>JBBPCX010000040.1:19760301-19780437 GCA_037974365.1 Hydrocynus forskahlii
CTCTCTCTCTCTCTCTCTCTCTCTCTCTCTCTCTCTCTCTCTCTCTCTCTCTCTCTCTCTCTCTCTCTCTTACTCTCACTCTCTCTTTCTCTCTCTCTTATACACACACACACACACACACACAGATGCAGAAGAATTTGTGTGTGTGTGTGTGTATGAGTTTTCGCTTTCCATCACTGCTTCAATAATGGAGCTCCAGCCCTGGTTTCGTCTTCAGAGAATACAAGAGAATATCTCAGTGATATATAAGCTTCTAATAACTATGCGCGCGCACACACACACACACACACACACAAATATAGATGCTGGCAAGCAGTATTAGTCTTTGTTGAAGGCTATCTTGCTGTGTGTGCAGATGGGCTCGCTCATACTTAAAGTGAACTGAAAAATGCTGTTGAATAGACTATTTGGACTATTTGTGAATGCAATATAATACAAGGCTTCATGCTTGTGGCACTAGAGTATGTGGACAGTGTGGCAAAAATATCACAATGCTTTAATTACATCAGTGTCACAATATTCATCTTGAGACAGCGAGGGAAAATAAGTGTTCAAACTTTTATTTTTGTTATTTATCATATTTCCATTCTGTATATCCACTTTAGGTTTACCAAAATTGAACCAGAATGCTGCAAAATGCTAATGACTTCTTGTAGTTGTCTCAAAGATGTAATTGTTAGCAGTGGCCTTGCAAAAAAGCATTAATGTTATCATTTTATAGTGTCTAAATACTATTTCTCAAGAAGTTAATTTTCTCTTTATTTATACGAATGAATACTTCTGAATGCTTCTGAGTACTTTTTACGTATATTAATAAGTACAAAATCAAAACGAATTGCATGTGAATCATTTGGAGCATGCAAATAACATTGATTATCTCATTACAACTGCTCATTTCAAGGTCTGGGAAATATTGTATAGTAAGCAAACAGCTGTTCCTCGTAGCTGACATGTTGGATGGAAGCAGGTAAAAAGATCTGGGCGACTTTAGGAAAAGCCATATTATTATAGTCAGGCAGCTGTGTTAGAGCATCTCAAAAATGGCAGGGCTCGTGGACTGCTGCTGGTCAAAAGTGGTTCAAAAAGGGACAACCCACAAACTGATATTGGTCAACCAGGACTCATTGAGACTTTTTCAGAGCAATGAATTCAGTCCTCTCTGTTCTGAACTGAGAGATAAAGTTATTGTTGCAAAAGCTACCAAACTTTTATAGGAGAAATTTGCGATGACACACTTTTCAACTCACCGCACTAAGGGCCACCACTGAAAGCACCTACAGTGGGCATGCAAGTGTTGGAACTGATCTGTGGAGCAATGACCACCTCCTATGAGTCCTCTTATTTCTTATATCACATAAATGGCTGATTACATATGAACCTGGAAAAGTGATGACACCAGGATAAGTGACCAAGATGGCACCATGGTAACATTGTGGTTCAAACTGTTGTCATAGCCTGATTTTCACACCAAATTTCTTTAACTTTCAATAGTGAAAGTGACCATTCTGTCACACGGGAACACACCACAGCACTCAGTGTGAACAGCACAAAATTCTTCCCCTGTGTTTAACCCCTTCACCAAGTGAAGCAGTGGTCAGCCAGGAGAGCAGGGAGCAGTGTGTGGGGGCAGTACCTTACTCAAGGGTACCTCAGAGGTGCTTAGCAGTCTTGGGAATCGAACCTACGACTTCTTGATTGCAAGGGTAACACCCTAACCTCTAGGCCACCAGCTATCGTGGATATTCAGACTCTACTTCAACTAAGAGTTCAACTAGACACTGACCTTCCAGGTGGAGAGTGTTGAATAATCTGTGCGTTCTCGGCCTGCTACAGGGACTACAGGTCTACAGACTTTGGCATCGCTTGCTGCCACCCATTGGGGGAGGGTACATTTCAAGGGGTGTGAGAGTAAGCGGATATACAGCAAGTGAGATGGGGCTAGACCAAAAGCTCTAAAACTCTTGCTAGCCAGTTCTTTTAATAATTCTGATTTCATATGTCTACTTCCTGGATAATAAACAGAACTAAAGCCAACTTTTAGTACACAACCAAAAAGTCCTGAACTGAACCACACTCCTGAACTTCTCCTAAACACACTTAAATTTTTCCCCCAGAAACAAATCACTCGAACTGCCAGTCCCCATCCACACACTCATGCCATACTATTCCTTTAAATTACTTATTTTTTAAATGTTGTTGCTTTTGCTGTTTTTTCATCTTTACACAATATGTATTGTTATTCCCAAGTCTTTGCTACTGGAATATAATATTTGACGCAATACTGCCGTCACTTGCCGTTTCTGCTTTGTGTTATCGCTTGTTGCACCATGGGCCTGAAGGAACAGTTTTGTTTCTCCTAGTACTTGTGTAGATGGTTGAAATGACAGACATCTACTTGACTTGACTCAACTTGAGCTGATGCACTGTGGGAAGAAGACCAGCAGGTGGAGGGAGTGTGATGCTCTGGGCAGTGTTCTGCTCTGAACCCCTGTATTCTGTCACACATGTGGATGTCAATTTGACATGTGGAATCTACTTAAACCATGTTAGGTTGCAGGTACATTCGTTTATTGCACTGGTATTACCCTATGGCTGTGGCTTCCCATAGTAGGATAATGCACCATGCCAGACTTCACACATTGCTCGGGAATGGTTTGAGGAAGAGTCTGGATTGTTACTTTGGCCTTCAAAAGATCTCTGTCTGATTCTCCATCGGTGGGAGGTGCTGAAACAAGATGTCCGATCCGTGTTAGCTGCACCGTCACAAGTTCCAAGACTTAAAGGATCTGAAAGGATAGTTGTACTAAAGTCTTGGTGTCAGATACCACAGGGCACCTTCAGTCATGTAGAATCCATACCCTGGCAGGTCGGAGTTGTTTTGGCACATGGAGGATCAACAGCATGTTAGAAGGGTCATAATGTTTTGCCTAATTGTGTTTTCATAATTGGTCCAAATCTGCATTAAGTTACAGGAGTTTGGTTTTCTAGAAGTACTGATGATACTCATAATATACTCAGAGGTTAAATTTATCACTATGATGAGAACATCATCAAATTGCCCAGCTTTAAATTAAGTAAATGGTGAATGATGATAAAATATAATGGTATAATGGGCTGTGTAGTTTGTGCAGTTACTAAACACTGTTTACAGGCACTACAACCAGTCTAAATCAGTCCTTTGTAACATGGAGTTGTTTGGTGCGGTAGAAGTACTGACCTCATCCCACAGTACTCAGGAAGGCCTGTTGTGATGTGCACTATATGGCCAAAACTCTCCTAATGGTTGAGTTTAGTTGTTTGTCAGACCCATTGCTAACCCATTGCGAGCACATAACAATACGGTCTCCACAGACAAGCAGAACGAGTCGTAATGTCTCCTTTGTTAAATCTGCTCCAACCAACTGTAAGTGCTAGTATTGTAAAAGGGAAGCATCTTGGAGCCGCAAAGTTGTAGACCACCCAGACTCACAGAGCAAGTCTGCCTAGTGCTGAAGGCTGTAGCGGGTATCCTCTGTTGCATCACTCACTACAGAGTTCCAAACCAACTCTGGAAGAAACATCAGCACAAGAGGAACTTCATGAAATGAGTTTCGATGGTCAAGCAGATGCCCTTAAGTCTAAGACCACCATAGACAAGGGTGGTGGTGCAAAGCAGACTGCCACTGGACTCTGGAGCAGTGGAAACATGTTCTCTGTGGTGGTGAATTACGCTTCAGTGTCTGACAGTTTGATAGATGAATCTGGGTTTGGACAATGCTAGGAGAGTGCTACCTAAAAGAATGCAAAGTGCTCGGAGGGATCACGAACTGGGGCTGTTTTTCAGGGTTTGGTCACTTAGTTCCAGTGAAGAGTAAATTTAACGCTACAGCAATAATACTTTACACGATTAAATGCTTCAAGCTTTGTTGCCACAGTTTTGGAAGACCTTTTCCCTCTTCTAGCATGACTGTGCACAAAACGAGATCCATAAGGACATAATTTGATAAGTTTGGTGTGGAGGAACCCTAGTGGGCTGCACAGAATCCTGACCTCAACCAAAATGAACACCTTTGGGATGAATGTAAACACTGATTGTGAGCCAGGCCTTCTCGTCCAACGTCAGTGCCTGAACTAACAAATGCTTTTTTGACTGAATGGGCCAAAAATACCCACAGAAACACTCCAAAGTCTTCCCAATAGAGTGGAGGCTATAATAGGTGCAAAGATGGGTAGGTGTTGCAGGGGTGCAAATCCATATTGATGTCCGTGGTTTTGGAACGGGATATCCAGTATGCTCTCGAAGGTGTGGGGGTCAAGTGTGCACATACTTTTGGCCATATAGAATAATTTATTAGGATATTGACATCATCGCATTGCCCACCACATAAATGAAAACTTAATAAATGTAAATGATACATTCAGTATGTGAATACCTTGCAATAATTAATGTGTGTGTATCCTTCCACTGATTGTGTGCCCATTTCTAACTGTTGAATGTGTTTCTGTAAGACATTTCTGACTAATAGGGAAGGAAGGAAGGAAGTAAAGGAGGGAGGGAGTAAGGAAGGAAGGATGGAGGTGGGGGTGAGGTAGAGATGAGGTCCTGCCAAGTGGTCATTAGAGCTGCCATCTGGCCGAGCTCTGCTAGATTTTGTTCTCCCTCTCCGTGGTCACTCTCACGGGAAATCTGTATTCATTTCCCAAACACAAGAACGGAAATCGAGGGAGAGAGAAATAGATGGAACTGTGCAAATGGTAGGTTTGCTTCCAAGACATGACCTCCCTGAATCATGCTTGTGTTGATTTGGTTCCTTTAAATCTGGCATTAGATTAATTATTATTCAGATTAAATAATTAAAAAAAAACCCAATGATACACTTGCCTACCAATTATGCGCAATGAATATCGACAAAATATGTGCATGCGCAAAACTCTCAGGAATGTTCATGTGACCAGTCATTGTCTACATTGTTTTGCTCCAAGGCCTATAATCGCATAAGCAATCATTTCATGTTAGAGCATATTAAGCGTTAATTAAAACAGGTAAGGCAGAAAAAAAAAATCTAATTTGCATAAAGTATGTACTTGATAAAATATCTACACAAAAGCTACAAGAGCCTTTTGTTCTACACAAAAAGAATTAACATCAAATTACACCACATATTGTCACAACTGGTGTGCTCATGTTAGCATTTTCAAGCCATATTTAGACCATGTTCACACGTACAAGAGTATGTCTGAAAGATTTTCCGTTTATGTTTTTAAATTGCATCCACACAAGCATGTTTTCAAAAATATCTCCGTTCACACGCAATCGCAAAAAACGCTGTCAGAAGCATACCAAGGCAGCAGATTGCGATATAACCTTAAACCGTATAGTATTGTGACCAATCAGAGGCCTTGGAGTGGGGGACGTCATTACCAGAGACGTGTCTGTGTTGAATATAGTAGCATCCGAAGCTGAATCTGATGTCTATGTCCTTCATACTGGAGGGACAGTAACTCCATGCCAAAACTTCTAACAAGGCTGAGAGCAGTAGTACTTTGTAAACGTCGGGCATTGTAGATGAAAACCTAACGTAAACACGGCACATACTTTGACGTCATATGTGTGGCCACAGCATGATGCGAAACGGTCCGTTTTTTCAAAATCTTAGTTTTTCTTGTCCACATGTAAACGCAGAAACACTTTTCAAACATCACCACTTTGGCCGGATTTTTCAAAAACCTCAGTTTCCAACCCCCCCAAACACAGTTTACGTGTGGACGAAAGGCCAAAACGCATAGAAAAACCTCCGTTTTCAGAAATACCCGTGTACATGTGGACATGGCCTTAGTTGGTATGCAGACGGCGATGGTGTTGAAAATACTATTGATCTGAATGAAGGCTTTTTTTAAACTGTTTATGTGACTTGTTTATGTGGTTTCTAGAGAAGGCACCGTATGGCATATTGCACTTATGCTGAGCTGCTAGTGAGTAATCAGGAGTGAAAGAGGCTGCTGTAAAAAAAGAAAAATTACACACCTTGTGCCCATAATTAGAACCAGCTAATTATGTTCATTCATTCATTCATTCATTCATATGTAGTTTATCAGTAATAATAATTATAAGCGATAATACAAAAAGTAATAATAATAATAATAAGGATAAACCATTCTGGCAATTCAGACAGTTTGCTTCTGGTTTTGCAGATTATGCCCTTCATACAAATAAATTCCATAAATAAAAAGAAGAAAAAGTGCATAGTTCAATTTCTCCTAAAGAGGTAGATATTGCATTGATGGCTACATTGAAAAGGGGTTAAAGATCAAATAAATGAAGTGCTAGAGGTTATATATATTCACAATCTGGTATATTCTTGTTGATCTCTCTCTTTCAGCGCCATTACTGCTGTTAAGAATTTAAAAGCTCAAACCTTCATCCACTTCATCAGCCTTCATCTCTCCCTCCTGCACCTGGTGCACTAGGGCCGAGTACACACCAAAGTGCTCTGGCATTCTTCAGGAGAGCCAGGATAGTGCTGCTCTTTGGCCCTCCACTGCTTGTTGTTTTCACCACATACACAGTCAAGCTCATGAGCAAGTTACGCTCAGTATTAGCAACTGGCTAAAGATACACAACATCAACAAAAATATTGGGATGTCTGACCATTACACCAACAGGGACTTTAATGACATTGCATTCAAATCCATAGACTTTAATATAGAGTTGGTCCCCTTTGCAGCTGTAACAGCTTCCACTCTTCTTAGAAGGCTTTCCACAAGATATTGGAGTTTCTATGGGAATTCATCCTGTAGAGCATTTATGAGTTGGATGAGAAGGCCTGGCTCACAATCTTCGTTCAAGTTCATCCCAAAGGTGCTGGATGGGGTTGAGGTCAGAACTCTGTGCGGGCCAGTCAAGTTCTTCCACACTGAACTCCTCCAGCCATGTCTTTAAGGATCTTGCTTTATGGACTGGGACACAGTCATGCTGGAATAGAAAAGTTTCTTCCCCAATCTGTGTTTATGAAGGTGGAAGCATGATGTCCAAAATGTCTTGGTATACTGAGGTATTAAGATTGACCCCAACCCTGAAAACCAGGTGTGTCCTAATACTTTTGTCCATATAGTATATGTCACCACAATCTGTATGCCATATCAGAATATGCCACAATGACACAATTCATTCACAATTGTTAAAGCTTTCATATTTGGTGACTATTAACTCTTTGATACCAAGGCCAAGCTCTTTTAATCACTAATTTTGCCCTTCTCCTTTATCCCCTTTTCACAGCAGCAATAAAATGAAGTTATAGCCTATTTTTGGAAGCCCCAGCCTTGAATTTCCATCCCCACACACTGCTCCGGGTGTTCCTGGCTGCCCACTGCTTCACTTGCTGAATGGGTTAAATGCAGAGAAGAATTTCATGCTGCTCACACTCTGTGCTATGGTGTGTTTACCTATGACAAATGGAGACTTTACACACTTCACTTTGGTACTTCAACCACACTGATTGAATGGGAATGAATACACAGATACATTAATCATTTTAAAGAATCAGTCTAGGAATTATTAGAGGTCACAATGCAAAATCAGCTGCTGTAACAGACCCAGTGACATTGTAAAAGTCTGTTCCCATCCATTATACAGACTCATCTCTCTCTACCAGCGCCATTACTGCTGTTTAGAATTGAAACTCTCAAACCTTCATCCACTTCATCAGCCTTCATCTCTCCCTCCTGCACCTGGTGGGCCGAGTACACACCAAAGTGCTCTGGCATTCTTCAGGAGAGCCAGGATAGTGCTGCTCTTTGGCCCTCCACTGCTTGTTGTTTTCACCACATACACAGTCAAGCTCATGAGCAAGTTACGCTCAGTATTAGCAACTGGCTAAAGATACACAACATCAACAAAAATATTGGGATGTCTGACCATTACACCAACAGGGACTTTAATGATATTTAGCATCTAGCAAACTGCATCGAGGCTTCCACCTTGGTTCTGCATGACTTTGCAGCAGTTTCATACAGGCCATTAGAGCTCTGAATGCACATACATGTTTAGTCCCTGGTTAACCAATACTTTCCAGTGAACTAGTTGCTTCCTGTGCAACAATCACATTTATAGTGCAATACTAGACACTCTGAAAGGTTTACATCCTGTTCACACTATACTGTTAGATATTTATTGTGTTCTTTGTGTCGCTTCTGTCATAACTTGCACAATATTGAATGTGGCACATTGAATGTTGCAACAATGGAAACACAATTATTTATGCCATTAATCCTCCTATTAGCTAGGAAGCTTCATAATGTGGTATATATAACAAAATTTATAACTATTTGTGAGTTGATTGTTTGATGACAAGGTAAGGTCATATTTGGAGAGCTATTGAATTTTGTGGTAGTTTTGACTATGTAACATTAGTCGATATTTGCCATAGTCACTTAATATTTCTGAACTGAAGAACCTAAATCTAAATTTGGTGTGATAAATCATTGTAGATGCACATTTGTAAAACTACTGTGTGGTGCTACTGTAGATTTGCTATTGTAACTGCCTTGGACTGCAATGCCTGCAGAGAGCCTTATGTGGAAGCAGACTATTACAGATAACAGCCTCTGCTCTGTCGACATCTCTCTCTCCCTCTCTCTCTCTCTCTCTCTCTCTCTCCTTCTTCCTCTCTCTCTCTCTCCCTCCCTCTTTCTCTCTCTCTCTCTCTCCCTCTCTCTCTCCCCGCTGCAGACAATCTTCTGATAAAGGTGCGGCATCGTGGGACAAATTGCTCCAACGGCTCAATGATCCTGTCAGCATAGTGTGCTGGGGCTCTCGCCCCTCCGACAGAGGCTATTACTCACAAATAGGTATCTCAATAAAGCCAGCCCAGTCCTCCGAATGGCCCATTCAACCTTTTCTGCTAAACAGGAGGAGTTGAGTGGAAGAGATAAAAGGGCGAGCAGAAAAAATGCCGCACAAACAAAATAAATATAAATAACAACCTTGGCATTCTGCCTCTGAAGGGTCTCTTTTACAGCAGTAAATAGATTTCAGCTAGTGTGAAACACCACTGAGAGAAGAGAACCAGCTCGTTATGCTCATTCATTCATTCATTCATTCATTCATATATAGGTAATAATAATGATAACAACAATGATAATAACAACAACAACAATAATAATAATAACAGCAAGTATTATTATAATTATTATTGTTATTATTATTGTTATTATTATTATTATTATTATTATTATTATTATTATTATTATTATTAATAGTAGTAGTAGTAGTATGGCCTGTTCAGAGTTCTCTGCCTTTCACCCACTATTATTATTATTATAGGAATAGCAGTAATAGTAGAGATACACGGACAAAATCGCAGATTTTTGCTCAAAACACAATTGGAAATGTATTAGTTTGATTATTTTGATTTTGCGATTGAATAATTTAAATAACGTGGAGCAGGTGAGTGTGCAAGTGCTGCATTTGAATGTTGTTGCGACATCTGCCATGGCGTAATTCTGCATGACTCAATAGCCAGCTTTCAACAGAGCGCTTTACTTAATACGTGATATTTTAAAAAGAATCTTTCTTTCATTAATTAATAAAAAATTCCAGTTTGTACTTGGTGGTTCTTTTACCCCACACAGTGTGAACTTTACAAAATGTTCATAAAAATCGTCCAATTTGACAATGGGATCAGCTAGAACAATTCATGAGCACTGGGTCCCTAGTTGTTATTAATATAACATAATATAATATGTGTTTTTGCTGTTATTCTCTTTCTTCTTCTTCTGTTTTTTCTTCTTATTATTATTTAATTGAGCCCAGAAAGCTGCTAGAGAGACTGTGGCGAATGCTTTCCATGACGAGCGCTCTAAGGAGAAAGGGAGACGAGAGCTCCAGGGCTGGATTCAATGCGAAGGCCTGTTCTAAAAGTTTGTTTGAGTTCAGCGTTAGCGGCATGACTCACACATCATTAGCAGTCAGATTTTAATTCTTCGTTGACCACCTGTTGCATCACAGCTGGAGGTGTCATCGGTTCATGCTGAAAAGCAAATGAAACGCATTCAGCCTGCTCTCGAGGTGCTGCTTTTTACGCACAGCCTTTTACAAAGGATCCGCAGAGACTCTGCGTCTTCAGAAGGAGTCATCGCACTCCACGCAGGGCCTTAGAGGTACGCATTCAATAATTCAATGCCCACTTACAAACAGTTGCAAATGTATGGCCCATATGGCGCCTCGCAAAAGCAAACAGGCTGTTTTGTCTCCAGCAGGTTTGAATGACGTGGCTGAATTGGCAGAAGCTGTTATGTAGTAATGTTTTTTTTACTCTTTCTTTCTCACAGCCTTTCAGTCTGAAAGTGCTTCTTTGTGTTCCTTTTTAATAAAAGCCAATAGCCTCCTTAGTGTCTGTTTCCCCTGCTATAGTCAAGTTCAGTCCACGCTGCTCTTGATCTTCCCAATGTCTTTCCTCAGACGAGAACAGGTGGTGGCCCAGGGAGCCTTGAAACACTTAGCTTTCCAACACAGCAATGCACACGGCACTGTAAACAAGAAGGCAGGGCCATTGCCACATAATTACTTTAATTGTCCAATTTGGATCCTAGTCAAAAGCACACTTGGACACTACCCTTATGCTGCTGTAATCAGTGCCTCAATGGGGCTATGGAATCATCTCAGTGGCGTACGGGCAAGTGATACATTCGGAATGAGAGGCTGTATTATGTGCGCGTGCCCTAAAACCACAGATGAACTTCCTGAAGGTTATAATAATCCAGCCTGATTGAGAAAGGCGAGACCCATTAGTGTGCTCTGAGGTCAGCTGGATCACATCGACCCACGCAAGCATTGCGTCATTGCCAGCCACTAACTTAGCTCTTTTTCGAACATGGGGCAAACAGGATTACACCCCCTTCCCCCACGCCTCCACCAAAGTCGATGTGAACGAAGCTATTTAGCCAACAATTAAGCACTTGTTTGACGAGACAGCACCTTGGCTGAGACCCTGAGCTCATTAGGCTTGTTTTAGATTGGGGGAAAGGCAGATCGGAGATGAACGTGAATGAGTTGAGGGGCTCTATGAGTCAGCTGGCATTAACATTAACATTATCAGACTCTTTGAGAAGAGAAGCATCACCTAGACAATGTCCTCCCCAAGAGGCCCTGATTATCAATAATGAATGTAAAATGGTTCGGGGCCAGGATAGAGGATTGAGAAACATGATTAGGCCTAATGTCCTTGTGGAGTTGCCCTTAAGGCCGCCCTTGGAGAACGGTTCCCTCACTTTCCGCAGCCCCTCTCCCACTTGTCCCGGCCCTTGCTCTGATGTCCTGATGTTCTCTGGACCGTCAGCTTCTTTCTTTCTTCAGAGGGGGACTCCGTGTCCTCGTACCGTGAGAGAGAGAGAGCGAGGTGAAGTGGAGCGATTAGCAGCCACGTCCCTTATCTGCTACAGCGGGCGATGAGAAATCCTTTAGCAAAGTGCCCAAGCCATTATGCTACCAGAGATAAGGAACAGCTCAATAGAGCTTCTGCCCAAGTGATCTAATACTGCCCCTTCCACACAGAGCTAACAGCTCCTTCTGACGGGAAAGAGATATGCCGCATATAATAGGATCGAATACATGAACAAATGATGACTAAAATAAAATAAAACATTTAAAATAGAATACGTTCAAATTACAAAAATTCAAGAACGTAAAATACATTCAAAATAAATCATTAATTAATGATTAAATATTAGAAATAATAATATGCACTTCTGTTCAGTGAAATGAAATTAAATGATATACGTTTTGTAGCAGGAAGCAAATGCAAAAAAAATCGAAAAATTTTTGTTTGGTTTGGAGCTTAGCTTGGCCAAATTGGCCAGATTTACAGAAGCAAGTAATAAAGAGTGCAATGGTAACTTGAGAGACCCATTGGATGAACTGGTTTGTGACCAATTCCTCACTGACTCATTGCTTGGCCATTAAAAGTCACTGATTAAAGGCTTTAGGCCTTTAGAAAAACTGCGAGGAGCATTTGCGAAGCAACTGAAAGCTTTGCTCCTACATAAACTGAGTGGGTGCAAAGTGAGGATACCACTGTAACACAGTTCAGGGTAAATTGGTGCAGCAATTATCGCAGTAAGCATGCTCTCTAACAGTTCAGATGATCTTAACACTACGATGCTGCTGGGTAACTGGGTCCTGCTCTGTGAGAAAATCTCACTGTGACCGCACATGAGACCCTGCCTCAGCTTTTCCTTAAAATTCTGCAGTTCGCAGCGTTTTATGAGAGTAATTCACAGTCACAGCAGAGAGAATGTGCTGTGTTAAATCAGAAGCCTATGGAGTGTTTCCTGTATAGTCTGTGCTAAATTGCACATGATTACCTGAGAGAGTGGCCCTCCACAGCTGGCGAAGTCAGACGGCGTGACCGTGGTTATGAGAGAGAGAGAGAGAGAGAGAGAGAGAGAGAGCCCAATACTACCTGTAGAGTGGATAAGTAATACCACATGAGGCTGATGTGATAATCAACCCTACTGTTCACAGGAACAGGACTTGACACCCTTTAGGTTTTAACTCCATTGCCGTAATGGAGTACAGACTACAAGTAGAGACTGAAAGCAAACTAAAGCTCTAAACTAAAGCAAGACCGGATGTGATATATGATGTAGCAGAGCAGATACAGTTCAAAGTGTAGCTACACAATATGGACAAAAGTATTGGGATGCCTGACCATGATGTTGCATTCAAATACATAGACTTAAATATGGAGTTGGTCCCCCTTTGCAGCTATAACAGCTTCCGCTCTTCTTAGAAGGCTTTCCAAAAGATTTTGAAGTTTTTCTGTGGGGCATTTATGAGGTCAGGCGCTGATGCTGAACAAAAAGACCTGGCTCGCAATCTCTGTTCCAGTTCATGCCGAAGGTGCTGGATGGGGTTGATGTCAGGGCTCTGTGTGGCCAGTCAAGTTCTTCCACACTGAACTCATCCAGCCATGTCTTTATGGGGCTTGCTTTGTGCACTGGGGCACAGTCATGCTGGAATAGAAAAGGTTCTTCCCCAAACTGTCTCCACAAGGTTTGTCCATCTTGGTATGCTGGAATATTAAGATTGCCTTTCACTAGAAGTAAGGGGCCTCACCCAAACCCTGAAAAACCGGTGTGTCTCAGTACTTTTGTACATATAGTGTATATAGACATAGCATACAGCCCAGTGATGCCAAGATCATGTTCATTTTTATTAGGTGCACGTCCTGTGTGAGGTGGACTTTAGTCTGCAATATTGACTAGCGCCTCATTTACACCTGGTGGTTTATTACATCTTGAGGGTCAGGATTATATCTGATCATAAAAATACAGGTTCCAGACAATCCAATAAAGTTGAAATCTGATTGTTCAAACCATGTCAGGAGACATTTTAGCCACATTAGACCAGAGTAAATGTGTCCGTCTCTCCAAGCCCTACTTGACAAAGACTTCATTGCTTCACGTTCTTCCTCCAAGTTGAATTTGGTGGCCAAGTTTTGGCAGAGCTATTTAGATCCTTAGCTACTTACAAAAAGCAACAGATTGGTTAAAGTTTATCTGCTTGTTCACCATCTTGCTAAAATGCTTCATCGTTCAAGGAGGTGATGACTAAAACATTCTAAAAAGACGTCTTCTTGTAAACAGTAACTGGCGGTGAATCAACCGCACCATGCAAAACTGTGATTTTCTTTTTAATACAACAAGAAAAAAAAACTGCTTGCTGAATATGAGCTGATTTGCATTTTACACGTCTCATAGCAATCTGATTTCAGTCTGACCAGCCAGAGATGCATTTCACTCTCAAGCGTAGATGCATGTGGTAACTCTTGGATATGAAATATTATGTTATGGTACATAAACACACACAGACACACATGCATGCACACACACTCATAGGCTCCACTTTCAGCTTCCAGAGACAGCCAGATTGTCATTTAAATTGTATTTAATGGAATCCACGGTGCCAGCCAGCCATGCTACCCAGTTTCAGTAAATGGTTTGGGGGGGGGAACTCAGTGTATAAGCATTCCTTATACATTTCTATGTGTCAGCTTTTACAGTTATCTCTATGTGCCCCCTACCCCCACCCACCCTGTTGAACCTTGGACTATGTAGTCTTTATTTACTGTGGTGCTAGCTATGCCGTTTGAGTTGTCTGACTGGCTCGGAGTCTGGCTGGCCATGAGCACTAAATGGCCTCTTCAATTCTCATTAAAGCCCAGAAAAAAAAAGGAGCAACACTTGTGTTGGTGAATGCGCTCAAGGATCTTCTGTGAACCAATTCTTTCCCAAGGCTTTGTGATGTGTTTTCTGTAAAAAAAAGAAAAAAAAGAAAAAGAAAAAGAAGATAAAAGCATTTTTTTTTTGTTTGACAAAAAATACATTACAAAACCCAGGGAATACTGTCCATATGTTTAAATTGCTTAATTAAATTATGATAATAGATTTATTTTGCCTCACCAAATATAATGCCACAGGCTTCAGGAGGCTTTGCTGAACAGAAAGCAAATGTGGGATGAAATAAATGTTGACTGAGCGTGACTGTGACTGTCATTCATTTGAAATCAATTCATTTTTTCCTCTGGCTCTCTTCATTGGCACCTGGTTTTGTGTAGAAAGTGAGGGGAGTAAATTTCCCAGGGGTCCAAGAACATTTCTATTGAGCTAACTGTGCGAAGCTGAGCTTGCCGGTTTATTACATTATTGCTTTATTACATTGTTATGTTAGACGAACTAAGACTAATAAATAATCCTGAAACTTAAAAACTGCTAGCAAATTTATTGTTTAGCTACATCAACATCAACAGCTACCTTCACTTTGCACTTTGGAAGATATTAAAGGGGAAACGAAGTACATAAAGGTCCATATATAGCTGCCCAGCATTTTTTTGTGATTTTTTTTAAATTTGCATTTTTTGTGATGGCATGAAAAACAGCCTATTTGCATATGTTTGCATATTTTGTCTACAGTAATGTAGCCACGCCCATCAACACTGAAGTTTGAGCCCAGACAGCTCTCCGAACATGGCACAATATACAATACTGAACCAGCCAATCAAAACGGAGGTCTTTTATATGTATTATTCGTAAAGGCACAGCAACAGAACCACCCTGTTTAATTTTATGGGATAAAAAGGTTGGAAAATGCTACTGTAAAAATGAACTGTGCCTATTTCTGGAGCAAAGAAACTCTTAAATATCATAAATGGACCTCGGGATATAGCATATTGGCCCTTTTCATTTTTTATGATCAAAACTATTGTACCTTCAGCGCACTGCCAGGATCAACAATGGCTGGTAAAAAAGTTTGATCAAAAAATAGAACACTGAGAGGATCCAAGACCAAAAGGAGAGCATGTCCTTTTCTGGGCCACAGCAGACAGTGGCATTAAGGTAGAAGTAGGACAGCTTTGTGCATGAGATTAACAAAGATTAACAGTTGTGGACCACTGTTTGTGTTAGATTAATGAGAACGTAACATGGAAGAACAAGTTTCTTAAAGTAAAATGAGATGTCAGCTCTTTTAGAACTCAGTAATTAATCTATCAATGCTCCTCAAACAAATGAGTATAGCAACTGTTAGGAGGTTGGACAAAACTATTAAAAAATTCACTTTAGAGTGTGTTCTCTATTATTATTATATTATTGTTGTTGTTGTTATTAGTGAATGCATGCAACAGGTGTTGTGTAATCCAACAAATGTCAGCATGGTAGCAAATCCATGGGCATTTCCAAATTGCTTACTTTAGGCTGGCGGCATTACAGTTCAGCTCGGTAGCACAGCGTTTAAAACTGCAACCTAAATGTTATATAGTAACACAACATTCATAAAGTTGAATGGATTTTTTGCAAACATTCTGTAAAGCATGTCAATTCCATAACAGTTTCTATGAGGATTAATGCGCCAAAGTTCCTGTTTTGTTGTGTTACTTGACGGGCAATGTGTATACACTTCCTCAAATCTGGGATATTCTGTGCATTTAGATTGGAAATTGTTTCCTCCCTCCCTCCCTCCTCTTTCCCTACCCCCCACCTGCAGCTAAGAGAGCTGACCGTGCAACATCTCCACCTAACGTTTCACCTGATCAATTATTCAAGCTGGCCCTATTGGCCGTATGTCAGTGACTGCGGTGTGCTGACAGACTTGATATTCGTCACCTTTTCTCCTAAAGAAACCACACTCGTATTTGCTCTCTATCCATCTGCCGCTCTATCCCTCCCCTTCTTTGCTTTCACTCTTCTTCTCCCAGTACCCAAGTGCTGGTCAGGTTGCGGCTGGTGACCCAGCCTGGTGGTAGGTGGTGGCTCTTAGAAGAACACTGGAAAGATTCAACTACCACTTTCCTTTAAAGGTGATGGTTCAGACAAAAACTGGACTTGACTTGAAATGACTTGACTTGATTTGCCCAACACATTGAGCAAGCATCCCATGCCACTTGAGTTTAGATGCCCACTCAGGCAGCCTTTGACGTTGCAGATTAAGTTTCACACATCTATGTCTCTGATAGACAGGTGACTGTAAAACAGCATTATGACACAAATGCAAACATGAAACGTGTGTGTGCATGTGTTTGCACTCAGAAAGGATTTCAGGTTGCCCTGGCCAGGACCTTCTTGTTGTGAGGCGACAGCAGTATGCAAAACCGGCATCCTTTAAAGTGACTCCTATTTGAGGAGTCAGTAATGGTGAAAAACATCATACAAAGGTTAAATTAGTATGATATTTGTTGTAAACTCTTCCCAGTTGTCTTACAATGATCGCAGTAAACTATATTGAATTGTAAAACAAAACAAAAAAAATGGCAAATGAAGCTAAATTAGCATCGTGCAAACTGCACGTATAAATCATCATACATTTACCGTGAACTTGTCTTTTTTCTAAGAGTATGACATGCTGTTATCTATAAAATGGTATCTACCATTATTCGCTGTTTCTGTAAAGGAAAAATTAACTGTAGAACTAATTAAACCTAGTGCACTCCATTCATGGCAACATTGCTGCATTTCAGACTTAGGAGCTTCCTACTTCATACCATATACGAGTTCACAGCCATTTGAAGTTGCGATGCTCACAATACTGGCAATAATCTGGCACTCATTTGACTGCTGTTAGTGTATAAAAACTCATAGACTGCTTTTAAGTTGAAATTCAAGGGTTGTTAAGTGTGCATATAAGTTAACATGAAAATGTTTCATTAAAAGTCTTAGTTTATCATACTGAAAAAATAAAAGGGCATTACAAACTTAAAACAGTCTAGTAATTCTTGGTTCTGCTGTGTCCAACCATGTTGAAGGCCAGTTACGCTCTCTTGGACACAACTGGTTGTGGCATCCTAGGAGATTAAAGTCACCAATGCTTAGATAACTGTGCACGACTTGGGAGCCCAAAATTTATTTTTCCTTCTTGTATGCTGTAAACGTTTTTTTTCCAGCTCGGTCTTGAAAGCAATATTGGATAAGCATAAAAACCCTAGTTCTACAACTTTCAAGGTGGTAGGTCATCAGTTATATAGGCACAGAGAAAAATAAATAGGCCTGCCAAGGCTTCCTTTTTTAATGTGCACAAACATTTAGCAGTCTGGGCAAGAATAGAGCATGCAACAGCACACATATGCGTGCACTCAATCATCTGTGCAAGGATAAAAAAGGAGCAGAAAGAGGGTTTGTTCAATTCAGTTGTTGCCAGAAAAAGCGTCTGACACATCCCCCCCCCCCGCCACTGCTTGTAAAAATAAAAACAAAACTCTGCACCGAGCTGAACTGAGAAACGGCCTACGCAATACACACTCCATTTTCAACTAGGCTGCTATTTTCATCCAGGTGAATACAAATTTGGTGGCGACTTGGAAACCGGAATACTTTTTTGTGTGTGTGTGTGTGTGTGTGTGTGTGTGCATCAAGCTGAGGAGAGAGAATGGGGAATAGCTGGTGTCAGCCAATTTGCATTCTGCTCCTTGAGGAAGTTGTGTTAGGAGGGGATATTTGGCTGCAAACACCAAAAGCTCTTCTCCTGTCAGCTGACCCAGCGTGACGACATGGCAACGGCTGGCCTACGTCAGTCTGAGTGCTAAATTCAGCTGGTGGGAGGTATTTCAGATCCAGACTAATCTTGGAAGATCTAAAGTTATCGCATGTTCAATAGACAGATATTTTACTTTGATAGATGGCACCCTGTGAGTCATAGAGGAAGATGCATCGCCTCATTTGTACAGTCTCAGAGCGTTCTGCCACAGATACTGCATATGAAAGTGAGCTATATGAACCAGAGCACCTGCATATGGCCTGCAGGTGTGAGCACATTCCATGCAGATGTCCTCCCTCATGCGTTGCAGTTTTCTTCTGAATCTCTGCACAGCTTACTGTTAGTGACCATCTTTGGCACTGATTTCATTTATACTGCATAGATAAAGCAGAATATTCAGCATTTTGGACAAGCATAACAGATCACTGTCCTGCAAGATGGGCTATACATTGCTGGTTGCAATAGAGCTGTTATCTTTAAGCAGTCGTGACAGAGCGTCTCAGCGTGTGTTTGTGCGCGAGTTGGCTGTGTGTGCTGTTTTCGGAAGAGACTGCAGCACAGAGAATCTGCTTCTTTATTTGGGCGGCTGCTGGGTTTGTGAATGGACCTGTGGAGCCCCTCCCAGCACTCAGGTGCTGCAATCCTATTGGCCGATGCATCACTGCAAGCCAACTGCGACATCAGAGTGCCATTAATGCTTTTCTCTCTCTCTCTCTCTCTCTCTCTCTCTCTCTCTCTCTCTCTCTCTCTCTCTCTCTTGTGCTCGCTTTCTCTCACACTTGCACTTTCTCTCTCTCTCTCTCTCCCCCTCTTGCTTGCTCTTTTTCTCTCACTCTCTCTCTCTCTCTCACTTGCTCTTGATCTCTCTCACTCTCTCTCTCACACACACACACAGTTTCTACCTCTTCTTCTTTTCTCTCTTTCTCTCACTCACACACTTTCTTGCTCTTTTCTCTCACTCTTTTGCTCCATTTCACTTGCTTTCACCCCCGCTCTCTTTTTTCCCCTCTGCTTCTCACCCGCTTGCTCTTCTTCTCCGTACCTATCCCCCTTTCCATCTCACTCTCACCTCATCTCTTTGTTCTCACTCTCATCACCTTCCTGTGTTCTTTCGTTATCTCTTGACAGGTGTGTGTGTGTGAATGTGAGAAACAGAGGTTGGAAGTAGGAAGAGTGCAACGAAGGGAGGAGAGAGAGAGAGAGAGAGAGAGAGAGAGAGAGAAAGAGAAGAGTCAGCCTGGAGAAAGAGGTCTGCACCACATACAACATTCAAGCGGATTGCTGACGTCAGCACATCAATAATTTAAGACTGTTATTCATAGCCCGAGAGGGAAAAAAATCGATTGACAAATCACATATTCACTTTGAGTTACTTCAAACAGCGAGACAATTAAAATGCAGGAGACAGAGGGTACGTATGGGGCTCTGTGTGTGTGTGTGCCTATGTGTTTGTGATTAGGACTGTGAGAAAGAGGAGGAGGAAATTCTACATTGCACACCCCATTCTCTATTTATAGCCCCATAGCAATTACACACACTCTGAAATCGGGGTGCAGCCCATGGTCTGTAGCGATGTCAGGAGGCAGAGAAATAGCTGACATAACACACACACAGCCCGTGAGTCACACACTCTTTTTATAGCCGAACTATTTCCAGATGATGAACTGTGTCTCTCTGATTCCTTCACTTCATTATTCACACCGATGGCTTTCTGATCATATTAACATGCCCCCATTCTCTCACAGGGCCGAGGGACAAGACGACTTCTGGAGACGGAGTGGACGGAATGTTCGTTGTGTCTTTTCCCAGACAAGAGCTAAGGCATGACATTCACTCCTACACCCACCACCACCACCAAACATCCATGCCTAAACTTAGCACCGAGCACCTGAAGGAGTGGGAGATTTCAGGCTGTGTGTGCCTATATATATAAAATGGATAAGAGATATACACAGAAATAGAGAGCGAGAGAGAGAGAGAGAGAGAAAAGAGGGAGATGTACACTACCGGTCAAAAGTTTTAAAACACCCCAATATTTGTTTTTTTGTATTGAAATTAAAGCAGTTCAATGTCTCATTGTTCATTCTGCAGAAAGTTCTTCCCAACTATGTTGCAGAAGTTCCCATAAGTGTGCG
>JBBPCX010000040.1:19780527-19792248 GCA_037974365.1 Hydrocynus forskahlii
TTTTTCTAAGGTAGTTCTGGCAGAGCTTGGACTTATGTTTTGGGTCACTATCTTGCTGTAGGACGAACCGACCAACTGGGCACATACCAGAGGTACTGCATGGAGCTACAGAATTATTTCCCACTTCTGGGTAACCTCACCGTTTTTAAACCTCTCACAGTTCAGCACCATCCTTTGTACCATTTCATGCTAATCATTGGACTTGAAGTGTTTGAATTTCAATTAAAAACAGCTTGAAACACTGGGGTGTTCTAAACCTTTTGACCGGTAGTATATGTGTCGAGATTTCATTCAATGTAGTTTTGGACCTTTTCTATGGGCCATTAAATTTTCCCACAGTTCAAATGGCAGCTAATGTTTAAAAAATAATAAATAAATGTCACATTCACCGAATTCTCCACTTGACCCCACTAGTCAATCAGTGGATTCTGAATTTGCTCCAAAACAAATGTTAGAACTTTTATAAGAACTATTATTGTTAAAAAAAAACAAACAAAAAAAACAATAGTCATCCAAATCTTTCCCATAAATACTACCCCAGGACTTTTTTTGTCCACTTTTATAGCCTACAGTAAGTCATACTTGGTCTTAAACCACTTTGACAGGTTTGTGCCACCCTAATGAAGGAAATTAACTTTTCGGGTTACATTTACAGCAAATATTTATGTGACTATATTGTGTTAATAGTGTTTGTTGGTAAGGCTAGTCTCGTAGCTCCTGTGCTAAACCTAAGAAGCAGAGACTACACCTGTGCAAAGTGGAAAATTATTAATTTAACAGTGCAAACAGCAGTTAGTTTTACCCCACTGACCCCCTCCCCCCTCCCCTACCCCATCCTATTCCCGTTCTGGAATGGAACATCAGCAGTTGACCTCAACCCTTATGAAGCATCTAAAAGATGCGATAAGAAGACCTGTTGTCAGACCTATGTATGATAGACGCTGTTGTCTCCTAAGGGTGTCTAGACGCCCAAAAAATGGCCCTGACTTGACCTGGTCAATACATGATATGTAATTGGAAAAATGTAATTAGACACTGGAAATCAAACAAAGCATGCTAGTTAGCATTTGTCTGTTTTAGCAGCGCCGGCAAGATGAAAAAATATCTGTAATATATATTTTTAAACAGTGTGTAGCACATTTGCATTGAATCCGAGTGTTACACTGCTGGACTAGCTTGGCGGTGGCTGTACATTTCATGAGAGCAGATTTATCATTGGGGAGTGGAGCAGAGCTGCTTGGCAGGAAGCAGCGATGAAAACATACATCCAGATGAATGAGTGTCAGTGATTAATCTTGCACTGTCCTCGGGTCTGGGCGGCACATCGTAACTCATTCCATAAACTTTGTGGAGAAACGATAAGCTACGCGAGTCAATTATGCTGCGAGGTAATGTGACTGAACCAGCTAAGCCAGCGAGCAGCGGGCCGGGCCAAGGAGTTGGGTGAGGTCACTGATTTGTGGAGAATTGGCTTTATCACCATAAATCAGGACTAAGATAGTGGGTGGGGGCGTGATGACACGGCCCATCATTCTGCCTGCTCTTGGGCTAACTCCTGTTTCAAACTCAGCATCACACTCTAAGTTAGTGTAAACCCTACAGTAATAAAAAGAGCTGCATATCACTGTTTAATTGAGCATATTGAAAAAAATGCAAGACCGTTATTGGCTTGCTTACATTTTTATGCTGACCAAGGCCTGAAATTTGGACTGGAGATGGTTTGTGATGCTTATGGCAACCTTTTAATGTTACTGAAGAAGCTGTTTTAGTCGTCTCTAGATAATTAACAAGATATTTTCACACATGGGCTAATGGGATCGGCCTGGTAACTATTAGCAAATAAAACTCTGAAAACCACAAGATCAATGAGCCTTTCATTTAAGAGCTAATTGGTAAACAGCTAAAGAGCTCAAAAGGTAGTTAGTAGCTAATGGCTAATAAAATTTTCACATTTGCTAATGGGGTACTGGAAAACATTATATTTCAAGCATGATCTACCATCTGCAGACACCTAACAGTCTTTCAAACATCTATTCCCACTAACCTCTGTGCCATTTAGAACACTGAATAAAGTCACTGTTTAACGGGAGACTATTTCTTGTGGTACTATCTTATAACTGACTGCCCAAAGTTCCTTTTGTGTTCCTGGTGGTTTTAAGTGTGATGGTTAGTAATGATAGACGGTATAGATAAAAGTACTGGGGCACACCTTTCAGTTATAGAATTCAGGTGGCCCCTTATTTTCAGTGGAGTACAATCTTAATGCTCCACATACCAAGACATTCTGGACAACGCCATGCTTCCAACTTTGCGGATACAGTTTGGAGAAGAACCTTTTCTATTTCAGCATAACAGTGTCCCAGTGCACAAAGCAAGCTCCATAAAGACATGGCTGGATTTTAGGATGAGTTTGGTGTGGAAGAATTTGTCTGGTCCATACAGAGTCCTGACCTCAACCCCATCCAGCACCTTTGGGATGAACTGGAACAGAGATTGCGAGCCAGGCCTTCTCCAACATCAGTGTCTGACCTCATAAATACTCCAAAATCTTGTGGAAATCCTTCCAAGAAGAGTGGAAGCTGTTGTAGCTGCTAAGGGGGGACTTTAGTGCAATGTCATTAAAGTCCCCGTTGGTAAAATGACCAAGCTCCTCAATGTCTTTGTCCACATAATGTATTTATGACTTCTTGATGGGTTAATATCCCTGTGTAAAGGATTCTAATGTAACAGGTGAACTGCTTTTTTTCTAATGGGATCTAAAGGTATTCTACAGGAGAATAGTTGCAACTGATGTTAACCATGAAAACAATTCCCCTGATGAAGCAAAACATCCAGTTTACTGGTTTTACTGGTCTTTTTCTCTGCAGGACTGTTCTTGGCCATTTTTCATGTCTGTCAGAAGACTGCCTCTGTGATTATTAAACAAAATAACAAGGTGGTCTGAAATTTATGCCTGCTTTGTGAGTGTCACCTAGCAATGAACACATGCCATCTTTGAGCAGATTGGGGCACATTTGTGACTTTTTAACAAGCTGTTCGTGAACAGACTTTACTAGTTTTGATTGGGCCTGCTAATTTGGCCCAGTGCATTCCAACAGAACTTGTCCACTGTAAAATCTCGGATAGCTCGAGCCACAGATGGATGACCGAAGGCTCTGACTAAGTGCTGAGGACAGTTCTGTTCTCTTGAGTGCTATGTCAGGGCGTCTTGGTGTTTCATTTCTTTCCATTCGTCTGTTCTTGGACTTTGTGAGCCTGGCGTGTTCAGGTGATGATTAGGGCCTATAGGGGTGGGCCTGGCTAATTGGCGGAGCGGAGGGTGAGGCACGTTTTTGGACCAAGGATTTGCCAAGTCCTCCATTAAGAGAGTGGAGGATGTTAAAAAGACTGACGCACAGATGACATGCGAGCGCTGCGCCTGTAGCGGTTAACGAGAGGTCAGCTGCGGAGCACTCGTGTTCACTCAAGCAGCCTGGGCTGGTTCTCAATCATTGAGTTAAAACAGAGACGTCAATGCCAGGTTCAGTTTAGAACATTGAGAGAACACATAGTGTGCGCGTGTGTTTGTTGGTGCATGTCAATCAGTAGCCAATTGGTTGCATCAGAATGTTAGCCTATGTTAGCATGTGTGTATCTGTTGTATGTGTGTGTAAGTGTGTGAGTGTGTGTGTTGTGTGTGTATGTGTGTGCGTGTATGCATGAATGAGTGTCTCTCAGAGAGGCACTCGACAATTTGTCCTGCACACGGCTTGTAGAGGAGAGGAAGATGAGGAAGAGGGAAGAAGAGTGGAGCGCTGTGAGGGAAGAAGTGCGTAATCCTCATTTATTATTGATGCTGAGAGAGAGAGAGAGAGAGAGAGAGAGGGAGAGAGAGAAAGAGAGAGAGAGAACTGCTGTGTGTTGGAGAAAAAGAGTGAAGTGTTTTCTCCCCCTACTGACTAAAACGCAGTCTGGTACACAGCACATCTTAGATCCATGCTTACACACACACACAAACACATACAAAGCATGCCGGAGCGGTCAAGGAGAAGAGAAGGGAAAAAAGAATGTAGGATAGACAATAATAGAAGATAATAAGCAGTAGGGTAAGTAATGGACTGCCATTCATCTTGAATGTGCTCTTATACGGCAAAAATAACTTCTGTTTGGACAGAAGTTATGCCGCACTGTAGGCCGGTATGTACAACTGGCCTACACCTATACTCCACGTAACTCACTTGCATACTTAAAAGTAAAGCTGCCAGAAAGGTTCTTTGGAGCACTTCCCTTAAAAAACTACATTTATTCACTAACTAACCTTTCAGTTGGTTCCATAAAGAGCAATTCATATTTTCTGAATAATTCCATAGAAAGTTAATGATAAAATTAACAATAAAGTTAACAATTGTGGGGATAGAAACCAGATGTCACAATGTCAATGGCAAAATACATTTTATTTATTTTCCAAAATTGCCAGTGATCCTACACATTATACATAATAAGGTTACAATGTTAGTAACAGTAAAATAGTGGTACACTCAAATAAACTATATTTTCTTGGGGAACTATTTTGTTTTATAATGTCCCCGATCCCATAGTTTAAAATGTGTTTTAGGCCAAAACCTTGCCTCAATAGTTTTATAAAATACTGTTTTGAACATCAGGCAGTATCTTGAATCTGAAGAGTAAATTTATAGGAACTTCTTACCCTTATGTGATATAATAAAGTGACATTTTATGAAAACTCATTTTGGATCATTTCCAGTGTTCTGTTTGGAATTGAGTCATAATTTAAATGACTGTTGATGTTTTTTAATTATGTTCAAAAAATGGAAAAAATAGAAAAAAATTGTTCTATTATTTTTAGATTTGTGCAATCATTTCGTTCATGTAATACTTACTGTGAGGAAACTTTTAGAGACATTAAGTGGTGTAATTCTCCTCTTCAGTTAAAGGAATTCATTGGAGGGTTTTTTTTTTAACTTCTGTACCATACAAGTAATTGAAAATGCGAAGGTATTTCTTTAAAGAATCATCCACTGAAAGGTTATTTGGAGAAACAGTGGTGCTTCTTCTGTAGCACTGCTCCAAAGAACCTTTATGGCACTTTTATTTTTAAGATTGCAATTTAACCAAAGCTACTGAAACAAACACTTTCTGAGAAAGATAACCAGAATCTCTGATCGAAACCCAGCAGGCAACTACACATTGTACTGTGCTACTCTTTCCTTCGCCACTTCTGTCTGTAGAAGTCATTACCTATCAGCAGGTGTTATCCGGGTCACATCAGCAGGAATTTCATCTGTCCACTTCTGTGGGGACCCTGAAATACACATTCTGGTTTGGCATTTGAGCAATTTAAGCACTAGCCTAAACCACAGAGGCTTGAACAGCAAGTTTTAGTTAGTTGCTTCATGGGAGTCATTTAAATATCTTCTGTACCTATGCATTTTTAATACATAAAACATATGGAATTAGAAACATCTCTGTGGTCAATTTCTGGCAATGCTGGCCTGTTTAGCCCAAAATCAAATATATGGCATATGTTGTTAGCTTTCTTAGTTTTACACTGGATCCTTCAGTTAGCACATTGTATCCCAATGTATCCCACATTGTATTCTGTTAGGTTTAGGTTGGAGCACTGTGTAGGCCATAGACCACACTCATCAAACCATGTGTTGATTTGTCCACAGGGTCACAGTCATGCTGGAACAGGAAAGGACCATTACCTCAAAACTATAAACATATAAATGTCTAAATTGACTTTGTATCCTAAAACATTATCATTACTCTTCACTGGAACTAAAGGAAACAGCACAAACCCATTATTCTTCCTCCACCACACTTTACTGTAGGCAATATGTATTCCAGTACACAGCATTCTCTTGGTTTCAAACCTAGATTTGTCCATCCGACTGCTAGATAGTGAAGCACGACTTATCACAGCAGAAAATACATATCTAGCCATGCAAACCCATTTGACAGAGCTCCTGATCTTTAGTTTTCATACTGATATTTCTTCCAGAGTTTGTATGGAACTCTGTAGTGAGTGATGCAACTTAAGATAAGCATTTTTTTACATGCTTCAGCATTCGGCAAGCCCCGATCTAGTCTGCATGGTCTACCGCCTCAAGCTGTTGTTGCTCCACACTTACATTTCACAATTACTTGACTAAGTCATATGTAACAGGGTAGAAATTGTACAAACTGATATTTGGTAAAGGGGACATCCCATGACAGAGCCACATTTAAAGTCACCGAGCTCTAGAGTATTGTTCGGTGGAGATGTTTTGGTTATGAGCTTGATTTTATGTGTGTGGCTGGATGCCTGAATTCAATAACTGGGGGATAGGGGATTTTGACATACAATGCAGTGTACATATAGTGTAAAGTGGTGCAATACAGTGTTAGAAACTACCACATAAGCAAGTCTATCTATGATCATTTAAGAACTGGATGTAGTCTGTGGAAAGTGTGTGATGATTTAGGCATGCGGTATGCTAAATGATAGGATATAAACATCTGTTAGCCACATTAGCTTCATAGTTTTCGTGCAAAAGACATGTCTTGGCTGCATCTGGGCTGAGGAGAGACTGCTAGTTTGTTTTTTGGCAGAACTGTATGGCTGGAAAGTGTCTGGTTCACATTGGGTCATATATTTAAATTGATTTGCCTCTGTTTGCTCTTGCTGTAGCCTTTTGCAAGATTGACCCCCCTGAACTGCTCCATGTGGTGCTGTATTGCCATTGGTCTCCTCCCTACCTTGTAGTGTCAAAGACTACTAGATGGTTCTGCTGAAAACAGTTAGAGGGTTTTCAGTGAAGGGCAGTCTTAATGCTTCAGCATACCCACCTAATGCCATGCTTCCAACTTTGTGGACCCAGTTTGGGGAAGAACCTTTTCTATTCCAGCGTGACTGTGTCCCAGTGCACGAAGCGAGTTCCATAAAGACATGGCTGGATGAGTTTGGTGTGGAAGAACTTGACTGGCCTGCACAGAGCCCTGACCTCAACCCCATCCAACACCTTTGGAATGAACTGGAACAAAGATTGTGAGCCAGGCCTTCTTGTCCAACACCAGTGCCTGACCTCATAAATGCTCTACAGAATGAATGGGTAAAAATTCACAAGGCAAAATTAGAAACATTCCACAAAAGAGTGGAAGCTGTTGAAGCTGCAAAGGGGGACCCACTCCATATTAAAGTCTATGCTGGTGTAATGGTCAGGTGTCCCAATATTTTTGTCCATATAGTGTACATGAATGAGTTGTTATTGACTTCCAAACTTTGTCAGTGAAGTTCTGGAACACTGTAGTGTCTAGGAATGTGTGTCTGTGTGACTATCTTTGCAAGTCTCCATTTGTGTATATGTGAGTGTGCGCACGAGTGGGTTTGTCTGTCTGAGTTTGTATGCTTGCATGGAGTGTTTGTACTTTGATTCTGACATGAAAAGGCACTTCCATGCCCAAATATTACTTTCTATAAATAACGTAATGACGTCAAACAACATTTATTTCAGTTGGCCAGTTTGCATCAGCCCTCCCCTGCCAGAGAACAGTGCTGAAGCGGTGGGGTATTTAGGGGTTGGGTGGAGACTTCTTCAGATCATTAGATAACCAGTAGATATGAGTGTTATGGGTGTACAGGTTACTTCTGTTTTCATTCATTGAGTGCCTACTATTTTAGGTTATTGGGGAGAAGTATACAATTGAGAGTGAGCAGATTAAATGCAGTAGAATGTGTAGAACTTAAAACTGAATTACAGAATAAGAACAGAAACCTTATATCCAGTTAGCATTTTGCAAGCTACATGTCTATTACATTGCATATTTGCCTCAAACCAACTTGTTAAGTATACTCAGTAGCCTTGCTTTTGACATTTCTGATTTTCTATGAATGAGCTTTTAGAGGTAATAAATTCTTCAGCCGTCTGGTTCCTATCACGACTGCTGTGAACTATTAGCTCAATAGCTTGATAGGTTTCTCTACAATTACACATTTCACCCCAAACCTCTCTGGAATGCTTTTTTTGGGTCTTAATAGATGAATTATGCAGAAATCTTGAAATAGTAGTTGACATAAAAGGAATACTCTGGCATATTCAATTTTGATATGTATGTAGGTAGCTTTTATATATTTACTTAATATGACAATATTCATTTTAGAAGTCAACTACCTTTCTAGGTATGGTTATCCGTAAAAATGGACAATACTACCTTGCATATACGAAGCAAGGCTATTTTACATTGCTTATGAACTCAGTTTGGTTTTAGCCAAGTGTATGATAATATAGGCACATAGTTTGCATGATACTAACATTACCTTTTATTATTAGTGTGATTGTGTAGGGATCTGAGTAATGAGTTGAGAGACATCTGAAACCATATCGGGAGAGAGAGAGAATGGTTGAGCACCTTTTGGAGAGATAGTGGAGAGATTGTCAGTGGTTTGACGAGTATGGAAGCCAAAGACGGAACAAAAGCCAAAATAAAAAGGAACCCGCATCACTCTCATAAAACTTCCAGCCACTAAAACTGGAAGTGTGACTGTTTGTTGTGCTTTAATAAAAAATAATCCTCCCATGAATGGTGTGTGTGTGCATGGCTACACATTCAGCCATTTCTATAAATGGCTTGGTAAGAGCTGGCACCGCTCCAATGGCAGAGCAGGTAAAGTGGCAGATTTTGGACTACAACGTTGCATGTTTGAGACTGCCTTTTTTTTTTTTTTTTGGTCCATGAAACTAATGTTTGGGTGTCTCCAAACAGTGCTTTTAAATCAACCATGCAATCACACTTCACATTTTGTCACAGAAATGCATTTTCTAGCTTTATTTATTCTTATTACTACTTTCAAAGTGTTGTAGCTCCAGCACAAAATGAAGGGGGCAACATTCAAACACCGAATATGATCAACAACAAACTATTGCCCTTAATTCAACTCTGTGAGAGGTATATTAAAGGTAAAGTGAGGGATTTGGGCAGAATGAAATGGAACAGGAGATCTAACACTGAGAAACTGAGCCTCTTCTGAGACCTATTATTTGAAAGGCAGAGTTTAAAATTCCTTACAAATGAACATGAGATAATGGTGGGGCTTGGGGCCTTGTTATTACTTAGAGGTTTTGTCTCACAGTTCTGGATAATTACATGAAATAGTCCATTGCATAAAAACAGATTGGGAAAAAAATGTTTTCTTAACATTTGACATTTTATCAGTTTTAAACATCAAAAGCAATTACAGCTAAGCTAACCTTGAGATCTGTTTTGTAGAAAAGGGCCGCAATCTTCAAAAACGTGAAGTTTAGTCGAACTTGTCTACTGTGGCTTTAACAGAATGATATTTAGTCTGGATTACACCAAGTAAACAGACGTTCATTGTTCTCCAGCCCTTTTCTTGGTTCTCCAGCAGTGTGATTCCTGGAATAGCATAATTGCCATTATTTCTGCCCTTATTTGAGTAACTAATTGCGACTGGGATTTAAAACAAATTAGTGTGCTTAACCATCTATATGCTGTTCTCTGTAATCACTTTACAGGTTATTAGCCCCAGAGATACACTCTTTCAAGACTTAAACAAGTCAATGGCAAAAAACTAATGAAACTGGTCCCAGCTTTCCAAGAAAACATTGGTTTTTGAAGCATGCTGTTGTTTCTGGAGCTTGTGGGCGCGGATGTGGGGATAGGGTAATTATTATGTTTAATCTAAACTCAGTGAAGAAGGGAAATGGGGGAAATGATGTCAAGGGGTGTTCTGAGGCTAAGTCTATGTTTTTCTATACAGAGACTTATATAGCCACCGGATGATAATAGAGCGATCCCGAGAAAATGAGGTGGTGACTTCAGCTTCCTGAGGTTAAGTCAGTCGTTCATCACATGGAGCAGTGTGAAAAGATCCATGTTCTATGCAGAAGCATACTAGGGATTCTGGCTTGCTTGGAAGAATGCAGAGAGAGAGGGGAGTGAGAGAGAGAGAGAGAGAGAGAGAGGTAGGGGTAGGGAGGGAGAGAGAGAGTAATCCTTTTAAAGTGGCTGAGTGGTTGTTGACATCTTTGAGATATTGATATTTATACTTAAGTAATGGAATATAAACCAGTGTCTTAAACTAAGCATAACTTATTGACCGTTGTGTAAGATCAGAGTGTAACTGTGATCCATTATGCTTTGTGCCTAAGCCATCATTTATAATGCTAAAATAGCTCTAGCCACACTTGCTGTTGTATAGTTGGGAATCATTTTTGGAAAGGTTCATTTCTGTGTAGATTGAGCAGGGGAAACACAGTAACCCTTTTTTGCGTTATAGCGTGGAAAGGTAGAATAAACAGGGCATTGAAAGCTTCAGCTGTTTTCCAGGCCTTTTACATATAGAGTTTGGCCATCACAGTCAATATGTTTGGCCATCACTATTCAATATGTGTGCATGGCCATGATTCTTAGGGTTTGGCATTAGCTTAGCATTTCTACACAAACGAATAACACATTGCCCTTTCTAAAAATAACCCAGTGCGCTTTCTAAAAATAACACAATGCCCTTTTGGAAAATAACATTATACCCTTCCTAACATTTACACAATGCCCTTTCTAAAAATAACATTATACCCTTCCTAACATTTACACAATGCCCTTTCTAAAAATAACGTTATACCCTACCTAACATTTATACAATGCCCTTTCTAGAAATAACGTTATACCCTACCTAACATTTACACAATGCCCTTTCTAGAAATAACGTTAAACCCTTCCTAACATTTACACATGCCCTTTCTAAAAATAACGTTACACCCTTCCGAACAGTTACACAATGCCCTTCCCAAAAATAATACAATCATGGCATTTCACCAATTTCTGTGATGATTAGGATTGGGAGTGCCTACGGGTCCTGGCCCTGTGTGTGTGGAATATGCATGTTCTCCTCGTGGTGGTGTGGGTTTTCTCCAGGTTCTCCGGTTTCTCCCACAGTTCAAAGACACGCGTGTCAGGTGAATTGGGGATTCTAAATTGATCATAGGTGTGAGTGTGTGTGTGTGTGTGTGAGGTGGGCTGGTGCCTAGGATGAGCTCCCGCCTCACACCCGTTGACCCCAGGATAGGCACCGGGTACCCACGACCCTAGTGAGGGTTAAGCGGTTATGCAAAGTGAGTGAGTGATTAGGATTGGGACTTGGTGTAGGGTTAGGGTTAGACTTTACTTAAGCTTACTGTCCAAACGCTCCCTTTATTAAAACAGAAGTTTCAGTAGTATGTATCTTTATAATGTTCTTGCTGGTGAAAAAAAATCACTGTAACATATGCGGGAACAATACAAAATAGTATAAAATACACAGTTACTGTTAATAATAACCAATAACCAACCATGGGCTGCTTAAGGAAGACAAAAAACTCCTCAATGGCTGCTTAAAAACACGTCCGCAGTCCATAAGCCAAAGTCAAATGTGGTGGTTCAGTATTATTTTATTGCATCATTAGAAACAGCTTGTGCTCCAAGAATTTATTGTGAGTCAAATGTTTAGAAGGAGTTTGTTTTTTGTACCTATTAATATGTACAGAACTAAAGAAAAAGTTTGAAAGTGCCCTAAATGGCAGAAACTGTTTTTTTCTATAGATATTAAACTATAGAAAAAGTCTTAGGCACCTGGGAAGATTGTTTGAATCTGTTTATATCAGCAGTAGGTTTCTTTCTGCCAGCAAAAACACAAGTGAACATTAGAATAAACTCAAACGAACAAGAAAGCAGTAAAAAGTATCA
>JBBPCX010000040.1:19814044-19824044 GCA_037974365.1 Hydrocynus forskahlii
TCAAACACATAGACTTTAATATGGAGTTGGTCCCCCTTTGCAGCTATAACAGCTTCCACTCTTCTTGGAAGGCTTTCTGCATGATGTTGGAGTTTCTGTGGTAATGTATGCCCATTCATTCTGTAGAGCATTTATGAGGTCAAGCACTGTTGTTGTAGAAGTTGTGGTTAGCAATCTCCATTCCAGTTCATCCCAAAGGTGTTGGATGGGGTTGAGGTCAGGGCTTTGTGTGGACCAGTCAAGTTCTTCCACTCCAAACTCATCTAGCCAGCCATGTCCTTATGGAGCTTGCTTTGTGCACTGGGGCACGGTCATGCTGGAATAGAAAAGGACCTTCCTCAAACTGGGTCCACAAAGTTGGAAGCATGTCTTGGTATGCTGAAACATTAAGATTGCCCTTACTGAAAGTCAGGGGCAACCTAAATTCAAGAACTTAAGAGGTGTGTCCTAACACTTTTGTCCATATAATGGACCTCAAATATTTGTCAAATATCCTCTAGCTCTATTCAGCTCCTGTCAGAATTTTTCTTGGCAGAATCAGAAGAGATCAACCAATTTGTTGGTTTTCTGGCATGGACAGACTTTTAAGAACAGTCGAGGTCAGGCCTTTGGGAAGACAATTCCAAATGTTTCACATCAGCGTGATTTAGCCATTCATAAGACAGCTTTGATGTGAGATTAAGGTCATTGTCCAGTTGGAACATTGTTCATCATTCAACCTGATTGATGTTATGCTGAAAACATTTCAAGTAATTTTACACCATTATTATTCCGTCCTCTTTCCAGTTCCACAAAAACAAAACAGTTCCTGAGCAAAATGTTACCACCATGATGCAACAGTTACTACAGTGTCCTTGGGGTTGAATACCTTAACTTTTCTCCTCCAATGTTTAACATTATTGCTCTAGCTTAACCTGAAAAGTCAACAAGTTTGATCTTGTTTGTTAATACATCAAAGTGCACTCAAGAAATGATTTTTAGCTGAAACTTTTACATATTGATTCTTCTCTGAGACAACATAACACAACAGTGACACAAGCCATTGGAGCTTGCTTGTGAAACGTAACATGCATACACACACACACACAAACACGCTGAAAAAAAAAAGACAACTTAAAATTCGTCTAATTTCCAGGAATGTTTTTTTCTTGTTAAGCCACACAGTGACCTACGTATGAATCATTCAAGCAGAACAAAGTCATCTAACTGAAGTCCTGAACCAGTGAAGAGACAGAAGCAGATGATTCAAGATGATCAGGCAATGATCAATATACTGGTGGTGTTGAATGCTGAGTGTTTGGAACTCCTTTATCTAGTCTCCTTGTATCTTTAGACACTTTGTAGCCTGTTGCAATAAAACATAGGAAAAATAGGCCTGAGCAACCTTGAAAATGACCAGGTGATGGCAGGACAAATGGGTCAGAGCATCCAGCAGGCCCTCTGGGGTGTTTCCAGTATGTAGTGGTTAAAACCTACCAAAAGTGATTCAAGAAAGGACAACCAGTGAACTGGTGACCGAATAATGAGCACCCAAAGCTAATGAACCACAGTAGCACAAACTGCTGAATAAGTTGGCTTTGATAGAATGGTGTCAGAACACACTGTGCATCACAGCTTGCTGTGTATGGGGCTGTGTACTACTCCTTTGATTTGGTGTGTGTGTATGTAAAAGAGAAGGTGAACCACCTCGGGCCAAGGTGCCCCTTCTCATCCTCCTCCGCCACCACACTCAGACCACAGGGTAATTTTCCGAAACACTATAAACTACAGCACAGTATGGGTTCTGCGCCATTTAAGCTGCACTTCTCATGCAAGCCACTGTATAAAAGCCTGGGACATGTTGTAATGAACTGTAATTACGCCTGATGAGCACGAGCTGGAAGAGGCGCAAAGCATAACATTTGTGGCGGACAGTGGTTCAGGGCCACATGTGAAATGCTATGGGCTAAATTCTAGAAAAGCTTATTGGGGCTTATATATGCAAACAGTAGTTTTATGAATGAACGCCTTCTATTAAAAAAGTGACAATAAAATGAATTTGTTACCTACTGATTCAACCAAGTTGTAGATGATGATTTCAGTATAACATTATCGCACCTACCCTTGTGTCATGGGTGTAAAATCGCATGAATGTTAATATAAGGGGCCTATTAAAGACATTAGTCTTGCTATAGGTCCCAGCACGACTGCCCTGCCTGCGTTGCTAGCAGTTACACGACTGCCTGGATTTGTGTATAGCAAGGTTAGTCCTTGATGTATGTATCGCTAGCTGTGGCATGAAGAAAAGTCATCCGGGGCTTATGACGTGATAAGCCACAATAACACAGTGTTCTCTTTCAAAAACACACTCACACCCCCACCTGCCTGTCCACGCCCCCCACCCCCTTCACCACACCAAACCGCAGACAATAACTCTTAATGTAGGGTGCAGGGGAACAGTGTGAGGCCTCATTATCCCCTCACCGCTTTAGGCTTTCCGCTCGTCTCCCTTCCGCCCACCTACCGCTGACCTATGACTCACAGCAGCCATCTTATTACATTAGCCCCAATCACACGGCGCGGCGGAGAGGAAAAGCAGCACTCCTTCCCCACTCAGATGCCTCTCCTCGCACCCAGGGCTGTCTGTGTGCTTGTGGCAACTCATTTTAGCTTGGCCTGTAAATGTGAACAAGTGAATGTGTGTGTGTGTGTGTGTGTGTGTGTGTGTGTGTGTGCATGCACTGGCTGTCACCGTACTGAAGTTACTGAGTAACTGGATCACCTGATTGCAGCCAGACAGAGGTACGGAAACGATGTGGAGAAGGGGCATGAACGGAGGAGAGGGAACAAGGTGGGGGAGTGCAGGACAAGTGAGAGAGAGAGAGAGAGAGAACGAGATAATGTCAAGGCTGTCAGGAAATACATGGGAACACAGAGAAATAACACTCTACAGGGCGAAGTGTTATCAGGCTGTGATCGCATTATCTTTCTTGCTTCAGTTCCCTCTCTTTTGTCCCCTCTCTCCCTCTCTCTCACTCTTTCACGCACACACACGTTGAAGTCTACTGGACTGAGAAGCAGTAGTACTCTCTGGCCGATAAGGACATTAAAGAAAAAAGCTCACAATTTATCAAAACGGCAAACAGAAACAGAGCCACTGGGTGAAGTTATTCGGTTAAGTATTGTGAAGGAGTTAAAATTGTACAACATTTTAACTCCTTCTGCTTTGAAAACAGCTTTTAAATAAATACATACCTTCAGATAAACTGTACTTTTTTTTTTATTAATGTGCCGCAAATTATTTAAGGCCTGTTTAATGTCTTATTTAATTATTTAATGTCTTAATTAATAACCATAATAAACACATTTTAAATCATTTATAAACAAGGGTGGTATTGTTTTCAAGAGCTATTTCCAGTGTCCATTAAATGGCTCGTGTATTTTGCCAAAATTATGTTTTTGCTCCTGATGTTGAGTCATGCGTACATCAGCAGTCCCATCATCGATCACAAGGCTGACGTGGGTTGTGCTGCTCACGCAACTTTAAGAGAACTGTGTTCCGCTACTGTCTCTCGGGGTTCCACTCAGAGAAACTTACTAATCGAATACTAACAACTAGAGGTGTGCTGATCCGGTTCCCAGTATTGGTGCTGGCCTGATACGGACCAAAATTACGGAACTCGACACTGGGAAAAGTCTCAACTATCACATAAATGCTTTTCTAAACTTTGAGTCACATGCTGTAAAGAGAGATACACAAATGAGCAGCAAGACGGTGTCCCAAATGCCTCCCCCACTCCTTTCATAGTGCACTATATACAGGCACCTAAATAGTGTATAATATGTGTTAGCTGTTAGTGTTTCAGGTATTCATGCAGAATTCCATAAAGAGCCCTAAATGAGTGTAGAAACTTACATAGCACACTTTGGAGGAAGTCATTTCAGATTTAAAGTGCATACAGACAAATGTACTATTAACTTTTTAGTTGTTTCAGAGACTGTAAGAGACATTGCCTCATTTAGCATTATAACTGGGCGGCAAGAATTATCTGTAGCACTGGGCGGCAGACGCAGAGCAAATCAAGCAGCACAAAAGTAACTTGGGAGACAGAGAATCACAGTCAGTGAATCATAAATAGAGCAATGTCACGTATTAGACCGACCTATATTCTAGCATGGAAGGCGGTGAAGCAGACTACCGCGCATGTTATTCGTGATGTCATGGTCAATGCATGTGATCAAAGCAATGGAAACATGAGTCCGTAATCATTGCTGCCCAGTGAAAATCTTGTGCCGCTCGGTAAAAATGAAATGAGGCTATGGCAAGAGATGGTATTAGATTGGTATCAGTATTACCAGATACCTACTAACTACCATTTTTACTTATATATCCACTCTGTATATATATATAGATATATACATACACTCATTGTGTACATGCATACAACTTGCCTAAGTCTGCATTTAGTTTACATATGTATATATTTTACAACACAGATGTCCATATTCATATTTCTAGATTGTATAGTGTACATTTTTTTACTGTAATGTTGATAGAGTATTCTAATCTATTGTTGTCTTAATTTTTGCTGCTCTTAACTTTGTACTGTCCACTTTCTGCCATGACATAGCAAATTTCCCACTTGTGGAAATAACAAAGGTTTGTCTTATCTTCTCCTATCTTACCAAACAAGATCTAAACTAGCAAACATGTCTATCAAGCCAGCTTGTCGGTCTGTCTGATGTGTGTCCAGTTGTCTGTCCATTTGTTATTTTACCTGGATTATACATAACCTGAATGCACAAGCAGTTGCAAATGAATGTTTATGCAAGTAATTTATTTAAGATGCCTCATTATATAAATGCCAGATGTGTTTACTGAGCCATGGACAAAGAAAGATTAGTCTACAATGCCACCTGTTTCACTCATTTCTCCACGCTACTCACGCTGTTGTCAGCTTTGCAGACTAGAGGTGCTATAATATTTTACTTTAAAATATCAGGGCCACACCCTGACAGTGGTCAAGCAATTTCTTTTTATAATGGTTCTGTTTAGTTTGTTTTTTCATCATTCAAACTGTGCTGGATGGTTAATCTCATCCACATGACCGTGGCCCCTTTTTTCAACATTTTCTTTAGGACAAAAATGTATTCCCTGGAACTTGTTTTGCTCTGATTGGCTGCCCTGTTTAATAAGTCTTTTAAAAAATCAGTCCAGGGCTGAAACACATTCTTTTATTTCTAACGCGTGAAGAGAATTAAACTTTTTAATGATGTAGGCTTCTAAAGGGAAATGAGAATCAGAAATAAAAGCACAAAGAAAGCATGAAGCCTAACCATTAGTTGGACTTCTAAAACCTCAAGCTTTAGAAGTCACACTCATAGCAAACAAAAGCATGCTGTTGTTATATTCATCATTTTTCATTTATAGCTCATTGAAATAAATGGAGAAATGCAATCGGAAGTTTAGAATTGAAATAATAGCACTGGCCTTTCCGTTACCATTCCAGTATTCAGTGAAATGTTCCCAATAGGCTTATACCCTGATTCCGTATGCAGTCACTAATACTAATCTGCGTCTTAATTACAGTTTAAATAATTCATTATCTGGGCCCTGGGCTCTGACAGGAAGACTAATATCAGTCAAAAGTCTGCTTCTAAATTTGTTGCAACAATTTCCTGAAGAGAGTAAAAACCAGGGGCTATTGTCGTCCATGAGACTCCATTCATACTGAGCTGGAGATGTAGGCTGCTCGTAGCATTGGCGTCATCAATGGACTCTGGCTCTGTTGCCTCATTTCTGGGGCTGTATGAAAGTGATCCCTCACAAAGTGTCTCATTTGAATACAAAATTGGTGATACCCCTGTCCAAAAACAGACACAGACATGCAGACACAAATGTGCACAAACACAGTACACACAACATGCTGTTCTCTTCGCTTTCTTATGAAAGGTGAATTTTCTCAAGTTTACTTTTCAGGTAAGTTAAAAAAGTGCTCTACCTAACATGAAACATCTACTTACAAATATTTAAATTGTATTTTTTCATTTTCACTCATTGTTCCTTGCTATAAAGACTGGAGGTAGATAAATAAAAATTTGACAGCTCTCTTTTCCAAACTACTGGTAAAAGCTTGAAAAAAAATATGATTTAAAGCTTATTTAAACTAACAGCAGTTATGTCCTGTAAAAAATGAAAATGTCCACTTTACATTCTTTATTTTAGATACTTCTGTATTTCTGTATTTTCTTATAATAATGAACAGAAAATAAATAAATGGAGAATGAAATGAACCAAACAAATTACATGATTCAGGTAAACAATCACAGAGAAGAACAGATCTAATCAGGCAGCACCTGCCAATCAGGTTGCTGGAGACATCTAATCAATCAGAATTCAGATAAGCTAGTCCAGAGCAAGACTGGACTAACCATGGTTATGGGATTCCACAGGCAAAAATGTAGCATTGAATCATACATCATGACAGAACTAGTTATCTAGATATGAGATTCCACTAGTCAGTCAGAACACAATATCCAGCTAACCAAGTAGGTTGTGGGATTCAGCTAGTCAATCACAGAGCAGGGCAGAGCTAGCCAATCACACGATTCAGCTAGGCAATCAGACAGTGGACTTTAGCCAGCCAGTCAGAATGCAGCACTGAACTAGTCAGTCAGGTTGTGAAATTAAGCTTACCTACCCATCAGACAGCAGGATAGAACCAGCCTATCCGGTTGCAGAATTCAGCTAGCCAATCAAGATGCAGCATTCAGCTCCCCACCCCTCACAATAAAAGAGTGATGTTTCTCATCTAGCAGTCGCATATGACCTTGGTGTTGCTGGACTTCCATTTATGTAAGATTTAAGGAATGTTCCTACACAGATATAGTGCTACAGCCGGGTCCAGACTGTAGCCTAGCGCTAGCATAAACCACCACATTCTGAGCTGACAGGTGTTTGGCGCATAGCAGAGCTAAGTGGACTTTTTGATTGAAACTGTTTGGATGACATGCTAGAAGGTGGGACTGGAAATTGTAAAACTCATCATCTGTATTTCTTTCAGTTAGAAGATCATTAAAGGCAGTTTTTCAACTCACTTAAAACCATGGTCTGAATGTTCAGTCCATGATCGTTCTGAATAAATTGATGTGAACATGAAGCACATCTGATGCTACTACATACATTTCTGACATAGAGAGCTCAGTCTAGGAGTCTCTGAGCCTAAAAGACTTGCTAATCAATTGTGTTCTTTGTCTTTGTTCTCTGTGAGTTTTTTTGTGTATTTCTGATATTGACCAGTCATACTCAGTGGATGCTGATAACTTGACTCCAGATATATTACACAATTACACTTTTTTCAGTATGTTTTGTAGTATTGCAAAAAAAGTTTTGACTATCATTTCCAAAGTAAAATAGCATTTAAAAGTTGATATGTTGTTTTGGGGGTGATTCTGATTGAAAATGTGATCTGACAGAAGCTTGAACCTGTTGAACTGTTTATCAAAGGTACACTATTTGGACAAAAGTATTGGAACACATCTATTTTTAGGGTTTGGGCTTGGCCCCTTCCTTCCAGAGAAGGACAGTTTTAATATTCCAGAATACCAAGACATTTTGGACAACACCATGCTTTGTGGACACAGTTTGGGGAAGAACCTTTTGTATTCTAGCATGGCTGTGCTCCGGTGCACAAAGCAAAGTCCATAAAAACATGACCTCATAAATGCTCTACAGAATAAATGGGCACAGGTTCTCACAGCAACACTCCAAAATCTTGTGGAAAGTTGTCCAAGAAGAGTGGAAGCTGTTCTAGCTGCAATGGGGGGACCAACTCCATATTAAAATCTATGGATTTAATGGCAATGTCATTAAAGTCCCTGTTGGTGTAACAGTCAAGACGTCATTCAGAATATGAAAACATCGATATTCTTCTTGTATATTGTGTACGAACATGGTCACTGTTCGTCTTATCTGCAGGTTTTTTTAATGAGCAGTGTGCTCATCAAGAAATGCAAGAATGTTTCCTACGTACAATTCAAGTGAAAGCATTTCAAACACACTGCCAGGCCTGATTAGAAACAACGTGCGCTTTACAAAGTGAATGAGTGCGCGCGCTTGAGTGTGTGCAGAGGTATGAGCGGTCGGCGAGGCATCAGAAAGTGCTCAGTGTGGCATGTCTGACTCATCCCTCCCCGCATCACTGCAAACAAAGAGGAGGCAAACTGTGTGGTGAACAGGGCACAAGCACGCTCACAGCTTCTGTTTGGTTTTAGTTTGTTGTTATTTTGCAAGGCCACATAGCCCTGCTGTTCTCGCCCCACAAAAAAAAGAAAATATCCAAAATCCAGCCTGGGTTGGGTCTGGGAGCGTGAGAGTGATGACGGTGAAGCTGAGTCAGTGAGGAAGAGGAGCGGTTGTCAAGGCGATCGGAACAGAAGGAAGAGTCCATTGATAGGCCGGTTGGCATGGTGACTTGAGAACAGCCGGAGGGAAGGTTCATTATAAGCAGTGTGACGCAAGTCAAAAACAATGAACTGACAGAGGTGTTTGGAATCTAATAGTTCTGGCTGCACTTTGAGAAAGAGAGAGAGAGAGAGAGAGAGGGCGAGAGACTTTGTTATAATACTCCCTCCATCAGACAATCCATTTCACCTTGGCCCAATCAGCCATTTGTGATGATTTTTCAGAATTCAATTTAAATAGGCATTTTATTTATTTTGACATTTTTCAAAATGCACCTGTCCCCAAGGCCCCACCAGAGATGACACTTTGCGCTGATTTGTGGTAATGCCGGAGGACCCAAGTGTGACTGTGGATGCCTTCAAGCCATGATTGCACACTGAATAATTTACATGAATGTTAATGTATAGTTAGAAGTACCAATTTACATCTGATTCTTAGCGTGCACGTCTTCATTGTCGTCCTCTTGTGCGCCTCTGCAACTTCTTGCTGTGCAGAAGCATCACAGGTGTTACATCGTGAGAGATTAATTAATAGTTGCCTTGGATACGTGCTCCTGCAGTCATTTGTAAGGGGAATGTAAACGCTGGCCGCCCACATGAAGCGCTGCAAATATTTGACAGATCAGGAATCTGTCATGCTGTGGGACTCTGGGAAGTGGAGTCCAGGCAGAATAACATTTCCAGTGACATTAAGGCATGTGGTTCCATGAGGCTGTGAAAGGTTTCACCGCGTGCTGGAAAAATTGATAAAAGCAGCGTGTTGTTGAAGATGGATCTCCTAAACAAACAAAAAAAAATAGTAACTTTCCATGACGGAGTAAAGTCATTTTCAAATTTGAATGGAAGGTAATGCAAAAACATAATTTTGAACCCTATCTATTGATCCGTTCTTCACATAATGTATAGGGCTTCAAAATGAATTTGTATAGTGAAACACAACAAAAATTAAAAGACAAGTTTTTGTTCTGACTGTGACAAGATGTTTTCCACTTCTGTATGTAGGAAATGATGATCTGCATATGATCTGACCTCTCAGTTTGATCCCCACACAGACTAATCAGAGTCGTTTTCCACAAAATATGGCCTGTGGAACTCTTTATGAATTCCTGTGGAACTCTTTGTCCAAGTGCTTGTATATTTATATCATAGTGCCTGTTTCTGAGAAACATCTCCACACCAAAGAGGAGATGATGTTCTTTGGATTATTTCCAGAAATGTCAGACGGCAAGCTCCCAAAACATTGAGGAAATACTAACTTTGACTAAACACAATTTGTCCAATTAAACTGTTTAACTGGACCACGAAATCATGAAATTTTACACAAGAGTTATAATCCTTTGTCATTTAAGCAACAATATCCTGCCATGTATCTAACAGGAAAGTGTAATCTATATATCACTAGAGCTCTCTTTTTTATGCCTGCATTGAATAATCAGACTCTTTTTAAAGGCGTGTTTGTATTTAACTCGGCAAGTGCTGAGGTACTACTCTTACTTTATCAGGTTTTGGATGTAAATAATAGGGTTTAATCCTGGAATGGAAATGAAAAACTACCCAG
>JBBPCX010000040.1:19834334-19844448 GCA_037974365.1 Hydrocynus forskahlii
GAGAGAGAGAGACGAGAGAGAGAGAGAGAGAGAGAGAGAGAGAGAGAGAGAGAGAGAGAATATACATGCCCTCCTTACTGTAAAAAAGAGGTAAATGTACTGCTTTTAAGAAATACAGTGAAGCTTCCGGTGGTTTGCGGTTTTCAAACTGATGTTTCAAATCCAGTAATCGGAGCATGTGTTCAAGTTAATTGGCCCATCAGAGACAAAGACAGTCCAAGTCAATGGTTGTATAATTTAGTATGAAATAAATCTACTGACAGGTGAAGTGAATAGCATTGATTATCTCATTACTGTGTTGCCTGTCAAGGGGTGGGATCTATTAGGCAGCAAGTGAACCGTCAGTTTCTTGAACATGACGGAAATAGGAACTATAAGGATCAATAAGGACCGGAGACATGGTCATTTGAGCCCAAGGTCCACAAACTTCATGCTGGCTATGATAGAAAGGTGTCAGAACACGCAGTGCTTAGTGCTCTGAACTGCCTTTTTTCTTTATGTTCACTGACACCTGTAATATCTGAGAAGTCTTCTTGTCATCATGTCTAGCTATCAATTACACCATCTTCATCAAACCTTGATAGTGCTTTTATAGCATTAAAAATATCTGCGTAGACGCTCATTTTTCTGATCTCTCCATGTTTAATAGGATGTTCTGAATGAATGCAGACTTGGAACAGCACATCAGTTCACAAGGTTGTGGTTTTGTGTGAAGACATAATATCTACTTTTAATCTGAAGAAGATACATGTGACTTCCTCCCAAGAGACAACAAAATGGTATTAAAGGAGTGAAACAGTACACATTTCCTCTGTTATGTATAGACTGTGACTGAGAAAAACATTGTGATTTTGATTTTGCAGAACTGCCCAGGATAATGTTTGTTTCTGATTAAAGACTCATTTTAGCAGCTTGTTTGTTTACTAGCTTGCTTGTTAATTTGCAGTGAATTTGCAACTGGACAGCACATTGATATGCACCTTGTTACACTGCAGGAACATTCCTGTAGCTCTCATTATCCAGCTAACTTGCAGGTTGATGAGTGGTCTGTGGTCACTGTGGAATAGATTTGACCTCTGAGTAGGAAACCTGGGTCCAAAACATAAAAAATAGCAGCTTGGTTATTTCACAAAAGAAAATGAGCCCTGTCTATGTCACTTGGCAAATAATGAGAGAAATTTTTGCAATTATGTTTAAAGGTCACCTTTAGGGTCAAGTTAACAAAATACCCATATTTATCCTGAGCATGTGGGCGAAGTGATGAATTCGTAGGCCAACAAAGTTATAACATTTTAGTAATGTTTTAGCCATGATGAAGCCATTGCCTCATGATGAGCCTCTCATAGCACTTCATGTTGAAGGCTGTGAGTGCATAGGGATGATAACCATTTAGGCAGGATGCTGACAACTTCTTTTGCATGGGGATGATGGCGATAGCTTTAAAACATGTTGAAACGAGATACTGAAGATGTCGGTGAATGTTGCACAAAACGAATGTTGTCTGGTCCAGCAGGCTTCCTCTCATCAGTCATGGTCAGATAGAGCACCTGGTCATTGAGGGGTGGGGAGTGGGTATTGGTCCTCCTTGCTGCCATTTCATTTTGTGATTCAAATTGTGTGTACAAGTGGTTCAGTACACCTGGAATGGAGGCCTCACCATCACAGGCAGGTGAAAATGTCGAAATGGTAGTTGGTGATGGCCTGGATGCCCTGTCACATGCGCCGTATATCTCCAGTGTCCTGGAAGTGGTTGTGGATTTTCTGTGGTTATGGATATCCCGGTCAGTGTGCCCAAAGCAGTCTTGAAGAGCAGATGGTGTCTGAGGGTCAGATCTCATCTGCTTTGGAACAGGCTTGGCATGTCTGTATGCTGGGATCGGCATGATGGACGCATGGTCGGAGTAGCCAAGGTGGGGGCAGGGCTCAGTGCGGTACACGCCAGCAATGTTTGTGTAAACACAGTCCAGCACATTCGCACTCCATCTCAGAAGGTCCAAATGTTGATGGACTTTAAGGAGAACTGACTCGAGATTTGCGTAAAATCTCCAGGGACTAATAGACTGTCTGGATGTGAGTGTTGGAGCTCACTGATAGCTCTGTAAAGTTCAGTGGTCAGTGCGTTGTTAACGATAGTGTTGGGAAGGATGTAAACCGCTACAATAATCATGGTGGCAATTAAATAAATAAAAACATTCACACACCAGGCAGTGTTGATGTAAACACATGACCTGCCACCTCTCATCTTACCACACAGTCGACATCATGGTCACAGCTGTATGTTAGCATGTTGCTAATCTGTGCAGCAATTTCCAGAACGCCGTTGTTGAGCCATGTCTCTGTAAAATCAAAAACACAGCAGCCTCTGAACTTACACTGGGTTGTTCGCTGGAGTCAGATGTAGGTAAGTTTCTTATTTGTATCTTATCTCAATCACAGTCTGGCCATCGTAGACATGTTTACCAGCTGCTCTGATACACGTTAGCAAAGGTTGGGTGTGAAGTCGACTGATAATACACCAAACACACCAAGATATTGGACCCAGAGAGTCTCCTGCGACTTGACCTGAAACGTCATTTGTTGGGCAGGTAGCATATCTCATGTCCAGTCTCTGATGTATTGCTGATGATAGATTAGGTAAGATAAAATAAACTACTCGCATATATGTGAGGTGTGCCAGGTGTGTGGTGAGGCGAGGCCTCCCGTTATAAGTGATTATCTGCATGGGCCGTGAAAGACGGGTGGGGTCTAAACTAATCTCAGCTGAAGTTCTGTAGAAAGCCTGCTTTTTCCACTGAAAACAAAAGCTGAGGTTCATTCAGAGCGTGTCTCACTGCTGCTACAGTTTGTATGGTGCAAGAGAAATAATTTAAAAAAATGCAGTCAGGCCAGAAGAAAAATGGGGCTGGCATACAAAGTGTACCCCAGTGTTTTATGGCTGTCTGTGTGACCTCCAGTTTGTCACTAAACATGGAGATGCTGGAGGGGCTCCCTCCTTCTCCTTCTCTCTCTCTCTCTCCTTCTCCTCTCATCTCTTCTAGTTTAATCTCTCAGATTTGGCAAGAGCTTAATGAGGCAGCCGGTGAGTCAGCCTCTCTGCTGCTGGAGGTGAGAATTACACATAGAGAGAGGGAGAGGGAGAAAGGAGGGAATACAGAAAAGAAAGAAAAGGCTTGAATAAATGGATATGTTCAAATAAAGTGTGTAAATGCAGATCCAAAAAGTAAGGAGACAAAGCAAATTAACAGGCAAATACACCATATTGCCAAAAGTATGAGCTTTTTTCCTATACCAAAACCATGGGTATTAATATGGAGCAGTAACAGCCTATACTCTTCTGGGAAAGCTTTTCACAAGACTGGAGTGTGTCTGTGGGAATTTGTGCCCATTCAATCAAAAAAGCAATTGTGAGGTCAGGCACTCATGTTGGACAAGAAAGCATGGCTCACAATCAATGTTCCATTTCATCCCAAAAGTGTTCATTTAGGTTGAGGTCAGGAGTCTGGAACCACTGGAGTTCCCAACTTTATGGACATTTGTGCACGGGGTTACAGTCGTGCCAGAACAAGAAGGGGTCTGGAACTACCTGACCTGAAAAACAACCCAAGCCTATTATGCCTCCTTCACCAAACTTTACTGTTTGCACCATGCATTTCATTTGGTGGCATTCTCCTGGCATCCACCAAACCCGGATTCATCTTATCAGACTGCCGGATAGTGAAGTGTAATTCACCCTCCAGAAAACACATTTCCACAGCTCCAGAGACCATTGGCAGCATGCTTTACACCATTCCAATTGACGTTATGATCTTAGGCTCATGTGTAACTGCTCGACCATGGCAACCCATTTCATGAAGCTCCTAATGCACAGTTCTTATGACCATGCCACATTTAAAGTCACTGAGCTCTTCAGTATAACCCATTCTGCTGCCAGTGTCTGTGAAGACTGTGTGGCTGTGTGCATGATTTTACACAACTGTTAGTAATGGGTGTGGCTTAAACAACAGAACTCATTAATAAATTAGAAGGCAAATCCACATAATTTTGGCTATAGAGTGGATGTAGGTAGAAAAGCTTGGAGATAAGAACATAGAGCACTAATGATTAGTGGGAAGAACAACATCAGAGTGAAAAAATATCATCTACAGATAACAAAACCAGACCTAAACCACTGTAGATGTCTAGTTTATTTGTGAAAATTCATTGCAGCTGAAGTTTAGATATACAGCAGAAAGCTAGCTTTTTGCTGTTCTCAAAATATCTACAATTATGTGAAACAAGAATGAATAGTAAGAATGAATAGTAAGAAATAAGGATAAAATTAGTTAAATGGGCATTCCATCCTAAAACTAACATTAGACATTTTTTGTCATACTGTGACATTTTCTGTAGTGCAGCAATATATCCCTTGGCTACCTCAGTCTGACAAAATTCCTGATTTTGTATTATCTTAGTGTTTATGTCCGTCATGGTTCTCTCACTACAATTCCTAGCCTCATATAGGCATCATATAAGCATTAGGAATCAATTTACAGCAATTAAGAAATCCAGCAATTAAGAAATCCATTAGCACAGATGCTAATATGGTTTCTAGTTATTATGCACCTGGCTTTAGCATTAGCCTGCTCACAGAAAAAAAGTGACACTAACTAAGAACATTAGTTAGATATACAAAGTTAGCTATTTGCCAGTAGTCAAAAGTTTACCATTTGTCTATATTAAGCAAGTGATTCATATGTAAAGATGTTTATTGGCCTTTGAAAGTTAAAGAGTATGTTGTAGAAAAATCTAGAAATTCTAGAAACCCTGCTACTTTCGTATCGATCCAGACACACTAATCTAGGTTGACATGAACTTCAGAACTTCAAATACAGAATGTTCCTCTAAATATTTCAGAAGCCTTGTTGTAAAGATGGTTTCAACCTCAAAATGAAACCTACAGAGATGTTTGAAAGTTTGTAAACCTTTTAGAATTTTTGATACTTCTGCATCAACATGACGTTAAACATCATCCGAGGAAAATGTTACATATCTGAGAGTGGTAAAAGAATGTGAATCTCTAGGATTAGAAGTTCATTTGTGATGAAGTTAGAATCAGGTGTTCCTAATCAGTGGGATGACAATCAGGTATGAGTGGGTGTCCTGTTTCATTTAAAGGATGGGGATCTATCAAAGTCTGATCTTCAAAACACATGTTTGGACAAGAAGTATGAAGAACATTGTGTATTGGTGTGCATGGCAGGGTTGCACTTAAAAAGGCCACAGCTGTTTAAAAAGAACATTATTGCCCAGAGAGCTACTGGGAAAATGCTTTATGAACAAATGAGACCAAAACAGAAACTTTTGGTTTAATGAGAAAAGTTGGAGAAAGGAAAACACTACATTCTAGCGTAAAAACGTTATCCCATCTGTGAAACATGGTGGTGGTAGCACCAAGGTTTGGACCTGTTTTACTGCATCTGGCTCAGGATGGCAAGCCATCATTGATGGCACAATGAATTCTGACCAGCAAATTCTAAATGAAAATGTCAGCATATCTATATGTGAACCAGAGAAAGTCATACAATGAGACAATGATCCTAAGCACACACAGAATGGTTAAAGAAGAATAAAGATATTGTTTTGGAACGTCCAAGGAAAAGTCCTGACCTTAACCCAGTAGAAATGCAAAGGAAGAAATGCTGTGAGGAGTTAATAAGAGAAAACCTATCAGCATCTCAGAGCTAAAATATCTTCAAGCCAAAGTGTAGGGCTGATCAACAGTTACTAGAAATGTTTAATTGTTGTTATTTCTGCACAAGGATGTCACACCTGCAACTGAAAGAAAAGGTTTACATACTTTTGCCATTCACAGATATGTAATTGGATAATTTCCTTCAGTCTCTTTTTATCTACTTTAAGAACTTCTGATGATGTTTTAGATAATATTTTTGATCATATTCATGCAGAAATATAGAACATCCTATTGCCATCTTTCAAGCACCACTGCACCTCTTCTACTGAGTTTAACAGATACACTCATTAGCTTAAAGTGGACTTCAAGAAAACTTTTGAAAAATAGTTTTTGAGACTCCAACAGCAGCCACTCCCAAAACTAATTTAAACTCTTAGAAATGAAGGTCCTCACTATTTTAAGAAAAATGGAGATGTTGAGGTTCTTTAAACTTTAAAAAGGTTCTTCAAGTTTGTGCAACTAATTTACAAAAATAGTTCTCTAAAGAACATTGGAACCAAAAGTGGTTCTTCAACAGCAACACTCAAAAGGTGACTTTTTAAATGAGTGTAAGATGACAGAAAAAGACCGAGATACGAGGTGGAGCAGACTTACCCTCAGATGGTCCGCACTGCCCTCCTCTGTCTCTTTGGTTCCTTACACAATAACGGCCACGTTCTTCAGAATCCCAGCTATGCATCACCCCAAAAACTGTCCTGACTACGCCACCTCTTTCCATGACTGTGTTTGGGCAATTCTCCGACACTCAGGCAGTAAGCAGAAACACTTTGATTCATGTTTAACCTTCTGGGTCTGTGCTTTTTGTTGTTAATAAAATGGCTTCTATTTCTGTGGACAGTGCTAATTCTGGTCAGGATGCTTTCCGCTAAATCATCTCCCACGGACAGCTAGTTATGGTTCCCTCCCTGCTGGAGGAATGCTCTCTGCTGGGAAAGAGACATAAGGCTGTGTCCCACCCTGTTCGGGGCTGAGTAGTGGGGACCACCTTAGCACAGCTGGCTCCTTTCCCAGTATTCCAGGGTGAGATATTCTCAGTTAATGTGACCTAGCTCAAGCATTTCAATGGTGCATTACACAGAATGGCAAGGTGCTACCCTTCACCTTGGTAGTCCTCTCATGGGATGCAGAAAGGCTTGCACCAAGTTTTTGTTAGAATCAATCTCAGTACATTAGAAAAATATGTCTGTCATTGTGGTGGTGCTGCTCTTGTGTGTAGATACAGAGTAGTCTCATAAACTTTTTTTTACAGCAAATGCTTACCGTAAAAACTCCAGTAACAAGACCCTTTAAGATTAAATTTAGATGAGAAAGCTAGCTGACAAAAATAAATGAAAAATTCACCGAAATTGATATTGAATGCTGACAAGTTGTTTGTGTTCTGAGTAATGATTTAATTTTCCCACTGAATAATGCATAAAAGCCTGCATTGCAGATACTCCAGGCAGCCTTGAAAGCTGAAGGTTTAGGAACTGGAAATGTTCTAGTACTGTTGGATGGAAGTATTGCTTTCATTTTGGGTCAGTTTAGAACTTTCAAAATTTGTGAAAAGCAGTTACTCTTGTGGTATTTGGTATTTCATAAACCTCCAGTGCATATATTCACTTTACACTTACACAATAAACCTTGGACTGTGTACTTAATATGAATATGAACAAAAACATTTTGTAGAATTATGGTTCAGTTTTGTCCTGTTCTTCTTGGCAAACCATCTTCAGTTCCCTTTGGTGAACATTTTCAATGGAATTCCAGGCAGGAGACCTTTTTAGAAAACAGTCCTGGGTTATTTTGTCTGTATGTAGTCAAACATCCATCCATCCTAACCCTAACCCTAACCCCATTCATGTTTGATGACATGTAATGAGCACAGTCTCACTGCAGAGGAGTAGTCATAATGCTCCCACCGCCATACTTCACTGTGTTCTTGATCATAGGAACAACCCTGTTTTCTTGAAATTTCAACTTTCATCTGCTAGGAAACTGAAAAATGGAGAATGTTCAGAATGATGTGAAGAGCTGTAAACATAATAAATAAAATGAGAAAGTAATAAAAATGGATATCCAGAATGTTTCTTTATTTGATAATAAAACATCTTATTAGTATCTTCTAATACCTTCTGCCTTTTACATTTTACATAAAACATGGTCATTATGTCAAAACAGATCACATTTTAAACATGCACACACACACATTCATATATATATATATATATATATGTGTGTGTGTGTGTGTGTAATAAACCTGGATATGCGTATACCAATGCCTCATTTATGTAATGTGTATGTAGGACTGATAACTGCACTCAGCATACCAGGCCAAGATGTGTTATCTTGACTCAACCCGACATCAATACAGACTGCCATCTGCTATGGGATCTGAGACAAAGGATAGAGACGTGAGACAGCAAGGTACACACAAACACACATGCATGCACGCGAACACACAAACTCACTCCTGATGAAAGGGCCTCACACCCCGCGAGGACAGTGCAGGTCGGCACTAGCATGGGCAAAAGCTCAGGTAATTATGTGTGGGGAGCAGAGCGCTGTCCTCAAGGGGTCACTGAAGTGCACTCCAAACTCACAGCAGCTGCCAGCTTTTATTGTCCAATCTGGATGGCCTCCTGTGCTCGTCGTGATTTTTTTTACGCCCAGAATCTTTCCATCCAGCCGGCCGCAGGCTGCCAACTCAAAGACAGCAAGGCTTTTCGGAGTGATGACGTCAAACAGCGGCATCAACTGCGATCCCCCGGATTTCAGCAGTATGAAGAATGATGCTTCGGCAGGTCGGCCTGTCAATGAATAACCTTCATCAGAGAGAGAGAGAGAGAGAGAGAGGGCGAGAGCGGGAGAGAGGGAGAGACAGAGAGAGAGGGAGAGCGAGAGAGAGAGGGAGAGAGAAAGAGAGAGAGAGAGAGAGAAGCATTGAATGAAAGACGTGCGAAATAAGATGTAATCCTTTTTACAAGATTGTATCTGGTAGACTTCAGTTCTATTATCAAAAAAAACATTAATGGAACCGTATTAAATACTGTGGGTAATTTGAAGTTACAGCTTATTCATTGACGTCTCCATGTGAAGGTTGAGGCTCTGTAGAAGATAACTCATTATTCTAGCTCTATTCTAGCTCTTTTTCTCTGTCTCTCACTCATTCTCTCTCTCTATCTCTATTTCTCTCATTCTCTTTCTCTATTTGTTTCTCAAACTCTTGTCCTCTCTCACATGTTTTTCTTTCTTTCTCTCTCTCTCTCTCCCTCTCTCGCTCTCTTTCTCTCTCTCTTGCTGTCTCTTGACCTGTCTTTTTCTCTTTTCGTCATTTTCTCTTCCTCTCTTTTCCCATTATCTTTTTTTCTCTCATTCATTCTCTTTTTCTGTCTCTCTCAGTATTTCTGTTTCCTCCATTTTTCTCTTTTTCTTTCTCTCTCTCTGTCTCTCATCCTCTCTCTGTCTCTCCCTCTCTCTTGCTCTGTTTGTTTCTCAAGCTTGCCCTCTTTCACTCTTTTTTCTCTCTCTCTTTCTATCTCCTCCTGTCTCTTCTCCTTTTTTCCATCTTTTTGTCATTTTCGCTTCCTCTCTCCTTCTTTCTCATCCTCTCTCTTGCTCTTTCTCATTCCCTCTCTTTTTCTGTCTCTCTCATTATTTCTCTTTTCTCTTTTTCTCTCTCTCTGTCTCATTTTCTTTTTCTCTATTTCCTGGCTCTCTTATTTTGTTCTCATTCTCCCAAAGCCTCCACCCTGATAATACACGATGCTTTATGACCCAGCTGTATATTCAACAAGTCGTGATATTTCATTCCGGCAGATTGATGTCCTAAAGCTTGCTACTGGGCAAAACAGTGCAGTGAGACTGTGCTCAAAATACAAAGCCCATGCCCTCCAGCGCAACGGCTTCATCAGCATCAGCATCCGCTCCGTCTTCACCAGCAAATTTACCTCCGCTCCTTTTAAACATTACAAATTTCCTCCTCTTCTTTTTTTTTTTTTTTGACAGAACACACTCTCTTTTTTCCCCCACATAAATATAGCCTGATTGTGATGTGGTTGGTCTAGCGTGACAGAAGAGGCGTGTGAGGTTTCTGCCTCTAAAACGAGTTCTAATTTATCTAGACACTTGTATAACTCTTTAATGATGTGATGCTTTTGGTTCTGCTCAGATTACCCTTGATATAATATTATCATGTATTGCATCAGAATGTTCTCTTTGATCTGTTTGATCTGTCTGAACACATTTGATTAATATTCGTCAAATTAATTACAGATTACCTTCAAAGAAGGCAACACAAGGTAATTAATTTAACCTATATGTGTATATATATATATATATATATATATATATATACATATATATATAGAGTAACTTGCATGGAGCGATCTCCAAAGAGGGGGG
>JBBPCX010000040.1:19846521-19860288 GCA_037974365.1 Hydrocynus forskahlii
GGGGGGTTACTGTGAAGAATATAACCTTTTTTCGCGAATGAGGCTCTGAGTTTAAGATTTATCATCGGCTTTTTTGCAATGCCAGACTGAGGAAAAGCAGTGCAATTCGTCAAACTCCCCAGCGTGAACAAACCAACAATATTTGGCTGAATCTGCTCTGACTTTTTGAATGTAATCGGTCTGCATAAACTATGACTCACTCTGCATCTTTTTGAACTACGAAACCTGTGTCTGCAGTGCTTCCCATAGTTGTGAAGTTTGTGCTTCTGATTGTAAAATACTGTAAATTGCTCATTATTTGTCTTGTTGAATATGGCCTTTGGAACGTACTAGCTCTGAATGAATGATGACTCACCGTGTATCTGTACGGATTCTGAAAATGTGGATCTACTGAATTTCCCACAGTGACAAGGCGAGTGTGCAATCTTGGAAAACTCTGTAAATTCCTGGCAGATTCCTGGCACAAAACAAAACAAAAAATTACTGGAAATCTGTGTGAGGCCTGGCCAGCGCTTTGGTAGGAAAGTGCGTAACAATGTTTCTGAGTCAGCCAGACCGTCTGGTGCAGGGAGAACAGACGTAGAGAGGGGAAAGACCCTCAGTGCCGCCTTCGCGGGGCACACCAGGGCTCTGAACGTTACACTGGTCTGTACAGTGGTGAGTGATAGGCCTAATTAGTTTGAGGATCAGAGCCCAAGGCCAAGTTCTTTAACTATGGTGATGCCTCATACGTCATTTATCACTGCACTGGCACTGCTCCAAGAAGGCTCAACACACACACACACACACACACACACACACACACACACACATACACTCACACACACACATGTTGTCCCCTCCTCTTCACTTCAAGGCCCATTACCCAAAGGACTGACAGACTAGGTAGGGAAAAGGTGCTGAAAGCTCTTTCAGCCTGACAGTAGTTGATAAGAGGTCCCTCTGCTGTACACAGTACAGCACACACACCAGCATGCCCAAAGGGCAACTAACCAGAGTCAGTTACCGCTGCTCAGACAGGCGCAGTGTGCAGGATTTTGCTGGCTTTTATAAACATGAGTCGGGGCAATCAGCCTGCACAGACATGTACTTCCTCTCTGTATAGTAAACAGATTGGAAGGCCTTTGAACAAGTGGGTATTTACAGTGTCATAGCATGTTTCAAAATGATCTCAGTGATAGAAGGGCTTTGATTTTCATTTAAAGGATTCATATCATGGAAACAAAACATTACTTAAAAAGGAGCAGTATGTACATTTGACACTATAGTTGATATATTACACTCTAAATGGGTTCTCGGTAAGGTGTCGTAAATATGGCACAATACAGAGAAGCCACCTAGAGCAGAGATCATTTATGCATACAGAACATCTGGATTGAGCACCAGAACCATGTTTTGGCTTTCGTTTGGGTTAGGGTTAGGGTTAGGGCTTGCCATATAAATTTGCCATATAAATATCTTACGTGGACCCACACAACAATACCAATGTAGATAATGGGCCCGTTATGATATAGAGGTAGGTCTAATGACGCTGTGTCAGCAGCAGTTCGAAAAGGTGGAGTGGTTGGCTTTACATGAGGAAGCACATGCCAGCCTTCACCCTCCCTGTGTTGTTATTACTGCATGATCGTGGGAGTCCTAGCTAGTGGGTGGAATTGGAGATTACTAAAATGGGGCAGAAAATTGGGGGAAATGAAAAAAAAAATGAAGCTGGAGTTGGATCTAGAATACAGGTTGAAGAACTATAGCTGAGGAATTGCTATACAGCACACTGGGTCAGATATCTTTTTAAAATCATGAATCGAGGATTGTGGTTTAAAAAAAAAATTAATGGCAGTTCCTTGGACGGCAATGTTTTTTTCAGTGTGGTCTATTATTTAAAATATAAAAATCCCTCAATGTTAATGTGTTAACATTTCTTTTTAGCATTTTGACTCTCAACGTTTCTGTGTTGATTGATTCAGTGAACAACACACAGCATTGATCCTAAAACTGCAACATCTATAGTGTTAAAATACAAGGTGGATTTCATGCCTGGAAGGGTCAGAGCTTTTTCGTAGGTAAAAGAGGGACCTACACATTATTGAACAGGTGTTTTTAATGTTATGACTGGTCAGTATGACTGGTCTACAGGTGAGGCTTTACAATGGGGCAGCTGGGGGTCTGATGGTTAGGGAGTTGCCCCTCCAATCGGAAGGTTGTGTGTTCGGATCCCAAGACTGTCAGTGGCATCACTGAGGTAGCCTTGAGCAGGGTGCCATGCCCGCACTTCTCCACTTGGTGAATGGGGTAAATGAATGACAGAATTTCACATTCTTCTGTGTTCATGGGCCACTTTACTTTACAGTGGATGTTTGAACATTGCTGTGAGGCTTTAATTGCATTCCATCACATGTGAGGTCAGGTAATGTTGATGATAAATCACAAATGATGCAGCTCTTTCACTCCAGAAAATGCAGTTACACGACTCCACAACTAAATATTGCCCACCTACTGACACACATCTGATCACAAAATATTTACAATGCTTTTCAAAGGAGATAGAAGCCGTGCATGTGCAACCATTACCCGTGTCAGCAAAGGGTTCCACTAATCAGAAGGTGTATCTGAATACTTTTGGATGCACAGTGGACATTATGCATGACAATAAACAACTGTAATGATTTCTGACTACAGTCTATAATGTGCTTGACTTTACTGCCACGGTAACCCAAGCTGGCCTGTGTGCAGTGCGTTTGCCGTCTTTCTGTTCATGCTGTTGATGAGGTCCCCTCATTATTACCATGAAATGTACCATGACTTGTAAGGTTACTCGGCGCATCTGAATGCTCTAACTGAATACATGAAAACAAATGTGTCGAACAACATTACTGCGCTGCATCCTGATGAGGTTTCAGCTCGAGTTTCCTCTCCACATTAGGCACGGCTTTTCATATTTCAGCAGCGGACTGCTTGAAAGGCAAAGTACAAAGATTTCTTTAGAAATTCACAAGACACTGGCCATATAATATTTATAAAAACGGCAACGTAATAACTGCTGGTGTAGCGTGGGGTGCCAGCCCATGGTGACCAGTGAGCATGGACGGCTGCCACTCTCCTGTGAAAAGTACAGTGACGTACTGTAGCACACGAACCCATGTTCATCTGGTCTAATCATTTTTTAATATTCCCTTTTATAAGGTTATGTATTCCCCGTGAGTGTGTTAGTCCCTGATTAAACACCATTCAGCTACATTTCAGGCTGATAACTCCTGATTGACTGAGTAGTGCTGATTGTCCCTGGGCACTCAGCGACGGTCCTTTTAGGCCGCCGGGGCAGTGTCGGAGTGCTTCCCTCTCTCTCTCTTTGTATCTCTCTCCCTCTTGCTCTCTCTCTCTCTCTGAATCTCTCTCCCTCTTTCTCTCTCTGTATCTCTCTCTTTTTACAGCTCTGACAGCTAATAAAACACACCAACAGCCAAGATGAGGTGATGCAGACAAATTACAGTCCACATTCTCTCTCATCATGTCAGGGCCAATATCAGCAGGGCATTTCCCTCTGCTTCCCCTGCACTTCCTGACTCGTCAGCCTGCGCTCTCCATACGGCAATTTGGGTGATCCAGTGTCAGGCCGTACGAGGGTGGGAGGGGGCGGGCGGTTAGAAGTGATTGACAGCTGTTCCAAGCCTGCATTTGGGGAAGCGGTGCTCACTCCTGCGTCCGGGCCGCTTGTGGTTATTGCAGAAGGCAGAAGTGATTTAATGTCAGCGCTGTAAGAAATACACTCTGTCAGTCAGCCAACGGAGCCAAATTAGGTTGCGGTTTAATGGCGGAAAACGCTGCCGTCAGCTGCCATTTTCATATTCCACGCTGGCTCTGGTCTTGCTATGATTCATTTTATTTTATTTGTTTATTTTATCCAGTCATAACATATTGATGGCAGTGCATTCAGAAATGTTGGTCATTACCCTTTTAACTTCTGTCCCAGAGTTAAAAGTTGGCCATTGTAGCACTGATCAGCATGTAGAATTGGAGCTTTCTGCGTTCTGTTGTGATTGCTGCCTTTATTGTTGGTGCCTTTATTGTTGGATGTTTCTGACTGGCTGGGCCACATTTGAAGCCACTGTAAAACATTCAATATGGCTGCACACTTGTGACTGCTTCACAGCAACTGAAGTCTGAAGTCACTAAAAGACACTGGGTGCTTTATGCTGCTTTGATGGGCCGGAATTGCGGAGGCAAAAACGCTGCAGGTTCCTGCAGTAAACGCTGCAAGATCAATTTTTATATAATAGCATAAAAAACATTATAAATGACTGCAATATATACTGATGGGCAACTCAAAATTAGAGTTCGTTAAACAGTCCATGTAATGGATCACTTTTCTTGGTGGAGGAATTGTTTATTGCAATTATTATTATTCATAATGTAAAAGATTTCATTTTTGCTTCACACTGCATCTCTTACCCACAATTCCATCGCAGTAAAACCCAGCCTGTCATGACTTGTTGCTTTACCTGTTCAAAATTATGCGTACAGCATAAGTATGCACAATTTTTTTGTTTTGTTCGATAATATTCTTCACATATCAAATCAATAGGCAAAAGCGGTATTGAGAAATTGCATAATTCAATTGGAGATCATTGTATTACGAACAGAGAAAATGAGGCTGAAAGGCAGAAAGAAAGCCTTTTACATGCAGTACGAACTCATCAGCTTCTTTATTTTAAAGTAGAGTAAATCATAGCAAGACTGGATTTAGACAAATGACAGCTTTTCCTCAGAGTGAGGTTTAAAAATAGGATCGGTATGATTCCAGTCCACTCAGCGCTCCACGTTCAGGAATGGATGCTGGTACATTAAAGGTTCCATCGGCTGCTTGTCAGTGGTGGGTTTTTATAAATCTGCAGGAGGCTGAGGCTTCTCTCCAAGCTTCTGAAGCCAAAGTGTTCTTTGGAGAGACTCAAGAGGGGTGGCTTTGGTCTCGCTACCATGGTTACAGGTTCTGCGAGGAAGAAGGGTAGGGAGAGGACAGAACGCGTGACATTGTATGCATCTTACAAGCCATGGATGGAGCATTTAGGTGTGTAAGTTGCGTGTAAGTATCATCATCAATGAGTTCTGCTGAAAACTCGTTATCTATATCACGGCATGATGACCGAACCTCTCCGTTCTGTCATAAGCACCTTATCAGCTGTAGAAATAAATACAAAATACAGTCAGATGGAGTACATTCAAAAGCTTTCTCATGTAAACCAGTAGCCAAGTAGCATAAGCTATTATGGGAGAGGCAGCATTTAAATTTTACAGTAAGCTGAATTTTACTATGTTTTTTTTTTTTTACATTAGCCCCTAAAAAGGGGCATTAAGGTTTTGATCTACATGCAATCTAGTAGAGAAAATGTCCTAATGGCACCTTTAAAACTTCGAAAACCCCAGTTCATGCTAGGTCTTTGTTGTACGTAATCTGTGCCTGGTTCAATACAGGTTCAGATCTTATCATTATCCATTTAGCTCTGCTTCGGCTCTTTCCATTCACTGTGCTGCTACTATCCACTATAGATCCATATACTAATTGTCTTGTAAAGGTTCCCTTGTCTCTAAGAACCACAATTACAGCGTGATATCTCTTTCTCTCTCCCCCATTCTCTCTCTCTCTGTCTCTCTCTCTCCTGCCACACACATGCACGTACATATTATTTGCGCTAGGCTAGAAACATGCATAATTTTCTCTAGGCAGGCCGACGACTATCTTTTACTTTCAATTTGCGCAGATCAATATTCCTCCAAGTGGCTTAATCTTATCTCGTTAATGCTCTAATGAGGCTAACATGGGTTAAGTTTCTTAGGCGATAAAGGCCTAATTTGTTGATTGTGAGGGAAGAAGAGGGGTAGAGGCCAATATCCACATTTTCACCCAATATCTATTGATCCTCTGGAATAGCCTGGCGCTTTAAAGGGCACATATCATGGAAAACTGCACTGCCTTTTTTTTTTTCTGGTAAATGGAAGAATTTCATGCAGTGTGTGACGTCAGAAGCATTTCAGAGCATGCAATTCACTGCCCATATTTGGAACCCAAGTTGCAAAGGAAATGTTTTTGAGATGTCACAAAAGCCAACACATGTGCCATACCATATACAGCACGATACAGAAAACCCATTCAGAAAATACAGAATTTACACATGTGTCTTATAGACACAGTAACAACACAGTCTGTTCAGAAGTAAAAATATTGGTGCCAAGAGGATGAGCAATGGTTATGTAAAAAAATAATTATGGATGTTTTTGTTGCATGAAGCCATAAAGACACAGACACACACATGCACACACACACAGAGAGAGAGAGAGAGAGAGAGAGAGAGAGAGAAACAAGCTGTCTACCTGTCTTTTACACAAAGAGGAGTAGGGCTTAAACTGTTAGCCTTCACTGCTCACTAGTGGTGAACTGTGATATTGCAGCTTTGTGTGTCCAGTCTGAGGCAAAGTCTGCGCGTGTTACACAGCATGTGTGTTACTGCAGAGGCACTGCTGAAGCGCTATAACATCAGGAGGAACATCTGGTTCCTTCTTGTAAAACAATTCACACCTGAACACATTGCACCCTCACTGTTACAATTTCAGCCATGTGTCTAGGTGTCACTGCGACCACATATGTACAGATTCACAGACAAAGACACACACATACACACATACACACACACACACACACACACACACACACAAACACAAACACACACACACACACACATACATACACGTACATACACATACATACATGCATGAACAGGGGTGCCAGCATATATCCATCCTGCCAGGAAACTGGTTTCCACTCTGAGAGAACTGAAACTGCCACTCGTCGCAATTTACACACCCATTTGTCATGGAGCAGCCCGGAGCGTGAAGACTAATGTGTACTGAATAATTACTCGCCGAATAGATGACACTATTAATATGGTCCTTTTTAGCAGGGAGATTTCTGCTTCCATAATTAAATGGTTTGCAACAGTGAGCACAGACAGCTCGTGACAGCAGCTTGGCAGGGACTACTGACTCTTGTTTGTTTTTGTTTTGTGTGTGTGTGTGTGTGTGTGTGTAATAGTAAAACTGAATGAGCTATGCAGGTAATAGTGAATAATATTAAAAAAATGTATTCTTGCAATTCCATCAATAAGCTGGCCCATTTTTAATTTCAGTTTAATGAGGCCAAGCCAAAAAACTTGACCTTGATCTTTGAGTCTATAGAGGCCACCACCACACCTTTCTGAAGCATGACCTATCCATGCTCAGCCCAAAAACGCTCTCTGTCGGGCTGGACAAGCTGGACAGACTTAATAGAACTCCAAAACTCCATTCAGGCTAATGAGAAATTACAGAATACAACTTCATTAATAACTTCATGAATAATAATGAATATGATTTAAAGAGCTCCTTTAACACACAAATGCAGCCCAACATTCCCAAAACACAGAAACAAAACCATAAACTGGATTACATTGAATAACACAATAATTATTAAAGGCAAAGGAAGGAGAAGAGGGATAAAAACAGTAAAGACGATTATAGTATCAAGAACAAAGCCAATTCTTATCATAACTAACTTAATATGACCAATTCTTAATACAACTATACCTTTCTAAATCTAAGTCCCTAACTAAAACTACCACAAAAAAAGAAATGTAATAAAACACACTAATATGAATGTAGCATCAGCAAAGGGCTGAGTTAAATAGAGCCCTTTCACACTTCTTAGTTTTCATTTCCATAGAGGAGCGAGCAAAACAAATGGCTAGAAGCTTTTTCTTTGAGAATGACCTGCATAAACATGAAGGTGAGGATCTCATGGTGAGATCTCAATGAGATGTAAGCTCAGCTGAGCTAACATTGTTAACGTACTAGGTTATAGTCAGTTTGAAAGTACAGTTAGTGGAATCAATTATACGTTGTTGTGTTTTGGTTGCATTGTGTGATTTAACTTTACAATTTTTTTACACTTTTCCCATGTCTAGCATTACTGTTGTTCAGTATCTAATGATGTAAATTGTATCTCCAATGAAACCTTGTATCTCCAAAATTACAGCCGTACAAGAGAAGCTAAAAAGGCTTCTTGACTCATCTAAAAGACGTAAAACTTTTTTTTACAAGTAAGTTTTGACCATTGCTTTTCATCTATTCATCAGCAAATGTTGATAGTATCAAGGCAGCTGGTAACTTCAAATGGAAAAAATGAAAAAAGGCCTAAAGTGCAGGTATGAGGTTTTATAACTACAACAGCCTTCATCATAAACAAATTTTATACTAAATTTCTTTAGATTTACAGCCTTTCACTGTAAATGAGCATTTTGCTCCTCCAAAATCAATTAACCAATAAATAAATAAATAAATAAATAAGATCAACAAAACAAAAGCATCTGCAACGCTTGACAAAAGGAGCCCTCTCTTGCTCATCAATGAAACCACCCGCACTTGTCAAAAAATGAAAACTGAAAATTGTACACACTGAAAATTGTACACACACACTGTGGCTCTAACATCACACAAAGATATAAACAGATTAGTCGCCTTGAAGAGGCAATTTTTTTTTTCCGGCTTAACTCTGTCTGTCATTTGAACTCTGTCTTGACTTTTCCTGGTTGCATCTCTACTCTCAGCTCTGCTGGGGCTAAACGAGTGGCTGAGAATCCTTTCATTTGACAGTTAAAACTATAACAAAATAATGCAAATTTGACTGTTTCTGTTTCCTTAAACAATGTTTGCCATTTTAATATTTTTGGCCAACATTCTTCAGTCTTTTAAAGAAGGTGTGACCTGGAAAACATGGGCAGTCTGCATCCGGTCTTAAGCCGACAGTACAGGGGTATGAGTTTTTTGTTAGTAGCCTATTATGATATACATTCTGAGCATTATTGTTGTAGCTGGTTCATTTCATAACTCTATTCACTAGTCCTAGGAGTTATTTTTCTTTACATACACTATATGGAGAAAAGTATTGGGACACACCTCTTATGAATTCAGGTGGCCCCTTACTTCCAGTGAAGGGCAATCTTAATGCATCACCATACCAAGACATTTAGGACAACGCCATGCTTCCAACTTTGTGGACACAGTTTGCGCAAGAACCTTTTCTATTCCAGCGTGACTGTGTCCCAGTGCACAAAGCGAGCTCCATAAAGACATGGCTGGAGGAGTTCGGTGTGGAAGAACATGACTGGACATGCTCTCAACCCCATCCAACACCTTTGGGATGAACTGGAATGGAGATTGCGAGCCAGGCCTTCTCGTCCAACATCAGTGCCTGACCTCATAAATGCTCTACAGAATGAATGGGCACAAAAAATAACCACAGAAACTCCGAATTCTTGTGGAAAGCCTTCCAAGAAGCGTGGAAGCTGTTATAGCTGCAAGGGGGACCAACTCCATGTTAAAGTCTATGGATTTGAAAGCAATGTCATTAAAGTCCTTGTTGTCGGAAACGTCCCAATACTTTTGTCCATATGGTGTATTGTATGTTTTAAACATTACAGTTGCTTTACCAAACGTGATTGAATCTCCCTCCCCCTCAGTCCGTTTTGATTCTGTGTCCATATTATAGAGGTGGCACTTAGTCAGTAAATCATCTTGTAATTGCTAATTTCCACTGGTTTTATAGTGAAATGTTTTGTTTAAATCAGCAATAAATAAGCCTGTAACTCCGAGAATCGTTAAGATTCCACAAAGTCCCTTCAATCAAGCTTCTGAAACATCAGCAGTAAATAAAGAAAACCGAGGGGCAGAGAGTGGGCCTGCTGTTCCGTCAAGACATTTCAGAAGACACTTTGGAAATGCTCTTTTAAGATCAACCTCAGCATCATTAGAGTGTGTGAAGCTTGTGGTGCTAAATTTAGTTTAGAACCCCATGCTGTTGCTTTTATTTTGTGAGATGTGGACTTGTCAGCTCTTCTACTACCAAACAAGCCTGAATCACCAACAGCTAATCGAACTGAACGAGAGACCGAGCATGCTGGAAGTCGAGTTTCTGAAGATCAGCGCTTTGATGATTAAGACAAAAAATCAATGTTAGACACACAAACTGCAAACTGCACATCTAAATCATCACACTCTGCCTTAAACTGTGTTGAGCTCTTAAATAACATCAAAGAGTCTCAGCTATATGCGTTCTGACTCTGAATTGCACACTATTGCCTTAAAATGTACAAAAGTTCGTAACGAAGCAGAAACCGGATTACCAGAAACAAGTCTATTTAAAATGACATTACAGCTCAGAATGGTCTGAGTATGTGATGATTGTGGAGAGAAGGCTAAGATGGATGAAAGATTCTGATAATAATAAGGAAGTGGGGAGCCCGGTCTCATGAGTTTTCGCGAAGCCATATACAATCTATTAAAAAATGTGCTGCGATCACGCTTTTTTTCGTGCTGGGACAACGCTTCACTACCCCATGTATTTTAATGCGCAGTGCGTAACACCACCAGTATCAGCGCTGGCTGGTGACTGAGGGACAGTAGGAGATAAATTTACGCACGACGGCTTAAAAGAGTTTTTCACCGTCTTTGCCTCCAGTTCACATGAAGTTGTCTTCTGTTGTAGCCTATGAATGAAGGCTATTATGCAATATTGTAAAAATATACTACACATTTCCCTAGCGCAAATAATACACATTTTTGTTCGCAAAGCGGTTGAAACAGGTTGAAAGGCTGTGAGATGGGGAAAGTCTTTAACCCTAACCCTAACCTTAACCCTAACCCTAACCCTAACACTAACCCTAACTCTAACCTTAACCCTAACACTAACCTTAACTGTCACCAGTTGGCGCTGATACTGGTGGTGTTAGGCACTGTGCATTTAAATACATAAGGTACTGAAGCATTGTCCTTGCATGAACAAAAGGCCTCAAGCATGATCACAGCACGTTTTTGAATAGATTTTATGTCGTGATGGCTGCATGAAAAGTCGTGAGATCGGGTTGAAGCGGGTGGCCCGGTGATTAGGGAGTTGCCCCTGCAATCAGAAGGTCATTGGTTTTGAATTCCAGGACTACTAATATCACCTCTGAGGTAACCTTAAGTAAGGTACCGTCCCCACACACTGCTCCCCGGGTGCTGTGTTGCTGGCTGCCCACTGCTTCTCTCGGTGAATGAGTTAAACACAGAGAAAGAATTTCACTGTTCTGTGTTGTGTTCACCTATGACAAATGGACACATTACACTTTACATAAGCATTGTCTGATTAAGCTCAGTCTTGGCTGATCAACTACATTTGTTATGAGGGGAAAATAAGATTTCATTTTTGAAGGAACTTTAATATGGGCAGATGGAGGAAAAAATGTTTCTAGAATTCATGGAGGACAATGTTTCTAGAATTCATGTTTCTAGAAATGCTGAATTATTTTCTCTAAAAATTGACTCAGTATCTTAAAATACTGACATAGTGACCTCAAAATATTTTTGTTTTTCTCAAACCAATCAAAGTAATAGTATTAATGACAAGTATTCGGTTCTTGACTTAGTATTTAAAATAATTACACATTGCTTGGAATCTTAACTTAGTATCTTAAAATACTGAATAATTGTTTAACAATATTGACCTAATACCTCTAACGTATTTTCTTAAAGCTTCCACTTGGTGCTTTACTATCCTTAAAGAATATACTATTCAATACATTGTATGTTAGTATGTTGCTTAGTATGTTGAAATATTGATAGAAAATTGGAATATTTGATATACTGCTGCCATGAGCTCAGGTGTTACAAAATTTGGTCACTTAACTGAAAACACCCACGAAGGGTACCCACGAATTCTCAATCATCACATCTAGTCAAGAACAGATGCCTGGAAGAGTCAATTCATCGGGTTTGTCAAGGATTTATCAGGAGGTGTCTTGTGTGGACCTGTGTGGTGTTTCACGTGGCAGTAGTAATGGCAGTGGTGGCAGAGGCACTACCGCATAACAGTACGATGTAATGACCACCACCTGTTTACATGTTTTCTTAACAATTTATTTCACATTTTTGTACTCCTCAAGAATGCATTTTGCGAGATGTGGACTTGTCAGTTCTTCTGCTACCGGACAAGCCTGAATCATCAGCAGTTAATCAAAATGAACGAGAAGTTTCTGAAGATCAGCGCTTTGATGATTAAGACAAAAACATCAGTTACTACCACATAACTGTATGATTCAATGCCCACCACCCAACCATTCTAAATGTTTTCTTAAGGATTTATTCCACAGTTTTGTACTCCTTACTCAGAAAACACAAACCATTTCCACCAGAACTACCAATTCCAACAATATTTTTTTATTTTATAGGCACAATATATATATAAACTATATATACAGTGTGCCTACTATATATATATATATAGCTAAATTGAGCTGTAATCTCTGCAAGAATGCTGCTGTTTCAAACGCTGATTGTGAAATTAAATACTGCTGTCCTTAGGAGTCTAAGCTGAACTTACTAAGTTCAAACTCCCAAGAATGGGAGCCCGTATTTAGAGTACAGTAAACCCCCTCTTATACGCAGTTCAGCAGTTGCGGCTTCAGTCTCTCGTGGATTTTTTCTGAGAACCAAACTAATAATTGCTTGCAGAAACCCCACACATTTGAGGAAACCACAGATATCCTCTGTAGATATTCTCCAGGCCTCGTCCGCCACACCCCCTCGTCCGTGTACTAGTTGTTTATGTTTGGGTAAGCAGGGCAATCAGATGAACCTGAATGGAATGAGCCTCCGCTGCTCAGCTCCAGTTCACTGAGCTGCGAGAGACTGAAGCTGCGACTGCTGAGCTGCATATAAGTGGGGGTTTACTGTACTCTGTACTGAGATATGGCCCATTTAAATAATTTCAATCAATTAATCACAGAAAAAATAACATATTAAAAAAAGAATCTTGATTAATTGCACCACGTGACTTTGCAATAAGGAATGTTCGTGTCATCAGAGTAGATCACGTATAAAATATCACCTCAGCGCAAAGCATTTTGGAGCTAAACTGGTGGTCCAAGCCAGCACAGCCCGATCCCAGGCTTGAGATGCCTTGTATGCATAGGTACCAGAACCATTCGTTTTAAAAATCATTTGTTTCGTCCCCCAACGTATCCACCCAGCCATTTGTATGAGTGAAACACGCGAGACGCACAGTGAAAATATCAATGAGTTCAAGACAACAGAAAATTGGAGGCCAGACTCCTGCTGCCTTGCTGTAACACCGCTGGATGTCCTGAGCATCATTAAGACGCTACAACACACCACATATATAAACATGAATGTATGCATGTAACTGAATCAGCAGTGACACAAACTCCAACCCTCAACACTACATGAGTCCACACACTATTCTCACACATAGCACATGGAGCACACGCTTTCTTCCTGTTTAACACTTCTCCTCCTTTCAGGTTATCTGAACAATTCTGTTTTTTCCCCATTTCCATGCATTTTGTTTGCTTGTTTTCCTCTCTCCTGGGCTGCATCAGTGAAGTGTGTGTTCTAATTGGACAGCCCATTTATCATGTCTGCCATTCGATCAGGCTGATTAATAATTAATCTGACGTTCTGCCACATGGGATGCCATTACCAAATTACCCGTACCATGGCAATATGTCACCTGCTCTGCCATTTTCCAGCAGCAGGGGGGAGAGAGAGAGAGAGCGAGAGAGAGAGGGAGAGAGAGAGAGAGAGAGAGAGAGAGAGAAAGAGGGAGATAGAGAGAGCGAGAGGGAGAGAGAGAGAGAGAGGGCGAGAGAGAGAGCGAGAGGGAGAGAGAGAGAGAGCGAGAGAGGGAGA
>JBBPCX010000040.1:19871880-19885285 GCA_037974365.1 Hydrocynus forskahlii
TTTCCTTCAAAACTTGATTTGTTGCGGTTCCCAGAACAATTGAATCATGGGACATATTCAGTCCTCCAGAACGTCAAACGAACGCCATGTAAACGCAGTACCAGCGTTTTCTTCGCGTTCATCAGGATTTCGGCAGAAATTGATGCCAAGAAATCTTTGCATGCAGCGTTTTTTGACGCCATATGAACGCGCAGCTGACTGAGCACCAGTGTTGAACATCCATGTGGACGCTTTGATTTGCTCCAATGAGCAGAAAAATGGTCGGCGCTCCGTCTGCGCTCACCTGGTGCCACAAACGCCCGAAAAACGCCTGAGGCCTTAATCTGAGTCAGTATTGTGGTGCAGTATCATGGTATATTACTCTGGGTCAGTATTGTGGTGCAGTTTCGTGGTATACTAATCTGAGTCAGTATCGTGGTGCAGTATCGTGTATTATTCTGGGTCAATAACGTGGTGCAGTATTGTGGTGTATTAATCTAAATCAGTATTGTGGTGCGTTAATCTGAGTCAGTATCGTGGTGCAGTATCGTGGTGTATTAATCTAAGTCAGTTTTGTGGTGTGTTAATCTTAGTCAGTATCGTGGTGCAGTATCGTGGTGTATTACTCTGAGTCAGTATCGTGGTGCAGTATTGCTGTGGGTGGTGGAGAGACCAGGGGGAGGATACATTCAGCCACGGCCGAGAGAGCTGGGCTGAGCTGCCCGTGTTTTTCCTCCAGAAAACAGATCCGAGGCGGTTAGGGACGCTGCGAGCGCTGCTGACGACGGCTGTTCTGTTCTCGTGTGGAATCCCAGTGCGTTCCGGAGCCCCGGTTCTGGGGCAGAGGGGAGGACGGAGCGTTAGAAAGGTGTTTAGCCTGGCTGTGCTGGTTGCTGCCCGGCGGAGCGAGGCGGACTGAGGGCAGCATGAGAGCCCGCCGGCCCTGCTCCCTCCGTGGGTAAGATCACTGGGCTGCACGGCTTTCAGGCAAAACCCAAAATGCCTCCGAGGCAGTAAACAAAGAGCCGTTTGGTAGCATGTTACCTCGCCAGCCCTCCGAGCTCAGTCCTGCCAGCCACACCGCAAGGGGGTTCAAATAAAGTCCCGCTCGGGATTTGAGGTGACCCAACGAGAACCCCTTCCCTCCTACTTTAAAAAAGGTCCGTTTCCAAGCTGCTGTATCGTTAAGGACGACGATGCCCTCGCTGGTGGCCACCCGGCTGCTCCTGGTGGTGCTCGGACTGTGCGCGCCACGCGCGGCCGGCCAAGGGCGCTCCACCCCGGCTGCATGCTCGCCCCTGTGCCGCTGCGACGAGGACGGAGGGGCGGACTGCTCCGGGAGAGGACTCGGAGCTGTCCCTACTGGACTCAGCGCCTTCACCTATTATCTGTAAGTTACAATAAAACCTGCTTTCATCTCACTAGAATCGGGGGTGACCAGAACAGGGATAAATTCTGCTTTCATGTGTTGTGGTGGTGGTGGTACCCCGAAAAGGCAGTGGATGGTAAGGTAGCCTCCACATCAACTTTCCAGGACTGCTGCTTCTCAGAAGAAGAGTCTGTTTTTCTTTTTTAAAGTTTTATTCTTGTCATTCTCTAAGGGACTATGGCAAGTTTGGTCACTCGTACACTTCCATTGTGGGAACAGGCCATGCGAAGTAGATGATACCAACCAGAAAGTCATTATTATTATTATCGTTATTATTATTGTCATTATGAATTCAGTGTGTGTTTTTGATTTCTTTCTTCCTCCAAAAGCAAGCACTTCATCCTGAAAGCCTTCTCCTGGCCAGCTGTACGTGCAGCCAGTGCAGTGCAGCGTTCGCCGTGTCAAGTTTTGTGACATGACTATTGTTTTCTTTGGACAGAACTGGAGCGAGTGAATTTTCTGGCCAATAACCAGCCTAAGAGTCCTCTCCCTAAGTAGAGCATGGGGGAAGGTGGGGGGTTAGTATGCAACACTATTCCTGCTTTATTAAACACCTCTCAGAGTGGCGGCTGAACTTCAGCAGTCCAAGGAAGAAATTTCTTTGTTTTGTGAGCCCCGGACCTTTGATTGTCAGGCTTTTCCATTCCTCTTTTTAAAATCCGTGCATCAGGGTTACACAAGACCAATGAATATAAAATAAAACATGCGTGGCATTTGGTAGTGCACGTTGCTGCTTGTATGTTCCCAATGCAAATTGAACATTGAGGCTGGCCTAACCAAGTTCATCACCTTCCTTTTAAAAATGCCTGTAGGGAGGAAAGGATAGTTAAGATATATAGCAGAGCTCATCCAGTCAAAGCGGCATCAGTCAGCCCAGCGTCTCAGTGGAGCACTGTCCCCGGCCGGCTGGTGTGCTGCATTCCCATCTGATTGGGGAACCACACTTCCACACACATTTCACTTCTGACAGCTTCGGGGAAGAAATCAGCGGTCGGATCCAAAGCCAAAGCGGCCCTCGTAAATTACAGAGGCTCTTCCTCCTCAGACCACATTGCTTTTTTATTGTCTTCTGCCGTCATCAGGTGCCTCACTTTGTGCTGGAACGGTGCGATTCTGTCCTGAGAGCCGCCACAGTGCAGCAGGTCTTACTGAGCCCGCAGATTTTGAAAACAGCTTGACGGCGGTCTAGAAATATCTTTGCCAAGCAGCAGCGTGTAACCCAACGCCAGGCTAAGTCCAGTCTGCGGAAGTGATAAGGCCAGAAATAAAGCCGGAGTGTTAACACTCGCCGTTTCAGTGGCCATCTTAGATATCACTGCATGATATGCAAAAGCCGTGCAGTCGCAGGCCCTGTGCAGTGTCAAGCTGATACTCGTAGACATTTACCTGGCAAACTACCTAACCACCTTAATGAGTTTTTCATAGAGCAGGTTTAGCTGGTATTTACTTATCAGTGCTTATTTAAAACCTGTAAGGATGATTAATGTGCCTATTGGCAATTGATCTAAATTGGCATTATTCTCTAGGGTTAGGGTCAGGTCATCTAACCCAAAACCCAAAACTGTCCCCTAGTTATTAACACAGGTGGCCTGAAACCATGCTTGAGTAAAAGTGCTGTTACATCTGTGAAGTAATGACTTAAGTAGAAATCTTTTCCAAGAACATCTTGGCTCATGCATTATCTATCAGCAAAGGACCTGAAGTTCTTCCATTTTTGATAAACTAACTCCAAAATCAGAGGTTTTGCAAATAAATTAAAATAATGTTACCAGCATCTCACAATGAAATCCAACATTTGGAGAAATGAAGGACTGAAGGACTGAAATGGACCTCAGTGAAAAGTAGACTCCTTTCCTTATAAATATATGAAGCAAATAATGTCATTCCACTCTGTGACTTATTTACCTACATTTGCTAATTACTAGCAGTAGCAACAGTGCACTTGATTTTCTCCAATCCAAACTAAGCTTTGAGAAAAAATGGTGATGATAAACTGGATAATTGGTCAACCTGCAATTGTAAGATCAAATCCACATAACTATTGGTCCTTCAGTCCTTTTACATGGTCCTGAACAATACTGCATGTTCTGTACCCTCACAGGCTTCATTATGTTTCATATTGTGTATGAAACCATTGACTAAGACTTGCCTAATTCTAATGAGACCGTTCATATCAGTATTTTGTTAATTAGAAACTAAAAATAAAACCCCTTCAAGGAACAGCTTCATCTCTATATGACACATCTGTAGCATTAGGTAGATTCTGATGGTTAACAGTTTTCACAATTTATCCTTCGTGAAAGAACCGAACACTTGTGCTGCCCTTTCACTTTCATGATGATTTTGAAAAATGTTGGAGTATTTGTTTTGTGTATAGGGTCGGCTGGTTATTGAGCGTTTAGTGTGACTTTAGCCACATGAATGAGACGTTGTTTTTGACTGATAACACTTGCTAGTCTAATGCTTCTGATAACTTCCATGACATATTTAGATGTAGTGGAGAACAGTGTATAGGCCAGTGGTCACTTGATTATAAATCATGTGTATCACTGCCTAATATTTTCCCTTTACCATAAGTAGGCTGTATGATTTTTTTGAATGTGCAAATTTAAGCATATCCCTTAAGCATTCCACTTTTGCTGTTTTTTCGCGACTGGCCACAGGCTAATTGGGCTACAGGGCATAGTGGAGCTACACAGAGGTTTCTTTTAATTTCTTAAAGAACCATGCTTGTGAATGAGATGTGTGAGGGTACAGAACTATAATATAATATAAAGACTCTTTAACAGGCTAAGGGTATTTCCTTGAACCTTTACATTATGTGATTCTTTAAAGTAGTCCTTCACACTCGCATCTCATTTACCGAAAGGGTTCTCTAAAGAGCCATGCTCTAAAAGGTTCTACAAGAAACCAAAAGAGGCTCCTATAAGGCGTCAAATAAAGAATTCCTGCTTGCACCTTTATTTTTTAAGAGCGTGTGGTAAAACAGAGTTGAAGTAAAGCCAAACTGCTGATGTTACAGAAGCATCGCTGCTGGCTAAGTAGCCCGTCTGTCAGTCAGCGGAGTGCCAGTCACGGCATGAATGGCAGGCTTTGCTGCGATGTGAGAAACGCGCTGGCACACGGCGGCCTGTGTTTCTCTGGGGCTCCCCCGCGCTGCACGCCTTATTGCTTTTCTGGTATTTATTTATGTAATTGATAATAGTAGGGCAGCTCTGTGTGTCTGTCCCCTGAATCGCCTGCCGCTGCCGCCACTCCGTCTATTCCTGCAGAGAGAGAGAGAGAGAGAGAGAGAGAGAAGCTGAGAGGAGAATTGGAGAAAGACAAAGGAGGAAAAGCGAGGGAAGGGAATAGGAGTGCAAGAAAGAGTGAGTGTTAAGAAATGGCATGCACACAAAGGCGAAGACAGGGCGTGTGTGTGTGTGTGTGTGTGTGTGTGTGTGTGTGAGAGAGAGAGAGAGAGAGAGGTGGATTATTGTTAGAGGGAGAGAGACAGAAAGAGAAGCAGTGAAGGAGCAAGAACTGTGGGAGAACGTGTGTGTGGGGGCGGGGCACTGAGATAAAGGTTAAATAAAAAAAATGGCATGTTGTATCTGTTTGTGTGTGTGTGTGTGTAAATACATATATATGTAAATGTAAATATGTATAAATGTGTGACAACTAATATTAATACAACAAACCTGTTTGTGTGTAATTTTAATACAACAAGACTGTGTGTGTCAGAGACAGACCAAAAACAAGGGTGTAAGAATCTGGTTGATCATTTATCTCCACCAGTAGAGCTTGCATGTCTGAAGCTTGTGTGCTTAATAAAGTTTGCGCAGTTCAACAGGTTGTTGCGCAATGTCTCAGGTTAATGATCCACTGCAGGCAGGGCAGCTCGCTGGCTCACTGAGGCACAGCACTGGCTTCAGCAGCAAATATGCACTACAGTAGCCTGAACATGAACAGATTCTTTGCCTTGACCTTGAGCTTATTGTTCAGGAGACGAGAACAACCAGTGAAAACAGCTCATAACTTATTATATTGCCAGTGAGATCTACCTCAGCTGATAACTCAAACAGAGTATGCATTGTATGTACTGTACACGATAAATTGAATGCAGAGATTTTGCAACACAGTTGTCTTTGCATGACATTAACCCTTAAAATTCTGGAGTTTTTATCTTTTTGCTATACATTGTATTGCTTAAAATTTAATATAAATTATTAAAATGATTACATTCTTAAAATGTATGTACAGAATAAATGATTGATTTGTATAACCTTGCTTTCAGGACAAAACCTTGTGTCTTCATTTTTATTGGTTTTTTTTGGTTGTTTCCATCTATCTGTCTTTCTGTCTGCTTGCCTGTCTGTCTGCCTGTCTACCTGTCTGTCTGTCTGTCTATCTTTAACACACACACACCCGTGAATAACATTGTTGTTATAACATTGTCTTATTACTTATTACTGTTATAACATTGTCTTATTACTGCTCTTGTTAACGGTGGCATCTATTGGGCAAGTGAACAAGTGCACAGTCGGTTCTTGAAGTTCTTGGAAAAATGGGCAGGCTTAGGGGTTTGAGTGACAGATAAGGCTACTGTAGCACAGATTACTGAAAGCGTTTATGCTGGCTGTGATCAAAATGTGTCAAAACATGCAGTGCATTGCTGCGTATGTAGCTGCAGACCGATCGTAGTGCCGACTCCTGTCCACCCCTGAAAGCCCCTACAATCGGCAAAGGAGTAACATAACCGGACCATGGAATTCTTCAACAACTGAAGAAGGTAGTCTTGTCTGAGGAGTCACATTTTCTTTTAGAAGTGTGCTGATGCAGTGTGATGCCCTGGGTGATGATCTGCTGGGAACTCTTGGGTCCTGGGCTTCATGAGAATGTTTCTTTGACACATACTACCGAACTGCACACTGTTGCAGATCGAGTCCATGCCTTCATAGTAACAGTATTCCTTAATGGCAGTGACCTCTTTCATTCCCCAGATCTCTATCCAGTCCAGCATCTGTGAGATGTGCTGGACAAATTAGTACGATCCATGGAGGCTCCACCTTTCCACTTAGAGGATTTAAAGGATCTTCTGGTAATGTCTTGGTGCCAGATACCACAGCACACCACAGTGTCAGCTGTTTTTGCGGCACTAGAGGATACTACAGGTGGTTAGGCAGGTGGTTTTAATGTTCTCCACCATTTCAGTCTGCACCTGCAAGCTAGGACCTTCCCAGTTACTTCTTCCACTGAGGGGTGGGGTGAAGACAAGCATGTGCTTCCTGTAAGCCTTGGAAGTGCCAAGGCATCTTTTTGAAGTGTCCTAACACCATTTCATTGGAGAGTTCAACACATTGAGAACAGTGTGTACTGACAATTCTTGTGCTTTCTCAGGCTCTGTAGATTTTCAGTATTCTAATGAATACATTTTTATATACTGTATTGGTCCCAGAGGAAATGGCTTGAGTCCTCTGCATTTAACCCATTCACTCGAGTGAAGCAGTGGTTAGCCTACAGTGGCACACGGGAAGCAGCGTGTGGGGGCCGTTCCTTGCTAAAGGGTACCTCAGTGGTGCCATTGACAGTCCTGGGATTCAAACCCACGGCTTTCTAATCACAGAGGCAACTCCCTAACCACCAGACCACCAGCTGCCCCAAATCCTGTTACCCATGATCTATCTAAAAATTGTAATTTTGTTGTTTAAAACTGTAATGTTGTCCACTCCAAGTTAACAGTTTTCTGAGACTTTATGGTATTGGCCAATTGCAAAGACACTGCTATACTTCTACAAATAAGAGAATGGCTTCAAAGTCTATTTTCCACGACCTCTGTGACCCCAGCTCATCTCCCTCTCACCTAGCTTTGGCCGGGCAGCCCCCTCTGCTGTCTGTCTGCACGCCATTAGCAGGCCCTTGTCTCAGGCTCAGTTGAGTGATTTTGTGCTGAGAGTCAGGAATGTGCCTTTGTGTCCCGTTAACAAAACAGAGGCGCCGGATTCTGGTCCGTCTTCAAGGCGCAGGGGACGGGCAGCCAGACGGGACAGGCCGCTCCGCTTTTCCACACCTTTTTCCAGCGCCTGCCTGCACAGACGGCTTTGCACAAGAGACAGGAGCACAATAGGCTGTTTGTGCACGAATCACGGCTGAAAGGGAAAACGACAAGGCTGGACTAATGCACTTTTAATAGTGCTTACGCGAGCTGCGATACGAAACGGGACTGAAGGTCACCGGAATTAGGATTTGGAGAATTTCTAGCTGGCTGGAACAATAGCTGGGTCTGGAACGGCTTTTATAGTCATGGCTATGGTGACACTTCATGGACCGCTATAAGGAATGTGAAACCGAGGAGAGGTTTCAACCCCTTTCACGTTATTTCTGCACTTTCATAAGTACATACCTTACATGTTGTTTCAGCAATTACCGTATAATTTAAAGCAATTACTGAGCAATAAGTCTTCAGATTAATAACAGAATAACCAGCCTGTAGTTTAAGTGGTTAAGAACTTGTCGTGGAGGAGGATTCAGTGTAAGGAATTTGGCTGTGGGTTATATGACAGTATTTCGTTATTGAGATAACATACTTCATGATTCACATTCTTGAGTGCTTTTGAGGGCATCTGTCGCATTTTTACAGCTCTGACCAGTTGCATTCATTAAAAAAGGGATTTAGAATGAAAAACAAAGAGCATTTAAACAACTCCCAGGGGTTTATCAAATCAAAAGTGCATAGTAAGGATGTGTTGGCCTGTCCGTTATTACATAATCACCTGATCGCCATTAATGAATCTACCCCAATTATTACCTTTCATGAAAAATACGGGTTGAAACAAATTCATGTAGGCTGATAAAGGCAGAAATACATGTAATGAGAAGTTTTACCAAAACAACAGATGACTGGTGCTGTACACCTTGTGGTATGTTTGTTTAGTTGAGCTTGAGCTGTGTCTGTCATCAGGAGCCAGTCTGCCCACTTTAGGCTTGTTTTTTTAAACTGTTTAATAAAAATATAATTACTTACAAGGAAAGCCAGCTAAAATGTCATGTTCATGAAAGGCTAAACAAGGACCTGATTGGATGTTAGCCCATTATGCTGCTGTGTGGATTATTTTATCTTTCTGTTGCTTCGTACCTTGAATTTAAATGTAATAAAATAGCACTAGTTTTGGTGGTGTATTTTGTTTATTTCAGTGTATTAGCAAACTTCAGAAAAATGACAATGGTGACAAATGTGTATAATGGATTGTGAAGATATCACCAGGTATTGGAGTGTTACATCTTTGCCATTTTGCCATCCAAGAAGGCATCTCAAGGTGCACAGTGCTGCTTTCACAGAATTTTGTTGCTTATTGAACAGTGTTGGCTAATAAATCCTGAGCTCCAACAAATGCCAAGAAGTGAATGTGGGCATTTTAGACTTTTAGACAGGTTTTTTTTTAACCTGCATGAACACAGACACCCTTTCAGACCTGCTGCGAGAAAACACACACACACACACACACACGTGCTTGGGTCATGGAAAGTAGATGGCGAGGGCTGTGTGTAACTCTATAACAGTTTTACTCTATAACAGTGACAAAGCCCCCTCAGACTCCTCAGATATCTGAATGGTGGACACAATACAGCTGTCTGACCAAGTCTTTCACCCCTACTCACTCACTCTCTCCCACCAAGCATCAGTTTCTGTTCATCCTTTGTATTTTCTCGTTTTGTCCTCTTGAAACTGAGAGTTTGGAAACTTATTGTAGGAGTCCTACTGAGGTAGAAGAGGAAGAACAATATGAGAAGGATGGATGGATGGGTAGCTAGAAAGATAAGATTTGCTTGCCATGTGTTACAGTAGTCCCCCTTAGTATTAAGTTCTTCATTTTACCCTTGTATCCTTTTGTTAGGCCTTGTTTGTTGAGTTCATTTCTATTGTTTATGCACCATGATAGCAAAAGTAGCATTGCCCCCCCCCTCCACCTCATTTTGCCCTTTTTAAAAATAATTTTTATAAATGATGATCTAAAGTGTCTCCTAAAAATTCATGCACCAAATTACATGCTGTAAAGAGGTGAGCATGGTATTGCAGGGAATAAGTGCTTTAACTCCTTACATTCTTTCTTATCTTTAGTCAGTAGTACATGCTGTGAACTCATTGGTACCACCGGCTTTTTTTCCCCTAAAAATAGTCTAAGCAGGTTGAAAATATTGTTAATATTTGTAGAAATGGGTGAGGTGAAATTATTTGAAGTCTAATTCCATGAAGTTATCAAATAATATGATACAATTACAATTATTGTGCAGCTCTTTTGGATATTACTCAGGGTTATTTCATAGCAACTAGTATCACAGTGATCATAATGACTCGTCTGCTATCTCTCTCCACCCACGATTATTGTCTCTTTAACTAAACCCTCCAACAGAAGCAAAAACGCACCTTCTGGTGCTTTCCTTGCTTAACCAAGATCTTGTTGTTAGTTTGGTTTGTGTGATGCCTTGCTGTCACTTGCATCTGCATGATACAGACAAATATACCTTGAGTAGGGGTGGTTTTACTTGAATGGTTGAGGTTTTTGGTCATTATAACCTTGTCTCGCATGGCCATAAGTGATCTTGTAATGAGAAACAGTTTGTTAAAGATTTGGTGCTGGACTGCACTGCTAACAAGAGCCTCCTCTAAAATAAGCAACAAAAATACTTTCAAAAATACTTTCATTCTCTTATCAAAATAAAACATCTCTTAAGCATTTCTTATCCCTTTTTCATTCTCATAGAACAATCAAACATTCAGTGAAATGTTCAATGAAAATATCTCTTAGTACAGCCCTAGTTATAATAAGAAATCCCTAATAGTAATTAAATCTGAAAAAAAAAAAAACTTTTCCAATGTAATTTTTTCCATGTTTTCCATGAGGTCAATTTAATTAATAGATAACTTTGAATTTGCGGGACCTCAATTAGAGGTGGATAATATAGAAAAATATATCAGAATACCTCCACAATACATCATACATTTCACAAAATTTTGACAGACCAAATGTGATACTTAGAACAGTTGTCATAGAGTCTGACTTGAGGGATTATTATTCAGACATGTTGCACTAAATTACATAAATAGGACTTTGTTGTGGCACAGTCTCAGTGATCCTCAAACACTGAAAATATCCACCATACGTTATATAACTGCATAATCTGTATCATAATACCAAAATTTATCACAATATCGAAAATATTGTCATATTACATTCATTACATTACCACACATTCATTTGGTAGACACTTCTATCCAAAGCGACTTACAGTACAAGGAAACACTCAAGTTTCAGAACAGTGTGAGAACCAGAGGAGTGTACTATGTGCTAAAATCTTTATGTAGGAGTCGTGCAAGAAGATAGATAGTGCATTAGGAGACGCTCTCTGAACAGATGAGATTTCAGAAGGTTTTTGTAGATATAGAGGGATTCTGCTGCTCTGGTCGGATTAGGCAGCTCATTCCTCCAGCAGGGAGCCATGAAAGAGAAGAGTCTGGACTGGGTTTGCCTTGTGTGCAGGGATGGCAGAGCCAGGCGATGTTCCTTGGAGGAGTGGAGGGCGCGAGTTGGAACATAAGCCTGAATGTTGCCTACCTTTAACCTCTGTATCCCTCCAGTGTATTGGTCGGGCCTTACTGATGGAGACGCTTGAGAATGAGTTGAAGGTCTATGGGAACGGTTGCCTCTAGACAGTTTTTTTTTCCTGTGACAGTGACTGCAGTGCTTCATTAAAGTGCAAAATAACAGTCATTTGAGGCGGAAATGTCTCTTTAGCGAGCATGGCTGAGTGACCGTCGATTAGTGTTTAGCCGTGTGGCCTGCTGGGGACAGAGACAGGGAGTCCCCCACAATCCAAACAGTCCCGAGGAGCCCGTTTATAATCCAAAGCCTGTGTGTGTGCCGCGTGCCGTGCGCAGCGGCGGGTAGCCTCCTGCGGAGATTAACTTTAAAACCCAAGCTTGTGTGTACTTGCTTGTATATGCATACAGTGGACGGTTTTGTTCAGGGGGCAGCTGTAGAGCACTGGTGGTCTTCACTTAACAGCTCTTTGAGTAAAGCACTGTTTAATGTGGCACCTCTCCCCTTCCTGCACAAGCATATATATGTTTATATATGCGTGTGCGCGCATGTGTGTTTGTGTTTGTGCGTGTGTGGGGTGTGCGCCGTGCCACTTGTCTGGCATTTCCTGCCTGCCCTCTGCGTCTGACCCTCAGTGACCTCTGGCCATACAGTTACCAAAAAAAAAAAGACATTTTGACAGTGGCTTGAGTTCAAGACAGTTCTCATGTGCCCTTATATGAGTGTGTGTGTATGTCTGTGTGTGTGTTTATACATGAGAGAGACAGAGTGAGTGGAGAGAGAGAGAGAGAGAGAGAGAGAGAGAGAGAGAGAGAGAGAGAGAGAGACTGTGCTGAATTTATTTAAACTGAACTGAAAGAGACATTATATTGAGAGCATAGTTAAATAAACAGTTGCTCTCAGTTCATCTTTCTCTTTTTCACTCGTTCATTTCAGGGCCCTCGTCTGACTCCCGTGTGCGTCACAGTTTATTCCAGGCCTCGTCTTTCTTTTTTACACTGTTAGATCAAATGCGCTTGTGTGTATTTAGGCTGTGAAAGTAACATTTCGAAATGTAATTTTCAAATCCAAACTTTACCACAACAACAATAGACTATAGCATATTGCCCACCTCTAACTTCAGTTTCTGACCAGTATACTGGTCAGACAATACTACTGATTGAGATGCTTGAGAATTACTTGAAGAGTGGTCCGGGCAGTGTGTGACTAACTAAGAAAAGGATTGCAATAGAAAGAAATTCCAATGAAAAAGTAAGCATTCCAGTGCACATTGTAATGAAAAAGTGCACATTCCAACATAAAAAATGAATTTGAGCTGGGCAATAGAATTATATCATTATCACATTATGTCTTAAGATATTTTTTTGTATCATCAGTTCTTATTAAATACTGATTAACTGTGTTTAATTACAGACTAAATGGTGTTCACATGTAGTTTTTCATACATTCACACCTTTCTGACAGTGGAATTGAACCGGTCTTCAGCAACTGAGCCCCTAACTGAAAGTGGGCCAAAGACTCAAATGGAGAACTGTTCAAGGTTTCAAGAAGTTAAAAGTAATAAATTAACTGAACCCTGAACAGAATTTGAGTGACTAACCTCAGTAACGTAGGTCTGGTGTGAACTTACTATGCCACTGGTGGGAGTGATTGAAGGCAAACAGAAGAGAAACAAAAGCTGCCAGGGGAAGTCTGACTGGCTCAAGGTTAAGAGAGCAGAAGGGGAAACACAAACCAAATTGACTTCCTAACAAAGGAAAGGCAGGAAAATGAGTAAACAAAGGAAACTGAAGACATGAAGGGGAACCCTGAGTGGTGGGCAGGAAGGACCTCACGTCTTATTTATTTGGGTAAATTAACTTCTTACTTAATTTATTTGAGAAACAGAAATGGACCATGGAAAGAACCACAGCAATCCTCAGGGGTTTGGGTCTGGCACACACACAAGAGGAGCTCAAGAGAAAGGAAGCACAGGTGAAAACTTGAGGGGCTTTGCCAAATTACTGGCCGGGCTTGTATAGCACTCTTAAAACGAGAACCCAGAACTAAGCAAGGAACCAATGGTGAGCTTCCTCTCAGAAGTTGGTGACACAGGTGTAACCGATTGCCACCTAATCACAGAGGATGTGTCTCCTTCTACTAGCCCCCTTTGGTCTAGTCTATGACCTTTTAATGACATTGCATTCAAATACTTAGACCTTAACATGGAGTTGGTCCCCCTTTGCAGCTATAACAGCTTCCACTGTTCTTGGAAGGCTTTCCACAAGATTTTGGCGTTTCTGTGGGAATTTGCGTCCATTCATTCAGTAGAGCGTTTATGAGGTCAGACACTGTTGTTGGATAAGAAGGCCTGGCTCGCAATCTCCATTCCAGTTCATCCCAAAGGTGCTGGATGGGGTTGAGGTCAGGGCTCTGTGTG
>JBBPCX010000040.1:19890923-19905866 GCA_037974365.1 Hydrocynus forskahlii
ACACACACACACACACACACACACACACTGCCGCAAATTGTACAAACAGTGAACAGAAAAAAAGGGAAAAGTGATCTCTTTTTTTTTTTTTCCAGGGCTCTATTTCAATATTTTGAAATCTCATTGAAAGCACATGATGAATACTCCATTTAACACTTGATGCATACAATCACACCAGCATGATGATTCTAGTAGTCAGGTCTGCATTGAATAGAACAGTTTTAAACATGTCTCACCTATATACGTCACACACACTCGCCCAGGAGAGCAGTTTGGATGGGTAGGTGGGTGTGTGTGACATATGTATGTGAGTTTTTTTCTTTTTTGTACCTTTGAGAGGGAGAGAGCAAGACAAGGCAAATGACAAAGTGAGTCATGTTGGAGACTTACAAAATGACATTTTGTACGATATAGTCATTTACTTCACCTCTCGTTGGACGTTGTTCATACATCGCCCACCTCTGTTCTGCTGTGATGTTTGAATCACAAGCCTTAAAGAATTAAACTGTAAAAAAGGTCTGACAACTGTAATCTAGGTGTCACGGTTTTTCTCAATAACAAATCTCTTCTGTCCATACACATGAGCCCCCCCCAAGAAATTTCCTGTGTTTTGTACTTTGGGTCTCATACAGGTAACTCGCTATGTCAAATCAAGTTTACTTTGGATTTTGACTCTGACTTGCGTTCATACTTAGACCCTTTTTATTTCAGTAATTCCCAAGGAAAAGTACATGTGAATGACATCAGGTATGCCCCCCCCCTTTCTCTCTCACTCTCTCTTTCTCTATCACTCTCTCTATGCTTTCACACATTGTCTACACAAATTCAGTAAGTCTTTCTTCCAGTCTTTTCTTAACACTGCAACCTTTTGTTTGACATCAGGTATGTTCCCATTCCCCCTCTCTCCCTCTCTCTCTCTGTCTCCCTTTCTTTTTCTGTCTCAGGGTTTCACTCTGTAGGCTGTGTGTGTGTGTGTGCGTGCTCGAATGTGTGTTTGCTTTACTGTTCTGATGAGGGACTTCTCTACACACTCCTTGGCCTCAATCTCACTGTGGGCATAAAGCTGCCAGTGTTTGAACGTGTGCCTCTGACCACTTTTTTGTTTGTTTTTTTCTCTGTAAAACACACAAACGCTCAGAATGTGTGTGCCAGTGCCTGTATGCTCATTTTTAGACCTTTCGTTTTGTAGGTCTGAATATGTCCCCCTTTTCTACCTTCTGTGGATCAGATTTCACTGCTGAATGGCCAGTCTGATTTTGAGATCGCCGTATGACGGCATCTGTTCTGACTCTGAATAGCGCTGCTTTCCCACGCACTTCAAGGCAATCAAGGCATGTATCTGTTTAGATTTCTGACCAGGTCAAGGAGCATTCCATGTCTTGTGGTCATCCGAACCAGGGAGAGGTTTATGCTGAATTCGAGGGAGATACAAGTCTAAGGAAGTTCCCACTGCATTGGACGTTCATGGCTCAGTTAGTGTAGTTTGTGTATTCTTCTCTTATGAATGGTAGGGAGTTAGCTAGAATGACTCAATCTTTTCTTCAGGATAAAGAGTGTGGAATGTGGCAGGGGTGACATCATAGGCTTTTAGAGATAGGCCCTAGATTTGCTGTGTTTACGCTTCACGCACTGCACCATTCGTGACACGGTAATGAAAGCAAAGCGTCAGGCTCTCTTCACAGTGGCGGAGACTAATGGGCTTCTGGGTGTTGGTTGGAGGTCTGGCTTAGACAAACACCAACACCAGCACCATTGTTCACACCTGTCCTTCAACACGTACCTCTTAGTACCTTAATGCAGTTCTGGTGATGACCTGTCAGTCATCTGGCAGTTGGTACGGAAACACCCCACCCATTTCTGGCCCGGAGCCGAGCCGGGAGCAGGACCTGCCTGTGCACATACCGCATCTCCGGGCTTAGAGCGTGGGTCAGGCAGGCTCCGGGGCCTGGCAGGGGATGGCTGCAGGCTGTAGTGATTGAGAGCACTCTGTGGGCAGCCTCAGGCAGCCAGAAGACCCTGCTGTGGTCAGGCTGAGGTCTGCTGCCACGTGGAGGCATCCACTGTTCATTGCCCCTGTGGAAATGGAAATATGCCTTCGATTTAAAGTTGGTCCTGGACTTTAGTCCAGGTCAGCTGAACACCAAACCTGCTCCCCTTCTTTCTACATTCACTGGTCACTTTATTTAAACCGGAATAAAACCACCTTGGTAGCTTTGCAGAATAAACATCCAACACTACTTAATGTCCTTAACCAACACTAGCTAATGTCCTGCCTAGGAATGGCTGAGGAATAAAAATGCCCTGGCAAGACAATCACAATCCGCCGTCAACCATTCTTGTATTTGCCTCCAGTGTGTGTTCCCTGGCCACTTTATTTAGCCTGGAATAAGGGAGCTATACTAGCTTGCTATCAGGCTACACAGAATAATGTAGCTAACATCATTTCACTATGTAAAGCAAACGTTTTACACCCTAGCTGGCTAATTATGAACCCACATATGACCAAATTAGCCATGCTCTGAAGCCATGCAGAGGCAACCGCTGTGCAGTTCACCAAAGAAAATGGAAACACTCTGCCAGGGTTGGAGTCAGATCAAAAATTAGTCCTGGACTTTTGTCCAGACTGCTACAACTAGCTGGACATAGACAGTCTTTTCATCCCCTTTAGTGTACTCTCACTGGTTGTGTCTTAACCACCAGAGCAGCTGGTGGACTGGTGGTTAGGGAGTTGCCCCTGCAGTCAGAAGGTCATGGGTTTGAATCCCAAGACTGCCAGTAGCACCACTGAGGGACCCACGCACTGCTCACGGGGCGCTGTGTTCCTGGCTGCCCACTGCTTCACTTCTTCACAAAGAATTTCACACTGTACACACTGTGTGACTATAAGGGGCCACTTCAGCTTTGACCGGAGCAAATGTAATATTTCCCAAATGGGCTGTTTTTCTTGCCAGTTAACTAGTTAAGCAATCAAATGACCAATTTAGCTGTGGAATGCGTCCACATTCGAGTAATTGTAGGCAACTCAATGTCAGGGATGGTCTCACATTCAAAACTTACCCTGGACCCTTTTGTCCAGGCCTTTCTGCACTATCACGACCTGAACAAATTAACTTATTAGACCTATGTTGCTAATGTAATTTAAGGTTACTAGCTAACTAATTAACCCACACAGTCAAATAGGACAAGTGGTGTTTTCCTGCTGGACTTTGGGAGCTCATACTGGAAGGCATTGAAAATCTTAGCACGTCATCCAAATAGTAGCTAATACAGCTTGGGTTAGAGTTCATTTTCTGGGTTTACAAGGAGTTGTTTGGATTGAGATCATTTGAGAGAGACTTTCTCAAACTACACACCACATTTGCAAGGCGTCTCCGGCTGGTCATGGGAGTGAGAATACACCACAGCAACAAAGCCTCCTCTGACCGGCCGCCTGACCGATTCCACACTGCAGCTTTGAGGCTTTCCTTGCCAGCCAACTGAGTGATACTATACTGAAGCTACAAAATTAGGTGCCTGGTCTCCTAAGTGATTGTACATCGCAGCTTCGAGGCCTCCTGGGTTCTGAGGGACCGTCCCCTATGGCAAAGCTTAGAGGCTCGACACCATGGTCTGGGGAGTTTTCCCCTCCTGCCATCTAGAGCATTGTGTGTGTGTGTGTGTGTGTGTGTGTGTGTGTTGTGGATTTTCATGTGCATGCCTGATTGTGTACCTGGTGTCCGTAGTAAGGGTTTGAGAAAGCCGCTAAATAAACTAAACTTGTTATAATAACAGCTTTAGTTTATTTAGCGGCTTTCTCAAACCCTTACTACAGACACTAAGTACACAATTCCTGCTATTATTTAGGTCAGAGAGTCTTTTTTAACTGTAAGAAACTTTGGTTAGGCCGAGTGCTTCTCCCCCTCCTTCTCTCTTTGTATTCCTCTCTCAGGCTAGAAAGCCTGCAACGCTGTGGATGGGCTCTGTTGAGACTTGATGGATTCTCTCACTTAGACTAACAGGAGGATTTTCTCTCTGTCTGAGCGTCTGCGGTGTGTGTTTTGTGTTCGGACACGGCCCGTCTGCAACACTTGGGGTGGTCCCTGTTTATTTCGCCAAGGTAGTTATTTAACGTTAAGGCCGTGCCATGCTGCTGTCTATGCTGGAGCTCCCAGCCATCTGAAAACACCTAAATGTGTTGCTTAAACATACTTTACTGCTGTTATAATTTGCTCCACTAATACAGGATGTGGTTTGCGATGCGTTTAAGGACTATTGGCAAAAGCCAAGCACATTTTATAGTGAAGATTCAGAAGGCCTGGTGATCCTGTATTTTCTGTTGCTTGTCTCAGGCTTTTGGCCCTGCGTGCATTTTATAAAGAAGCACAGTTTTGATTTTGTGTAGCTTTTTTAATCAAGCGATCATTCTCCTATAATGATATGTGACAGCACACCAGGTTTCACAATGTTTTTCCCACTGAGCGAGTGTCCAGGGGTGTTTGGTTCTTGATGATTGCATTTGTTTCCAGGCTGTGACATCTGTTTACTGACTGTGATCAATGCATTTTGAGCATCTGTTTTGGACTCATCACGGTGCGCTGGACGTGTACTTTTTCACATTGCACATCCTGAACTGATTAATATTGAATGACAGTCCAGCATTTGGGCCAATCAGATTGAATGTAGTTTTCATAACAATATTTTTCATGGGACATTTTGAGCTAAAGGCTTATGCTTGAAATTTCTAAGACCACACTTCTAAGACAAGTACATATTGTGCAGGCTGGCAGACTTCTGTACAAATATTTTGTACAAATATGCCCGAATCAATTTTTTTTAACTTCATATTTTTAAACACAACCGGCAACTAGCTCTCTGAACATGCTGGAACTTCAGGTGTTTTGGAAAAGTGTGGCTTTTCATGAATGCCAGGAGTGTGCAAACCTGCATTATAACTTTATTAAGAAATCGGTCATTTTTGGGAAAAATTACTTACCAACAAAATTTAAAAATGAAAAAGAAATTGATCATCTAAAAATGACCTAAATGTAAATACAGAGTCAGATATCAGGCAAGACCAGTTTATTTTTGTAGTACAGTATCATACACATCATTCAGTGTGCTTCATAGAGATTCAACACTTATAAAAAGAAAAGTAAGCAAGAAAAGTGACCATAACATTAACATAGAATAAAAGCAGAACATAAGATCAGTTCAAATAAGTTGAATAAAGCAACATAAAAGATGAAAGCACAGGTTTTTGGTACAAATCTTACTAGTATCGCCCACGTAAATCTGTGAGAGTCACTTAACTCGACATTGGTGGTTTGTGATGATTGTGTACACCGCGCTAATAAACTTTCCAGCGTAGAGTTAAACTAAGAAACTTCACACACCAGACCTCTTGGATGGTTGATTTGTGGTGAAAATAAGAGGGCAACTTTAGTTTCTGACTGAATCCTCGCTTTTAGATACTCATCCCTATTTGTTTGGAGTTGATGAATATGGAGCTCGAAAAGCTGACTGCAGTAATGACCCGTGTGTGCCCTCTACATCTGTCCCCCTGTGTGTGACTGTGCTGCAGCCCCAAGGCCCTGATGAGGAAAACTGCTTCAGAGGCCCAAAATCACATTCACAGACCCGCTCACACATACATACACACACACACACACGCACACACACACACACACATACGCACACACACACATACACAGACATACACACACACACACACACACACCCTTCTCATCTTGCCCCTAGACACCTCAGCCCACAGAGTAAGAGCGATAGCAGCCGGGGCAGCAGGCGTAGAAGTCTGTGTGTGTGTGTGTGTGTGTGTGTGTGTGTGTGTGTGTGTGTGTGTGTGAGAGAGAGAGAGAGAGAGAGAGAGAGAGAGAGAGAGAGACACAGACAGAGTGGGGGAGGACTGTCAGCAAGACATAATGTATCCAGTGGACCACCAGGGGTGGCGCACAAATAGGGGCCCGGGGATGCCACCATGGAGAGAGAGAGGGGGAAGGGGAGGAGAGAGAGAGAAAGAGAGAGAAATGGAGAAAATGGGGAGGACTGGTGCTACATGGCCCAATGCAAGCAGACTGAAGGGTAATTGTGGACCTGCGGATGAAGAAAAGGATAGGGAGACGGGACAGGGGACAGAACTCCCGGGGGTTGGGGGGGGTTTGGGGGGTTTGCAGAGATGGGGAGGCCCCTTTCAGCAGCCGCTTTTTGTGTTTGTGTGAGTCCAGCGTGTGTGTGTGTTTGTTTTTGTTCTCTTTCAGGACAAAAATCTTCTGCTTTTGTGGGGAAAGCCAAGGAAAATGACCAACAAAGTATGTCCTGACTATGAAAGGGTTTTTTTTCTTTCATTTTCTTAAACTGAAAAGATAAAACCATATCTTTGGTTACTGAAGTTAACATCAGGTTTTTCTTTTTACATAAACATTCTAACTAGGAGAATGTGTTGTGCTCTGTCCTGACATTGTATAAAAACCAGTGTTAGTGTGTGTGTATGTTGGGGTCTGTATGGGGGGTAATCTGATATTCTGAGGGGGGACTAGAGGCCCTCATGCTCGTCTACACTTTCAACACAGACCTGGGAGAGAAATCCAAGATGGCGACTGATTCATTTACATTCTTACTTGCATTCTTTCTTTCTGTCTTACTTTATTTCTCTATCCTTCTCTCTCCCTCTCTTTCTCCATCTCTCTCTCTTTCTGTTTGTCTTTTTCTTCTTTCTTTCTTTCTTTCTTTCTTTGTTTTTCTATTTCTTCATCTCTGTGTCTCCCTCTCTTGTTCTCATTGTTTGTTTGGTTTCTTTCTTTATTCCTCCTTTCTCCCATTCTTTTTACTTTCTTTCTTTCTCCATCTGTCTATCTGTCTGTCTTGTGCTCTTTCTTTCTTTCATTATTTCTTAGTCTCTCTCTCTCTCTCTCTCTCTCCATCTTTTTGAGGCGATTCGGCTCATTAGCTATCGTAGGATGTTTGTTCAGCTCTGTTGTGCCCCGTTTCCACGTCTACCGCGCGGGACTGTGCTTTTGAAGGCGGAGAATGGATTCCTAATCAAGATCCTGGACCCAACAGCCCAAGACGCTGCCGAGACCTCCTCAATGTGCCCTCATCGCAGTCGCGGAGAAAAATAGTGCGCAGGAAGCTGGTGGAATATTAAGTCCTCTTTGTTTAGGATCTGCCATAAAAACTAATCAGACAACATTCAAATAACAATATACAAATCAGGAGAGTGTCAATACGGGCCCTACGAAAATAAACCATTTCCCTGTTTTTTTCATGCTTTGTTGTCAATCTCGCTCAATAAGACCACCAACCTAGAGGGATGCAGACATTCCTCTCGTGTGTGAGAAGCAGGGCTACATAATAAACCATTTGTTGCAAAATTTGGCTTACCTATTTAAATGTGCTCTCTATCTAATTTACCCAAATTGGAGCATCTTGTCAAATCACCAGTATTCTTTCCATATTAAGGAGCCTGTGATCGGATACACACTCACGTTCTGACATACACTGATGCTCTAAATGTCCACGTAAAGCTGCTAGACTGTTAATTTGTTGCAACCTAAGACAGTGAACATACCATTGTCTGAAGCAAATGAAATATTTCTGCATTAAACATTACAATGTAATGTACAGGTTGGCGGTACCTGACTCTCAGTGTAAATAAAACAATCTTCATATTTGTGTGTATATTTTGCAATGGCTTTGAGCAGTCAATCAATCCCTCCCTGCTTGTACTGACTGCAGACTGCAGGACAGCTCCTAAAAAATGAGCCCAAATGGAGAACAAGTCTAGGGGACGTTTTACTGCATGTCACCCATCACACAGAGTCACTGACTGGATATACTGCTTGGGCTGTAAATCAGTCGGCTCAGTCTCAGTCAGTTCTTCTGTTTCTTATGACCTGTTGGTGGTGCTGTTGTTCGTAGGGCCACAAAAGTCTAGAATAATACGTTTCTAGTCATTTGTTAGCAGCAACTAAAGCTATACTGTATGGACAAAAGTATTGGGACACACCTCTTAATTATTGAATTCAGGTGGCCCCTTACTTCCAGTGAAGGGCAGTCTTAATGCTTCAGCAGACCAAGACATTTTAAGCAACGCCATACTTTGTGAACACCGTTTGGGAAGAACCTTTTCTATTCCAGCATGACTGTGTCCCAGTGAACAAAGCAAGATCCATAAACACATGACTGATGATTGGTTTTCTTTGAAAGAGAAGGGGCTTAGCCATACTAGCCCATTCATACCAGCCGCGCCTGGACTAAAGACAGCACGATGTAAAGTGTAAAGTGACCATTCTGTCATACGTGAACACACCGCAGCACACAGTGTGAACAGCACAAAATTATTCCTCTGCATTTAATCCATTCACCAAGTGAAGTAGCAGGCAGCCAGGAACACGGCGCCCAGGGAGCAGTGTGTGGGGACGGTACCTTACTCAAGGGAACCTCAGAGGTGCCACTAGCAGTCTTGGGATTCAAACCCATGACTTTCTGATTGCAGGGAAACTCCCTAACCACTAGGCCACCAAGATGCCACTCATTGAATGAGAGAGTGGTTCACAGTGAATTCAGGTGATGACCTGTGGACAGCAGTGACGAAAGTATGGGAAGTTTTTCCCTTAAATTATGACAAAAATAGGGATGCATGATGGGAATATTAGCATGTAATTTTTTATACCTAAAAAGTATAACAGCATTGGTTGGTTAGTGTTGTGGATGTCATGTCATCAATAAAATATTGGTCAGTATTTTATATATTGGTCAATATTTTCATCACTTAATATTACTTAGTAGTACTTAATTACTACTGATTTTCTAATAGTGCAATAACTTATTCCAAACTACCATTTGTGTCAATAGTTTTTCCACTGAGCTGCGTTACTTACCTGTAGATATATATTATACCAAGCATTTCTGTATGTAGCATAGTCTATTCATATTGTGGTGGTATTGTCTCTACAGATTTTTATTTAGATTTTTATTTAGATTTTATTTAGACTTATTTTATTTTACATTATTCTTGTGTCTCTGTGGCTTGTGTCTCTCTGTGTCTTTGTGTGTTGTGGCAGTCACCACAAAAGCAATTTCCTCCGGTCAATAAAGTTTTCTGATTCTGATTCTGAAACTAGCTTAAAATTGGCCTGCATACCTTTGCCTTTTCTTTTCAGTTCTTTGACTTGCTTTTTACATTTGAACTGTATTATGCAGGAGTGTCGCCTGTTAGAAACAGTATTTTTACAGAGTAGTTTACATACCAGCATTTATTTCAGACCATTTCCCATGTTTACACATCTACCTCCAACTTCTTCAGTCTGTTTGTAAAAAGAGGGAGAGAGAGAGCTAGAGACAGAAAACAAGAGAGAGGAAAGAACTTCTACATTTTTGTCATGCTGCTACATGCTGTACCTTCTATATGCTTTGTGTGTCTATCTTTAGGGTTAGGGAGAGAGAGAGAGAGCAAGAGGGAGAGTGTGAGAAGGGGGTAGAAAGAAAGAGGAAGTAAGAATGAGAAAAATAAAGGGAGCGAGAGCATGAGAGAGGGAAGAGTGTGAAAGGGAGAGGGAACAAGAGGAAGAGAGGGAGCAAGAAATGTGAGAAAAACTAAAGACGAAGGAAGGGAACGAGAGAAGGTAGAGTGAGCAGGGGAGAACATGGGGATAAGATTGAAAGTCAAAATCAGGGAGAAAGAGAATGTGAAGGGGTGAGAGAAAGAGACAGAATAACAGGATGAAAGAGAGCAGGGAGAGAGTGAGTAGGGAGAAAGGGAATAAGAATGAAAGAGAGAGAGAGAATGAGAAGGGGCGATTGAGAGAGTGAGACAATAACAGGATGAAAGGGAGAAAGAGAGTATGAGAGGGGGAAAAAAGAGGGAATAAGAGGATGAAAGACAAAAAGAAGGAGAATAGAGAATGAGAAGGGGCGATTGTTAGGAGGGGAGAGAGAAGGAGTGACAGAATAACAGGATGAACAAGAGAAAGGAGAGTGAGAGAAGGGGAAAAGGAATAAGAGAATGAAAAACAAAAAGAGAGAATGAGAAGGGGCAAGTGTAAAGAGGGGAGAGAGCAAGAGACTAACAGAATGTATGTGAGAAGGGGAGAAGAGGGAATAAGAGAATGAGAAACAAAATTATGCCAATCGGGAGAATGCAAAGAAGGGAAAAGACTGAGAATAACAGGATGAAAGAGGGAGAATGAGAGAGAAAGAGAGTATGTGAAGGGGAGAGAGGAAATAAGAGAAAAGAGAGAATGAGTGAGACAGAGAGCAGTAGGGAGGGTGCCTTGGACCTCAGGGCTTTTGTTTGGGATGTATTTTTGGTGCACGAAGCCCCTCTAGTGCAGGCCTATCCTCGTAAAAACATGTGACTTGCATTTGTAATGAGCAGAAAGGGCCGAGCTGACAGAGCGGGGCCTGTGTGCTGCACGCGGCCCTCTGATGTCATACTTGCATGACAAGAGAGCTAAACGATGGAGGTACAGTATCACGCAGCAGCTCATTGCCGGCGATCGGGGTCTGTGATAAGCTCTCATTTAGGATTCCTTTCTATTATGGTAGCGTGCCTCTTCATCTTCAACAGCGATCTGGAATCGGCTCCTTATCTGTGCTCTCGGGCATAATGCTCTCTGTTTGAACTTGTAAAGCATGAACATCAGCTCCGAAGAGGCAGGCCAGGCTGCATCCGATACAAATAGATCAAATGGGACAATGCAACGTTGTCCTGTTCGAGGCCGTGCCTAATCAGCCTAATTGTGATTGATGTGCTGATTAGGACTGGAACAAAGCAGAAAAGTGGAGATTCACCCCATGATTATGGTTACACACATTGCTCACCAATGGGAGTGCGTACGGTGCGTACACCCATGATTGACTGACTCACGGCAGAAGGTGGAGGAAGGTATGGTCCTTAAAAGTAATCTAACACCTTATTTAGACAGCTATTGGTTTACGTATCTGATGCCGGATCTGATATTTTCCTTGGAAGTCTCAACATCAACACAATCATGTCTAACAAAGTCTTTACAGTTGTTTTGAAACGCCCAAAAACCTGGACACGGTCACTTCAGCAAATCATTACATACTTATTGAGTAGCTAAAGCCACGGATCCAGTGTTTACAGTGCTGTGCACACATCTGTGAAAGGCGCCTGTGAAAATAATGCTTAAAACTGTTTAGATGAGCAGTGAGGGTTTTTTTCCACGTTAGTATTACTAAATATACTAAATAAAACTAAATACTAAATATACTAAAACAAAAAAAGAAAAAAACGAATGAAAACATTATACAATAAATAGTGATCTTATGGACAATAAATCAGTGTGTTTCTTGTGGAAGTCCAGTATTACTTGTAGTTTCCATCAGAAACCTGATTTGACTCAATCTGTCCTTCATTAAATTGAATCAGGAGCTGCTGATTGAGTTTCACAAATCCAAACAATGGCTGGAGGAACCGAGGAGGAATCTGGAACCCAACCTGTGTTCTCCTCACCAGCTCACTAAATATGTGTTTCTGTGTTCCTGGCTCCCCACTGCTTCACTTGGTGGATGGGTTAAATGCATAGAAGGAATTTTACTGTGCTGTGGTGTGTTCACAAGTGATAAAAATGTGCCATGGTTTGTGCCACTCAGCAGTCTGATCATAAAGCCTTAGTGAGTGGTGGCTCAGTGTTGTCTGTGTTCAGAGACTCTTGACTCCATTGGTCAGAGCACAGTACAGGTTGTTTTGTGATGAACCACTAAATTAGCTGGAGATCTTCAAGGATTGGATTGGAAGTCTGCTTTTTTTCTACAGATCTTTCAAATACAGACCAATATAGCACATAATATGGAATATGGGAACAACAACTGATTATATTTTTTTCTTTCCTTAGTGACCTCAGCATGAACAACATCACAGAGCTGCCCGCCAATGTGTTCAAGAACTTGCCGTACCTGGAAGAACTGTAAGTCTTCATCTTATGTTTTGTGTCACCTGTCCTTTCTTCTTCTCTTTCTTCTCTCTCTTCCCTTTTGCTACTGTTGTCTTTAATTGAGTGCAGTGACCATATCTCACTGTTGATGACAATATCTCACTGTAGATTTATTGCAGTTGTAAACTACTGCATTTGGTAAGAAACCATTCTTAAGTGACACCAATAGGAAAATGCCACACTCTCAAACACCACTTACAATGTGTAGCAATTATAACTAGCTTAGCAAATTCTAACTAAGTGTTTTTTTCTTTTTCAGATTAGACTGGATTTATGACTTTGATATTGTGCATTTTGTTTGCTAGTTCATAATACAGATTTTAGAATAAATGTGGTGTTTGCTGCTATTAGCTTTTGTGAATATTGCATTATCCTGTCTACTTTGTTCCTTGAACGAAATGCCAAACTACCGAAGTTAGATTTGCCAGAGTATCCCATGGAATTCTAATCAGATATTTCATAGAATCTTCTATATTTAATCAGTTATGATACTGTGGATTTATCTCCCATATCAGAATACCTGATTTATAGTAAATATGGTTGCTGCCATTAAGTTTTACAAACATTTTTTTTATTCTAAGTCTATTTATTGCACCTTTAATTTTGTGCTAAACTGGCATAGCTGGGTTCGGTGTTGCAAAAAGTTCAGCCTCAGCCTGATGTTGGTCAGCGCCACTTATCTTTTGTTTACAGCGCTGTGTGTACAATATTCATCATGTTCTTAAAGACCAGGTTGCACTGGTTTTCTCGGGCAAGTGTTGGTATGAGCTGTATCTTACTGGCTACAAGGAGTATTAGCATAGTGCAACATGGGCGTAGCATTCGCTCGTGAGCCTAAACTGCACGCCCTGGGTATGTTATATCTCCCAGAGTGAGTTTGTCTTTTCTCCGCTCTCCCCATCAGTCTGTGTCTGGCCGTCTGGGCTGTGCGGGAGGCGCAGATAACATCTACCTGGTATCAGGTGCCCCCACTCCACTCACAGACTCCCCTGACGGCCAGCTTTTAAAAGCCGCCTCATTGTTATTCTTGCCTTCCTTCCCTCCCCTTCTCTTTCTCTCGAGTGGTGAGTGTGTTTTTTTTTACCCTGTGCACGTCTTTCAGCCACCCCAATCTCTGCTCCCTTCTTTCCCAAATACGGCCTTCCAGAGCTTTGTCAGAGGGCAATTTACTTTTCAGCGCATTGTGCAGAGGAATGCAAGGCAGGAAGGAAGAGGGCAAAACAATGGCTTCCATGGCAACCTGTGTGTAGCAGGGGGGTCCCTCTGGAGGGGAATTGCAGGGGCCCAAGGCCCTCAGGAGTACCACACATACTGTACCAAAGTCTTGGACCACTTAAGCAATAACAGTAAAAGCTATTGGTCTGGGCACTATTTGTTTATTGACTTGGAAACACCGAAAGAATGATTTGGAGATGCTTTTGTTGAGTCATTCATAGAATGAATTATAAAAGCTTGCTTACTTAGTTTTAACTTTTTTTTGTGCCAAGATTAATTAGCATTTTGCATGCGATCTACTATTTCCTCGTAATAAAATTATACCTCAGTGCTCTTTTTAGTTGTTTGTGTTTAATATTGACATAGATCTGATTATCCATCCAACAATAAAGGCAGCATCATGTTATTATTATTTTTTTTACAGTATAGCACACAATGGATTGCCCAGCACTGGAGTGCATTTGCCATAACTATTAAAAGGGACAAAAATGGAGAAAGCCAAAGTCTCTGAATGTCTTGCTGGCAAGATGTTGATGGCTGTTTGAAGGAACTAAACTCACCTTCTTCTTCACCTTCTCATTGCGTTAACCTTGCGTTAACATGTTTCACGTCTGCGGTGGCCAGATTTCACACAGAATCCACACAGAATCCAATTCATCCCCTTGCTGAGGTATCTGTACCTATCCACACTCAAATCTTTCAGAACTTTAGTTGGTCAAAAGAGTTTCAGTATGTACTTCTCACCGTAGTTTGTTAGCTTCAAGGAGGTCCTGGGTTTGATTCCCAGCCGAGGCAGCTGAGGGTCCTTTCTGTGTGGAGTTTGTATGTTTTGGTGTGTTTCCGATTGGTGCTCTGGTTTCCTCCCACAGAGACATGCATGTCAGGTGACCTGGCAGTGCTAAATCGCCCCTAGGTGAGAGTGTGGGTGTGAATGTGTTTGTTTGAGTGTCTGCCCTCCAATGGACTTGCAACCCATTTCTCTGCATTTCTACCTGTGACTGCTGGTAAAGGCTCCAGCACCACCACCCTCACCCCCTGCGACCCTAAGGTCGGAAGAACGTCTCAGATAAAATACAAGATATTCAATATACATACGATATTCAAGACATTATTCTTAATAATAAAATGTATTTTACAGTTTTTTTTGGTGCACATTTATAATTTCCTGGGGATGGAAATGGCACCGATTCAGCAGAATGGCTCACGATAATAAATCAATTATATTTGTTTTTGCAGTCAAATGAATAAAATACAGATATTTTAGCGCAGTTTGCAAAACAGGAACTATATTGGTCTATATTGGATTTAAATATCTATTGACTCTAGACATCTGTCTGATTGTCAGTCATTTATTTTAACCAGTTATCTACGAATATCAATCTGATTATATTATCGTGCACTGATTTAAAAGTGTTGTGCTGTGTACAGTAGTAATGAATGGGACTGGAGAGTAGAGGTCATACATTAAAAGACCAGCTCTTGCAAGTGATTTGTCTGTTATTGCAAGACATTAGTCTAGCAATTATGTTGTTACGTTTTTTTCCCCATAGATATGAGACTGTGTGTGTGTGTATGTGTGTGTCTGTGGCCTCAGGGTGACTGTGACCCATGGCTGGTGTCCTCCAGGCAGACTTAGGAAGAGGGAGGGACACACCCGCAGCAGAGAGAAACATTCTCTACTTCACAGTCACGCAATGCTCACTCTCTCTCTCTCTCTCACACACACACACACACACACACACACACACACACACACACACACACACACACACAC
>JBBPCX010000040.1:19912030-19922239 GCA_037974365.1 Hydrocynus forskahlii
TTGAAAAAATGCCAAGAGTGTGCAAAGCTGTCATCAGAGCAATAGGTGATGTTTTCAATATTAATCTACAATATAGCTAATAATAAAAACAAAGAAAATCGTTGAAGAGAAGGTGTGTCCAAACCTTTGACTGGTACTGTAGCTGTGTGTACTTAAATATGTGTCCTCTGTATCAGCGCCCAAAGTTAGTGTGTATGCAGTGAGTGTTCCTCATGTACTCAGGTGTGTGTAAGTGTGAGAGCTCGTCCAGCTGGGTGTTTTGAAATAGCAGCTCAGAGCCGTTATCACCTAGACCGACCCCACCTCCCCCCTAAGACACACACCCACCCTTTACTTTTTTCTTTTTTTTCCCCCTGCAAGCGCCTTTTCTGCAGATGTGTGTCCCCGCAGGGCTGGGGCCAGGCTTCTGGACCTGAAATAATATGTTCTGGCACCCTTGGCCTGGGCTTGGACCATGACTCTCTGAGTTAGCTGTCAGTCAGCACACTTTCTGCTTTTACACAGGGACACAGGGAGCAGGTGGGAGAGGCGGAGGAAGAGGGGCATACGCAACTAAAAGCAAACTGTTGTCAGAGAGAGAAGGAGGGAGATAGAGAGAGAGAAAGAGACAGAGACACGTATAAAAAGAGAGACGGAGACACATAATGAGAGAGAGAGAGAGACAGACACATATAAAGAGAGAGAGAGAGACAGAGACACATAAAGAGAGAGAGAGAGAGAGGGGGACACATATAAAGAGCGAGACAGAGACATGAAGAGAGAGAGACATAAAGAGAGAGAGAGACAGACATAAAGAGAGAGACAGAGACACATATAAAGAGAGAGAGAGAGACATATAAAGAGAGAGAGAGAGACATATAAAGAGAGAGAGAGAGAGACATAAAGAGAAAGAGAGACATAAAGAGAGAGAGACAGACAGAGACACATATAAGGAGAGAGAGACAGACAGACAGAGACACATATAAAGAGAGAGAGAGAGAAAAAGACACATAGAAAGAGAGAGGAACAGAGACGCATATAAAAAGAGAGAGAAAAACGCAGCCCCTCAGGAAGGCCCCCCCCCCCCCAGCCTCTAATCACTCTGCTAAAAAAAGCCAATGCCTAATTACAGCGACATCAGTGCAGTGCAGTCAATAACATTTGAGCTCATTCAGAGATGTGTCATGTGATACAGTGATTCCCCCAGCAAACATGTTTTCTGGACATTATTATCGATGTCAGAGACACTGCACATATAAACAGGTATAGACTAAACTTTAGTTACCATCAAAAATAGGCATACAGAATGCACCCATGCGTTTAGGCATCTGATCTTTGTATGTCAGACTAAATCATAAATCATAATTCTACTCCAAATTGCCCCAAATAAATTGTTGGGCTATTTTAAAATGTGAAAATAGTCAACTTTACTGTCCACATACTAGAAATGCTGTGTGAAATGTCCCTCCAGAGAAAGGCCCTGTGAAAGAGAGAGAAAATACTAGCATTAGCTAACAAGTGTTACTTATAACCGACCGTGATGTTGTGGTATTTTAGCACCGCCTCACCACACCTCTTCCTGCCAAGGCCTCTCTCGCTTCAGCGGCACACAAGGGCTCGGCTTCTTCTGGTGGCGGACCCTCAGCAGAGAGAGGGCTTGCGGTGAAAGATTTGCGGACTATTTGAAGACGGTTGATGTTTTTGGCGCTGTCAGCTTCCTAAACCACAATCTTCATTTCACGCCCGTCTGTACGCTAAAGCTGTACATGTCAACGACTTTGAGGTGATGAATGGATTTGTTGGCCCTAAAACAGAAGAGAAGACAATTATACACCGGATCATTTACTGTAACATTATTCTGTTTTAGACTGTGAAGAAATCAAGTATTTATGAACAAATCAGCTGAGGCCTCAGGCTTGAAGAGAATTTGAAATTAGTGAGATAGATTAAATCTGTTTCTATACCAGGACCCTTTTTAAATACAAATGACCTCAATGAAACGCAAACATTGAAATATTAATTCATAAAATATTAATACATATCTCGTTAGCTAGTTAGGAGTTCTCTCCCCTGCCTTTGAGTTATTTGTTAAAATTCTCTCCCCTGCCATTTGTTAAAATTCACTACCATCACACCTGATACAGTTTCATGAAGTAGTGATTAACCAAGCTAGGTACAGGATGAGTATTTAGAAATTTACAAGATGTAAATATGTTGTAAATATCTTGGTGGGGGAGGTCTTGCAGTGCAGTGGTTAAAACCAAACATAGCCAAAGAAAGACTGGTGAACCAGCACCCAGGTTCTGAAAAAGTTTATTCTGGCTATGATAGAAAGAACACAAAGTGCATCACTCAGAGGGCCCATGCCGACTCTGGAAGAAGGAGGCCTTGTCTGATAAATTTTTTTTTTTTTTGCACCAAGTGAATGGCTAGGTGAAGAAATCCACCAGGATGCACCCTGGGAGGAAGGCAAGCTGGTGGATGGGTAAAGGGTAAAGGGGGCATTTGGCTGATGCTCTTATCCAGAGCGACCTACAATCATTAGTTACAGGGACAGCCCCCCTGGAGCAGCTGAGGGTCTTGCTCAAGGACACAATGGTAGAAAGTTGGGAGTTTGAACCTATGACTTGTGGTCATCGGGTTCACAGACGAGTGTTTTACCCACTAGGCTACTACCACTGGAGGCACTGAGATGCTCGGGCAATGTTCTGCTGGAAAAAACTTTGGGTCCTGGCATTCATCTGGCACCAAGGTGTTAGCAGCAGATCCATTAAGTTCTGTGAACTGTGAGGTGCTGTACATTGCGTACATGGATGTTTGACATGTACCACCTACCTAAACATTGTTGCAGGCCAAGTGCACCCCCAAAATTGTTTGGGAATGGTTTGACGAACATTACAGAAAGTTCACTGCGTTGACTTGGCCCCCAACTTCCTCAGATCTCAATTGGATTGAACATCTGTGGGTCGTGCTGGACAGGCTAGTCCAATCTATATTTGCAACTTACAGCAACACACAGTATTCAATGCTGAGCATCAGCTAGTGGGGTATAAATGGTCTCTGTAGTGACCTAACAGCTTTGGAACAAGCTGGAGGGATGTTTGTGACCTACCAAAACTCTTGTGGCTGAATGCCATCGAATCCTCACAGCAATGTTCCAACATCTAGCATGAAACCTTTTAAGAAGATCAAAGGCTGAATTCCCTGGATTTCTAAGAAATGTTGAACGAGCAGGTGTGTTCTGAAGTGTGGCACTAGCAGTGCAGGGCATGTCTAGATCTGTACACATTGTACACACATTGCCTTTAGCTATAACTAACTGACTGATATATCTATTACAGCCACATGAGTTGACTGTGGAATTTTTTGCTACTTTTTAGTAGTTTATTCAACTGAGAAAAGTTCAACTAAAGGCTTTCCCAAACAGCACATAAGATTTTTGGCTACTGATTGTCATTTAAAGTAGCAACCATGCATTGTTCCTATATAAGCTCTGCTTGCACACTATTAGGTTTGCATGTATGGAGCAGGGAATTAAGTACGCTTAACTGTGCTGGGGAGAGAAAGTGAGCCAGAGTTCATATCCAAAGCAAGCGTTACTTTGGTAATCATTCACTTAAGGAAACAAATCTACACCAGTCACAAGCACACACACACACACACACACACACACATAATCTCAGACACCCACACACACACACTCTCAGACACCCACATTAAAGAGGGTGCAACGTCGTCCCTCTTTCCCAGAATGCTTTGGGAGCTCGGGAGACTGTGTTTTGACCCCTACAGTGCATATTGTTCTGAACATGTTGTTACCAACTGGGTTTTGTGTTTGCTTAAGGTAGGAAATAGGTTTCGATTTGGCAAATTCAGAGTGTTCTACTTAATGATGACCTTCAGCGCCACTGAGTTTGTGTGTGTGTATGTGTGTGTATGTGCGTGTGTTTGTGTGTACATGTGTATGTGTGTCTGTGCGTGTTTGTGTACGTGTGTGTGTTTTTGCGCGTGCATGCCTGTGCATGTGTTTGTGTGCGTGTTTGTGTGTGTATGTTTGTACGTGTGTGTATGTATGTGTGTTCGTGCATGTGCGCATGCGTGCGTGTGTGTGTGTGCGTGTCTCTCTGAGGAGACTAAATGGCCATTCCTGACATGTGTTGTTTGAGTTACTGGATTTAAGAGCAGTACATTTTTGGGGATTTGCAATAATCACTGCTAATTTTGAGTTCGATAAATATAATTACGTTGACTTAGTTACACTGAATGGTGGAACAAAATTTTCAAGATGCTTCAACTAAGAATGTTTGTGTTGCCTTCGCCACTAATTGAAGAATTGTGCAATTAAATTAAATATGCATAACTAACCCCAGACTTGTATGTTCTTCAAATTGACTTCATGAACTTAAAAATATGAAGACATAATGCATTCATTATTTTCGGTTCTACAAATGTCTGTGGGTTTACAGTGTGGTTATATGACCATGTGTGCGTGTATTTATGCGAGTATGTGTGTGAGTGTATGTGCTGAGTATGATGGATGTGTCAGTACTGTTGAAATCCTGTCTGAACAGAGCTCTCGCCCCATGCCGGTCTTTCTGCTCAAACCACGTAATTTTCCGTGAGTAGGGAGTCTAGTCCACTCAAGTCCCGTCTGCCATTCATAAACAGGATGTCACCACCCGTCTGTTCCTACTAGGGCAGAACAATGTCGGAATAAACTCACACAGGAATACTTCAAGAGTGGAAAAACTAAAAAACGTGTAACAGAAAACTCAAAATAACTGCTATTCATTACTCCTGCAATATAAGGGGTACTGCAATATTCTGGGGCTGCACAGTTTGGACAGAATGCAGTTATGTTGCTACATATATAAAAACAACTCTAGGGCTGTCACTAATATTAGAAATCCAGTAATATACCAGTTGTTTTGAGAATTAAACAAATACATACAGTTTGTAACAGCAAAAATTCAACTTTACATCTCCAACATACAATTCATAACCAAGCATGCATGCATTCGTGAGATCCTGCTGGTGTGGACACTATTCATACTGATGAACAGTTCATACCCTGTTTATCTCTCAACTTGCAAAATAACCACAATTCCAGACAAGGCTGTCATCAAGAAATTTAATTTCAACTGAGTAATTGTGACAGCCCTAGTGCACTTTTGATTGCCATGGTTAACACATGACCTACTATTGGCCCCATCTTCGGGAGACAGCAATTTGAACAAGTAAAGTGAAGTGGCCCCTTATAGTCATAGGTGAACTCACCACAGCACCCAGTGTGAACAACGTGAAATTCTTTCTCTGCATTAAACCCATTCACCAAGTGAAGCAGTGGGCTGCCACCAACGGGGGGCGCCCAAGGAGCCGTGTGTGAGGACAGTACTTTGCTTAAGGGTACCCCAGGGGTGCCACAAGAAGTACTGGGATTCAAACCTACAACCGTCTGATTGAAGGGGCAACCCCCTAACCACCAGGCCACCAGCTGCCCTAAAAATGAGGAATGGTCTGCAGGTCACCCAGTGATATCACTGACATCCATCACCTGAAGTCCAAAGTTCATAGAATTCTGGTCACTGTAGGTGGGTTGGATGGCCTCCCTGTACCTCCATCACTCAGAATTGTACTAACTATACCTGTGACATTACAGATTTATATGGAAGTTATATGGAAGTTCCCCCTGTTTGTGTTGACATCATGACGTCATGCTGAGCTATGTTTGGTGATCCTGTGTTATTGTTGTAGTAATTATAAAACAACGTAATAATGCTGCTGCTGGCATTTCAAAATGGCAGCTACACAAAAGCCCATGAAGAACAAAAATGCTTAAATTTCTTTTATTTTAGGTCTTAGAAGCAAAGAGAAAATGAACCTGGGAGAACTTTCAGGATAGTTTCCGCCCACAAGTGGGTGGGGAAAGCCCACAGATTGAGGGGGTCCATAGAGTGGCAGCACATCCAGCAAACAGCAGCAAACAGTGAGCGTGTAGGAGAACAAACACCGGTTTTAGACTGTTTTACACTCAGAGGGTTAAACCATATTCTGATTGTTGGCCAGGAGTAACCCACTGGGTAGAACCTTCTAAGTTTATTAGCAGAACATTAGCTGTGCGTCCTGCATGAGCTGTAATCTGTTCTGTGGAATTCCCACAGCATTTTCAGTCAAATAGCTAATGTTTTAAAATCTTTTTCCTTCTTCTGAACGCATTCCTCACCTCTGAGCTCAAGCACCCATCTGCCAGTAAATACACAAACAGTGACTCAGAGCTTTTTAAGTGCCTGCAGTATTTGCCACAGCTCGGCTTGCTTTGGCCACAAGCCCTCGGGGGGCCCGTGAGGTGTGGCCTCCTTCTGGTAAGCAAGACGTAAGGGACCCTGACCTGTTGAGATCACAGGAAAAGGCCTGCGTTCCTTCAGCAGCACTGAGTCGAGTGTTAAATGATGTCTTAGCACCTATCTGACAGCACACACTCGCAGTGTTGTTTCAAACACACATACCCACCTGATGGCGTATTTGTTAGGGCCTGTGTGCGGATAAGCTGGGGAGAGAGGGTATATTTTTATACGTGCACGTCAGTGTACGCTGGATATCTCATGAATGTCTTTCGTGTAAACGCTGTTGTGCGTTTGAAAGGTGTGTTTGTACACTGTGTGTTGAATCTCTGCAATTTGCCCACACACTAAAGAGGTATAAAATAAACAAATCTAGACTTAACCTAATATAAAGCTTACCCTGTATGTGTAATATTGTCTCCGTTTTGCAGTACAGATTACAGTTACGTGTTCTTTCAGTGAGTATTCCACATGATCTCTTTCACAGGATGAGAAAATTGTCCATGTTTTTATCCGGTTTACCGTTTTTCTCTCTCTCACTCTCTCTCCCTCTCTGCAGGCGCTTGGATGCGAACCACATCACGGTCGTGCCAGAGGACAGCTTTGAAGGCCTGCAGCAGCTCAGGCACCTGTGGCTGGACGATAACAGCCTGACCGAGGTCCCCGTGGGACCCCTGCAGCACCAGGGCAACCTGCAGGCCCTCACGCTGGCACTCAACCGCATCACACACATCCCAGACAATGCCTTCGCCAACCTGTCCAGCCTGGTCGTGCTGTGAGTCCACTGCACTTTACATCCTACTTCATATAAAGACTAGTGTGAGAATGATAGCCTGCTTTTAAATGCTCATTGTAGATGCCTCAGTTTTAAATAGGTCATTTTAAAGCAACTTCTACATAAGAAAATATCAGATCAGTATTGGTCAAGACTCATTTGCAATCAAATGGTAATTTTGTGGTTTCGCCCATATCTAGCAATGTGTGGACTTGTTTAAGTTTAGTGAAGAACTGAGAAAAGTGATTTTCTGTGGTTGCACATGGTTTCTTTTTCTTTGTTTGTTTAGTTAGAACAAGACTTAATTTAAATCTGAATTCTTGTGTGTTTCTACACTTGTACACCTGCTCAGTATGTGTTTGGTCACATGATTTTATGCTATACAGTAATCTGTAAAAGACCTCTAGTCAAATTGCACCTATTGTTGACGTTCTAAGTAAACATATGTACACGTCCTCTACCGGGAACTTAAATGTGTAATTGTTCTTTTTTCACAAGCTACAGTGTTTTTTTTTTACTCGTTGTGTTAAATACAGCAATTAAACTGATTTAAAATGTGGAGAAGTGCAGCCGCTGTACTTATTTTCACTTAGAAAATCAACAAAATGTCGTTTTACCGTGGCACCCAAACTTTCAAATGTGCGATTGCTCACAGAATCAACAGTAAGTCCATGAGGTCGTATAGGATTGTCATTTGTGGTTGTTGCAACTGAACATTGCCGTGCCATCTACCAGTTTGTCAGTCAGCGCTGCTGCAGGTGAGCAGCATCTTTAGCGCTCTCTTCACCCTCCAGTAATATTCCCCCAGTCTCTGATTCCGTTCTGCATCTTTTATCACACGTTTGCTAAATCCATCAGCATCCTGCACAAACACGCGGCCTAGGTCGCTCATAAAACGCCCCCAGTTCACACACAAACACATACACACACGCAGATACACACATACACATACACACACACACACAGGTAAGCTGCTGTGTTGACAGAGGCTTTTTGGAACGAGGAAAGGGAGAATCCAAAATGTACCCAAGTGCCTTGCAACCTCAAGCAAGAAACTAGAGCCCTTGCATCCGTTTCTCTCTCTCCCTCTCTCCACCCCCCCCTTCCTCTCTCTCTCTCTCTCTCTCTCTCTCTCTGGAAGCTTCTCTGTGGGTCTGATTTACCAATTACATTCCTTCTGCTGGAAAATATTTGTCTAAGGAGTGGAGGCCAATTAATCCGTTAAGTAGGTTGAACAAACAGGCAGACGTGCACGAGTGCTGATGAGTTCTCCGCTCGGAGACCGCCCAAGCGCTCCACTGTTTGGGTTGGGGTTCTGCTGAGCCGTGCGTCTTTTTTAATGACTGGAAAATTACAGGAAAACGGACATCTGTTGTCATCTCGGAGGTGATAAATTGTGTATTTGTATATCGGTGTAATGCTGAACAGGTTGGGTCTGAAACACAGGGATGCCTCTTCAGGTATCCTTTATAATTCCTTTTTTGGTTCGCAGGGCAGTGTGGTCAGTCAGTTATGCACCATGAACACTGGAAGATCTTCTTTAGACATGATTGTGAACTGAATGTCAAATACTTTTGACATTTAGTTCACAATCTGCTGCATCTGTAGGATATGATCAGTTACTACGAATATCACGTGGTAATTTGCCAGTAATTTTGTTTATATTCGTTTTGATTAGCAGGGTAACCACAGGTTATATTAAAGCTGTGTCCAACAGTCTAAACGCTTTTCATGTGAGGGAGCTCCTAGCGCTCAGATCACTTTTGTGTCCATCCTTGAAAGTGTGAAGACCCACACCATCAGGATCTCATGTTTGTACAGATCTATCTATCTATCTATCTATATATATATATATATGTGTGTGTGTGTGTGTGTGTGTGTGTGTGTGTGTGTGTGCATGTATGTTTATAAAGTAAAATGAAATGCTTTGTAAAATAAAATGCATGTATATTATTACTCCTTTAATTGTGAAGATCAGTAAGTTACCCATTTACTAATCTAATTGAATAATTGATAGTGAATGTGCAAAATGTAGGCACGGTCTATCTGGCAATATTCATCATTACCTTAATAAACTATTTCACAATATGTTTTTCTGAACATATTGTGGACGTTGTTATTACTGCTAGAGCACTGACCAACTGTATGTTTCATTACAATGAGAGTATACTTAGTTAATTGGATTAATTGCAGCCTATCTAAAATGATCAATTGAATACAAATCCTTTGTACCTCTAGTTTATAATAATATTTTAATGTAGCATTACAGGTACTTTTTTGTCCATTACATCATATAAAGCCTTATAAAAAAAATACGTAGTCACATTTTGTATTGTGAAATGTCATGAAGTATGATGATGATGATGTATATGTGTGATATTGTCCATCTCTAGCCAAAACTCTGTTCACTCAAATCTCACTAATGTTGAAATATTAATTGCTGGATTGCAGATTTTGTCAACATTTGAGGTATGACAGTATAACATGAATTTGAAACTACACTCTAGCAGTACTGGTCTTTGCATAAGCAGAGCATAACACTTTGAAATGATTGTCAGTGGTCTGGCAGAAAAAAAGGAATGGTCTAGTATATTCTAGACTTGTTAAATGAACAGGATCTGTTTTTCTGGACTGTCTTTCAGGCACCTGCATAATAACAGGATCCAGGAGATTGGGAAGAGCTGTTTCAATGGCTTGGACAACTTGGAGACACTGTGAGTTGCTTTCATAAACGCATGCATGGATATTGTTCGACTAGATCAGGTTCCTATTCAATTTAATCCCTCTTGTGTTTATGCTGATAGCAGTTTTAGAGTATGAGGTAAAACAACAAATGTAAATGCAACAGTGCTCCATAGCATAAAACTACTTTGGCTTGAATGAAGCTGCTGAATGTCTATAGCAGGGGTGTCCAGCTGTGATCCTGGAGGGCACTTTTCTAGCACAATTTGATAGTTCCCCTCCTCAAACACACCTTCCAGACCTGACAGTTAACACATGAGTTGACCCAGGTGTGTATTAGCAGGGAATCCCCCAAACTGCTGTACATGGGTCCAGGGCCGTATTACCGACCGGGCGAGTGGGGCTGGCGCCCCGGGGCCCATGGATCCAGGG
>JBBPCX010000040.1:19929749-19951122 GCA_037974365.1 Hydrocynus forskahlii
TGTGTGTGTGTGTGTGTGTGTGTGTGTGTGTGTGTGTGTGTGTGTGTGTGTGTGTGTGTGTGTGTGTGTGTGCGCATTTATTTTGGGCTACTGGCTCTGAACACTGACTCACTGACACTAACCACTACTCTCTTCCATCAAATTCATCTTTAACCTTGATCATCTGCAAAAAAATAAAAATATTCTTCTGAACTCATGCTGTTGCTACAGTGGACAGACAGTATTGTTTAACGACTACAGTGTCATAAAATGGTGCAATGGAAGCAACCATTCAGACACTGATCCAGCATTCATATCCCCTAGAAACACATGTCAGTCAAACGACAGAGAGCACACAAAATTATATGTCAAGCAGAACCCCAAGCAGTTTGTAATTAAATGTCACTTAAAAGGCCGGTAACACATAGTGGTTACATTTAATTTATAACACACACACAAAGTAATAATTACATGTAGAAAATCCTGAGCACACAAAGGCTATGTCAGTGAAACTCAAGACATGAACCTTTATAATCAAACAGAACACATCAGGAAACAACTCGTATCTAAAAAAAGAGTAACTTCACAAAAGAAGAAAAAAGGAAGCTGGTCTGTTTTTAATTATGTATAAAAAAGTGAAACTACTGTGGAAAAAAACTGTACTGTGAAAGGAAACTACTTGACCTCTGATTATGAATAGGATTAATAGCATCTTTTCAGATTACCATAAGTATTCAAAAGTTAGTATTTGGTTTCATATACATTTCCATATAGTAGCTACTGTTGTGCAATTCATTGACCTCCCCATCTCTGCCATTCGCATCTGCACTTGGAGTCACTGAACATAAACCACCATGGAGAGCTGTGGGGAAAAACATGAAAAACATAGAAACTTGTTCCAAAATGATACTGCCTCATCTGTGAAACGTGGTGGAGGTAGTGCCATTAGAAACACATGGTAGTCTCTGAACTTGCTTAATTTGTCTTTATTCATGCTTTCATCAGGGAGGGCAAAATATCCTGTTGCTGTTGGTGATTTTTCACGAACATACCACCATATTTATCAGGTGAAACAGCAGAAAGGTCTAGAGAGTTTAGTTTGACCAAATAAATACTCATTGATAAGTACGAAATCCTTTAACACAAACCGTTGCTGAAAATTATGTAACAGAAACAGTGGATCACCAGCTTTGAGTAGTACTGCATTGTGACCAAATGCAATACTTTTTTTAGATACTTTCTTAATGGGGATGGCTGAACATAAAAATGGCTCTATTCTGAGTTTTCCAAAATTAAGTGTTGAATTTTGTTCTTCATTATACAGAATGTTTAAGTATAGCTTAAAAACTGTAGGTTCACCACACTAGCACATTTGGAGGGTACTGTACATGTCAATCAAGTTATCGAACATATATGTCAAACCCAGTTGTGCTCCCAAACGTATTCATGCACACACAGACACACACACACACACACACAAACACACAAACACACATACACACACACACACACACACACACACACACACAAAAACACTTTCTAATGGGCCGGAGTGCAGTGTGCTCTGCAGCAGGGGGACTGCAGAGCGAGAGCTGTGAGGGGGTTTAAACTCAACTCTAATGACCTCCCAGAGGAGCGGCAGACACAGCCAGACACACACACACACACACACACACACACACACACACACACCACACTACCTGTTATAGAGCGGTGTGTGCCTTGTGCTTATTTTATTTGTGTGAATGACTCTTTTCCAATAAAGTCTGAGTTGCAAGGACTGTATGTAATTGTATATAATAATTTAATGTAATGAAATGTGTGTGTCCCAACAGAGATCTATCCTACAATGAGATAGAAGAGCTACCATCCTTTCAGGGCTGTGTGATGCTTCAGGATATGTAAGATTCTCCCCACACCATTTTCTCCATCTCACCACCATAGTCTAGACATATTCGTTGTTACTCTGTTTTTTATTATTTTTAAATATTTCTTTATTTGATTCTGGACATGTTTTGTCACTTCTTTGTGTGTCGTGGGCAGAACCCTTCAGCACAACCACATCCAGCAGATAGACAGAGACACCTTCCAGGGCCTGACCAACCTTAGAGTGCTGTAAGAGCACTTATCTGTATCTTTGTACCATTTTTTAAAAATTCAGTACTATATATTCATAGTTGTATATAAAATATGTATATTTGTGTGTGCATTTAACAGTGGTTTGCCCGTATGTTTTTAACGTTATGCAGCGACCTCAGCAGAAATCAGATCAAGTTCATTCATCGAGATGCCTTCCTCTCTCTCAGCACTCTGACTAATCTGTGAGTCCATTACAAGTACACTTACACCAGTTAGTGCACAGACTAAATTGTCCCACCCTGTTACATTTTAGTTCCCTAAGGAACAAGCAAACAGAAATGTTCTCTCAAATTTACAATACAGGGGGTCCTTAAGACATAGATCCGTTCCTTTGACAATGACCTAACCCGAATTTTGGTGTTAGTCGAAACACACCCCAGCCTAAACTAAATCCTAACACAGTTGTAAAATCCTAATCTAGAACATAAAAACACAACTAAGCCACTAAAAAGGAAAAGGACATAAATATACTGTACTTGTTCACTTTACTGTAGAAAAAGACAAAATGGCAAAAAATGACTGTAAAAACACTTTGCGCTTTGAACAATCCAAACTTGCGTAGGTAAGCGGGGTGCGCCAACTCTTACGCTCATACATTGCGTTACTGCGTATTCTGCATATAGTGCGTATTCTTCCACAGTACGCAACCAAACTAGTGATGGCGTAAACTCGAAGCGTCATAACCCCAGGATCCCCTGTATGGCCCTTAAGGTCTTAAAGGTATGCCACATTCACCTTTACAGTGGGAACTGACATATTATTAACAATTTCATTTTACTCATTTTATATGGAACCGGATAAAAATGTAGAATAAAAACTCTGGACCCAAGTATTTGGATTCTGTGCAACTTAAAAAATATAACTGCAGTGAAATATGGGTCAATCAAGTTATCTAATTAAAGGTATTTATGATGTACCCTTAATCATACCAACCTAGAGACGTTGTTTGTACCCTGAAAGGTACAGTATTTCTCACAGTATCAACTGTCACCGTTATGTGTAGCTGGACATACTGCAAAGGAATATTTAGTGTAGAATCTAAGGCGCACAATTTTCCTTTACCACACATGTCAGTCAGCCAAGGCATGGTTTGGTGTTTGATTCTTTTATTTAATATGGGAGATACAATGCTAACATAGTTAGCGAGTAAAAGAAACGAATACCGCCTCAGGTGGCCCTGTGCAAACTGCTTGTTTAACACCTTGATTTAATGGTAACCCAGGGTTCAAATGTTGCATTGCAACGCAAAGCCTTCAGGGCTGGAAACGTCAAACCTCCGCACCTCAAAGCTGATAGCTCAAGACTCAAGGCTACAAATAGGGAGTGTACATTATCTTCAATAAAAAACATTTTTTAAATATAAGAGATTTTGTGAAGACCATCTTTGTCCAAAAAAGTCCGAAACGGTTCATGTTATTTACATATAGATCCGTTTCACTTGATTCAGTTGCCAACATCACTTCTGTGGCCAAAATCGAATTGATGAGCGTGGATGCAGCATTTGCAGAGCGTGCAGAGACATAATCAATGATTTTATCGACCATTGCAGCTGTTACTATAAGAACGAACAAAAACATGTTGCATAGCTGAAATAAAAGTCACAGTGATCTTGGTTTGTGTAGAGCTAATTACTTGTTAGCTACATTAACCTCAAACCTGCAGCACACAACTAAAGAAGATTCAAGATTTATTTATTGTCAAGACAACAGTATACTGAGTATACAGTGTATTGAAAAGCCATTCCACACGTGGCCGCTCGTATTTAAAATACTAGGATTTATGGCATTATGGTTGGCAAACTGCAAACACTGAACATATCCTGTCTGACTGACTTGGGTAGTTTTCTATGTGACGGAAAGATTGCATATCTCAGTGGCAGAAGAGAAGAACGCAAGATTTTGCTGTGTACAAATGTGTTAATGTACGTTTGTACATTGATCCATTTTAATCCCCCCCAGGGATCTGAGTATGAATGATTTGGCCAGTGTGCCCACCGCTGGACTAAACGCTCTGAACCAGCTCAAGCTAACGGGCAATCCAGACCTGAAGAACAGTCTGACCGCCAAGAGCCTGCCCAAGCTCAGGTGAGCCCCAACCAGTGACTGATTACAGTTCATTCAGGACTCCTCTGTGTCCCAGTTCAGTTTGTTTGAATAATGTTTGCCCATTCACTTACAGTCAGCTTTTCATGCACAAACACAATGTTTCAGTTCAAATTTGAGCTCAATTCACCTTCTCTCTCTTATGCTTTCCCCTCTGTGTATGTGTGTGCGCGTAGGTCTATATCGGTGCCCTATGCGTATCAGTGCTGTGTTTTCATGGCCTGCGACAGCACACTGAGTTCCTCCGAAAGTGAAGAAAAGAGAAAAGTTGAGGGTATGAGACATTTTAAATTTGATCCAAAACGTAACACTGTTTCTAATTCAGGTATAGTTCAGTGCGAGATTGTGTGCAGTGTTCATGTTTTTGATTCTAGGCAGCTTATATTGCAAAATATATATAGCTATGTTCTGAAGTGTGTGTGTGTTTGTGTGTGTGTTTCTTTATACATAGGTGGAGATGAGGAGGTGGACAGAGTTCCTCTGGTTATGCACTGTTCTCCCTCACCAGGTATGAACAGAGCCTTAAATGCTTATCTCTGGTTATATGCTCATCTTCTCACCTCTACTTAATTTATATTCCTTATACGTTTTACACTTTCAGCACTGTTTGTAAATGAATTTGTGTTATATATAAGTGCCAAGCTGCTAACAAAGCAAGGTATGCTGAAAACATATGCATTTTAAGGTTGACAGCAACAATCCATAACGTGTACTCGGAGTCTGATTTATTTCTTTCATAAAAACACTGAATGTCCTGCTACTACTCTCTTTAAATCTTTATTGATTCTGTTCTGTGAATAAAAGAAAAATATTTGACAGTATGAGTTCTTTAACTTTGGCCTTTGGTGACTAACTGAGTTCTCTTTCAGGGGCCTTCAAGCCATGTGCTCACCTGCTGGGCAGCTGGATGATCCGTCTCACCATATGGTTCATCTGCCTGGTGGCACTTCTGTTCAACTGCTTGGTTCTGGCTGCCACCTTCTCCCCCCGTGCCTCCCCACTCTCTCCTGCCCGCCTGCTAGTGGCTCTGCTGGCCTCCTCCAACCTGCTGTCGGGCCTGTATGTAGCAGCTCTAACCTTGCTGGATGTCATCACCTGGGGCTCATTCGCCACCTATGGGGTCCAATGGGAGACAGGCGCTGGATGCCAGGCACTGGGCGTACTGGCCATCTTCTCATCTGAGTGGGCTGTGTTGTTGTTGCCACTGGCCGCTGTGGAACGAAGTCTGGCCGTGCGGGCTCTGATGGGAAAGGCGGGCATGCTGAGGGGCGGTGGAGGTGAACGGAGAGAGGGGCGCAAAAGATTTGGCCTGGCTGCTGCCCTGCTGGGTCTCGTGGCAGCAATAGCTGCTTTTCTTAGCTTGTATCACGGTGCGGCCACAGGGTCTCCACTTTGTCTGCCCTTCTCCGGAGGTCCGGGTCCAGGTCTTGGGGTCACGGTGGCACTCGTCCTGCTGAACACACTGGCCTACCTGCTGAGTGCTGTGGTCTACACGCGACTCTACTGCAGCCTGGGACGGGCACGGCTGGCTGACCCAGAGCAGGCTGGCTCTGTCCGGCATGTGGCCTGGCTCATTTTCACCAACTGCATCTTCTTCTGCCCAGTAGCAGCCTTCTCCTTCGCCCCCCTGCTGGCTGGCGCTGGTAGTGCAGCAGGTGGTCCTGAGATGGCCAAGTCAGTCACTCTGATTTTCTTCCCCCTGTCAGCTTGCTTGAACCCAGTTCTGTACGTCTGCTTCAACCCCGCCTTCCGGCATGACTGGCTGCGCCTGAGGGGGCGGGGCAGGGGCGGGGCCTGCGATGGAAGAAGCGGTAAAGCGGTGGCGGTCGGGACAGGATCTGGGGGCTCGTCCGGTACAGGAGAAAGTGGGTGCTCGTCCAGGACAGGGGATCTGAGCTATGAGTGTGGGATGTACACTCAGCTTTGTGAGCATTGTGAGGCGGCGCTCCTGGCCAGAACGTCTTCGTCGTCTGCCTCCTCTTCCTCGTCCTCCTCCGCCTGCAGACATTTAGTGAAGTCTCACAGCTGCCCAGCGCTGGCAGGTACAGAGAGTACCTGCCCCAGGCCCGAGGGCTGCTGGGTGGACAGCGGCACCCTGTGGGCACAGTCAGACTACGCGGATGAGGGTGACTCATTCGTGTCGGACAGTTCAGAGCAGGTCCAAGCTTGTGGGCGGGCCTGTTTCTGCCAGAGCCGTGGTCTGCCGCTAGTGCACTACTCCTACAACATCCCCCGTGTCAAAGACTGAGCCAGCCATTGTGCACACACACACTAGGGCTGCACAATAATATTTGCTAAGCTTTTAACACGTTATCGGCCTTCACGGTACCGATATCACAAAAGCCCATAAATGAGCCTCTAACCAGTCACGGAATGCTTTATTGTGTGCTGTGACCATCCTGACCAGTTGTGACATTCGTTGGGTGTTTGGATGAATTCACATGACCCAGCAAACAGAAAACTAATGCAGGCCAGTTTTTCATCACATCACATCAAGGGTGCTCTGGTGTGTTTTTTTTTAGCAAATTGCGAGGCGTATTGCAATATGTAGCAATATAATCACACTATGGTATTTTGTCAATATCTTGCAGCCCTAACGCGCACACACATTTACACTTCACTCAGTCACTCACTTGTGCACAATGGCTCATCCACTCAGAGTGGACTTTACCTACTCGGTAAGGGTGGACAGAACCACAGCATGCAGGGAACAGCCGGGGACATGCAGCCAGTCAGAAAGCACTTTCCCCCCCCCCAAACACATGCATCGTGTGTCTCTGTATGTGTGTGAACAGACGTTAACCCCACATCAGGAAAAAAAGGGAAACTGACAATATACAAAAGACTCACTGAGCCAAATGTTGTCAGCAAAGGACTTGAGTTGCCTTTTTTATTTTTCATGGCCAGATTCCTGACTACAGACAGCTGACTGCCCACTCCTTAACACAAACACACACACAAACCTAACAGCTAGTGCCTGCCTCTCGCTCTTCTAGAGGACTTTATATTGCAAAGATGTTTTATATTAAGCAGGGATAAAATGTGCCATCTCTCAAATGAGAAGTTGTTCTTGTTTTTGGTGTCAATTGTTGTTGGTTTTTTGTTGTTCTTCACTGTTGTCATTCCCTGTTCATTTGACCTCAATGCATGACAGAACCATAGGATCCTCTTCCATGTAGCAGCGTTCATGTATCTGTTAGAGTTTTAGTCAAGGAGAATGTAAAGTTGAACTGAAGCTTTTTAAAGAGTGAGCCTATTTTGATACTGCCTCTCGTTCTTTGGAAACAATGCTAATATTTAGCATTGCCCAGCAGCCATTCCTTCAGACTGTTCAGTCTGTTTAACTGCAGATGAATTCAAACAGACGCTCGTCTTCCTCCGCTGAAATCTCTGAGAGGAATAAATCGATTTTAGCATTTGGACAAAGAGTAGACAAGGATTTCAGTCCTGTTCCAGTACTCCCTCAGTTCGATTAGTCACTGGTTTGACATTGCTAATGGTCTGTTCATTTTATTATTAATAAAGATGTATGGAAAACACAATTTTCAGATTCAAGAATGAGAAATAAAAACCGTGGTACTACTTCACCAGTTAATGCAGATTTATGCAGCTAGAGAATATGCTGGACACTTAAGAAATTCCAGATTATTAACCCTACTTTTAATGAATGTCAAGTGAAATAGTATTTCCTTCCCTCTCTGTATCCCCAAAGAACTAGATTACTTTTATAGTGGTGCAAGTACCATAGCTGTTTATATGTACATAGAGAGAGAGAGAGTCCTATTTTCTGGAGCACCAACAGGTCCAAAGAGCATACATGTGTATTCACATTCTTCAGTGATTTACATGTATTTCACTTTAATTTAGAAGTTGCTGTTAAGCTATTTAGGTGTCAGAAATTTTTTATTTTTTAGGCCATCTGATTTTTTTAGGCCAGCTTCCCGAACACAAATTAGGCGTAAGCTTCATGTGTACCTTTGCCATTAGGGGTTACCTCAAGCCTAGACCTAGTCTATGTTTATGAATCTTGCCTTTTTAGGCCTAAGTCAATGTAATGACAAAGCGAGCATCTACAAATGCACCTGCGTGTGTGTGTGTGCGTGTTTGTGCATGTGCGTGCCTGCGTGTGTGTGTGTGCATGTTTGTGTGTGTGTGTGTGTGCATGTGCGTGCGTGCGTGCGAGTGTGTTTGTTCAGAAAACCGAAACCTTTCCATGGTTCCGTTCCTTTTTGCTTTGATGCGTAATGGCACTACCTTCCTTCGGGCCTTTTAAAGCACATTTGCATTCTTGCTGAATTTTAGTTATGTTCTCATGTTAGTCAAATAAGCTCCTCCAACAGCCGACGCTTAAAGAAAGGTAACATTTAAAGTAACTGTCGAATTCTAAATCTGTGTGTGTCTGTTGTGTTGTGTTTGTGTGTCTGAGTGTCTCAGTATGTTGTAAATTATTTTGTATAGGATACATCTAATCAAGAATGGGATGCATCGTCTAACCATGGAAGCTACCTCTGGAACTGTAGTGGCTGCCAGTAGTGTGCAGTGTGAAAGAATGGTCTGCTTGTTTGTGGGTTGGTTTTTTTTTTTGATTTTTTTTGTTTGTTTTTTTGTTTTTTTTTGTCGATATGATTGCTCGCATTGTAAATACATGTAGTTGTACATCGTCACTGAATGAACATCACACTTTAGTTTATACCGATTTGTGGGAGGAAATTGTGTACGGTATGCGATAATTTTTGTAAACCAAACAATATAAACTAAATTGCTTTAAAAACAGATACTGTTCTTCTGCTTGTGCATTTTATCCAGATTTTCTTTGGTGTAATGCACGTCCTTATATACACTATGTGTCCATACACTTAAAAATTAAGATGAAGGGCCACCTTTGGTCCCCTAAAGAACCTATTATGTAACATTGACATGAATAAGCCATAAACATACACTATGGACAAAAATACTGGGACACCTCACTGTGACACCTTCCTCTCTTCTTGGAAGGCTTTCTACAAGTTTTTGGAGTTTCTGTGAGAATTTGTGCCCATTCATTCTGTAGAGCGTTTATGAGGTCAGGCACTGATGTTGGAGAAGGTCTGGCTCACAATCTCCATTCCAGTTCATCCCAAAGGTGCTGGATGGGGTTAAGGTCAGGGCTCTGTGTGGACCAGTCAAGTTCTTCCACACTGAATTCATCCAATCAGGTTTTTATGGAGCTTGCTCTGTGCACTGGGAGACAGTCACGCTGGAATAGAAAAGGTTTTTCCCCAAGCTGGGTTCATGAAGTCGGAAGCATTGTGCTGTCCAAAATGTCTTGGTATGTCGAGCATTAAAATTGCCCTTCACTGAAAGTAAGGGGCCTCACACATAACCTGAAAAACAGGTGTGTCCCAATATGTTTGTCCATATAGTGTATATATCTTCTGTCAGCTGGTGGCCTGGTGGTTAAAGTGATGCCCTGCGATCAGAAAGCGCTGTCCAGAATGTTCTCCACTGGACGCAAGGGACCATCTGAATTTAAAAATTAAGAGGTGTTTCCCAATACTTTTGTCCATATAGTGTATCAAGGCAGGTGATATATGCGGTCATGAGTTTTACTGCAGATTATGTCCAGTTAATATAACAGTGTTGTATCACTATCACAGAGAATGATGTCAGTTGCTTCATTATTTGATGTCATGATGTTATGTTACATGTTACATTGTAGTTTCTAACCTGACGCAAAAAATAATGGACTTTATCTGTCATGTCTACTCAGTATTTGACATCTGCTTTGACATGTTTATGGCCTTGGGGTTATATAGCATGAACCATTTAAAGAACCATTTGTGTAAATGAGAAGAGCAAGTGTGAACAACATTTGAAAATGTTTAGTTAGACTAATGTAATTGGTTCTGCACCAGTTAACCTACAACCTAATGTCCAATCTAAGAACCATTTAGAAACCTTTGGCTTTTAAGAGACAAATCTAGCAGAGCATAAAATCTCCTGACACGAGGGCCCAATTCTTGTGTTGTTGTAGATCTAATCCTCATCAGGCCTATTTTCGACTGTCCTCAGAGGTTAAAAGTTGAAACTAAACGGAACTCATTTTAACCTCTCCATCAGAACCCGGAGCGCGTTCAGTGAGTTCCTCAGTCTACGAAAAACAACACTTTGTCATGCAGGAGAAACCAACCGCAAAAAGTCATATCCCAATGTGCATTTCAAATCAAAGTGGCGAACAGCTATTACACTTCATTGTTCATTTATAAAAATGTAATGGAATTTACAATGGGCAGCGCCACCACTTTTCAGTTATATTATTTCAAAGTAAAATAAAAAACCAAGTCAAATGCTTGACAGGTTTATTAATCTGATTAGGTGTGCAGTGGCTGTGTATTTTTGGAATAAAGGAAAGGAAGCTGCTAATAAATATTTTTGAGGGCCCTAAGCGAGATTCTAATTGAAGCCACACTGATCTTTTCAGTCAAAACATAAAAAATAATAATTTATTGTGATTAAAAAATACACAATGTTAAATATATTCAAAAATATGTAAAATGCAATATTAAAGCGTCCATTTCCCACACTTTCCTTGATGTCCAGTTGTGATATTGGTGTGGGTTTATCAACCAAAACAGTCATAATTCATTGTACGTTAGTATCGTCAACGTCTCCTCGGCCCTTAGAATTAAGCAGGCTGTTTTTGTTACTGTCCATTTAAAACCAATTTATGTAAATGATCTCTGTTCTGACTGGTTGTCCTGTGACTCATTCATTAGCTCATTAGCTTCAGCATGAATGGGCGGACTGCTGTAGGCCGAACAGGCAGATTTTTGCGATTACAATTTTTCCTGACATCACAAAAACATTACGTAGTATGTTGTTATAAATCATATTACGGTTGGATTGCGTCTTTTTTAAAAAGTGAGTAAATTCAGTAAATGGGCCCTTTCCAACAGTTTAAAAAATACTGTACCTGGGACTTCTTTGGGGACTGCTTGGACTTTTTTTTTTAGCATAGCTCACTCTGGAAGTGTATCATCACATCCAAGCACTGCCTTACTCTCTGCTGCGGCAGCCTGCCGGAACAGTTGTCCTTTTATGCCGCGGCAGCGAGAGCATGACTGTGTGAAAGAGCAGGAGGTGCCAATCAAATGCAAGGCGCGCAAGCATGGAGACACCAGACACCGCCTGGAGGAGACCAAGGGACTTGTAATAAAGGCCTGAAATTTTTTTTTAACATCTAATTTTCTCCTTATCAAACCCCTGACACAGAACTCACGGGGACGAATAGGAAAATCTGATGCCCGCTCCCTGCAGCTCGCCTCAGAGAACAGCTCTCTGCAGGAGTCTTCGGTGAGGTGGCCATAATTGTTCCCATCACTTGAGAGGAGGCTCGTTCTGCCGAGGAAAAAGTACTTCATCACCATTACGGATGTTAATGGCTTTTAAACCCTTGTTTGTAAGATTCTCGTGCATGTGTAATGGATTGTGTGGAAGAGTGGATGGCCTCTGAGCTGGAGCGAAGAGTGCACTCTAGATCTGGGGGTCACGTTGGCCGACAGCATTTATGATGGGTGTCATTAGTTGTGATGTCTTTGGTACTTGAACCTTGAATCCCTTTGACAGCTGGGACTTATCTTTCCTGTCCTAGAGCGTACTAAACAGTCCCGGACGCTGGCTGTAGACCTTGCTGTCTGTGGAGAACGAATGGCTTTGATTAGGCAGGGAAGAAGAAGTCCGGGCTGCCAGGGTTTCTTGTTGCCTTTAAAGCTCTCCGGGGTAAACTGATGCCATCCAGGCCGCCCTTCGCCACCAGTGGGGAAGAGACTCATTACTAAGACTAATGCGAGCATCAGTGCGACTTGATGTAGAGCTCACGACAAGCAATACAGCATGTAATTAGAGATTCTGACAAGGGGGAAACCATGCTGAGGAGATTCGATCGATTCTCTCCACTTTGATGTTGCACTCCCTCGCCTGCACTAGGTGGCAGTGGTGCCCAGCTGGTTAAGATGGTGATGCGCCTCTGCGCTCTCCTCCACAGCATGCTGTCTCAGTCATGCACACTAAATGCTGTAGACGTTCCCCAGCTGCCAAGGTGCCTCTGATCCTACAGTACATCCTCCCATAACCCTCTGAGCATATGATTATGCTGTGCTGACAGAAGAAACTGAATCAGCTGCCACGTTAGCCACATTAGGTGATCCTGAACTAACCTCTCTGAGGCAGACCACTTATTTTTTTAGTTATTTATTTATTTATTTATTTATTTTGCTCCATATGACCACATGATCTCAAATTTTGAAAAACCAATTTCATGTTGCTATTCTAACTACGAGAATTAAAGAACCAATAGCCTTCTCTGGGTCATTGGTACCACTGGGGCCCATTTTATTCGCTTGGGTTATGTGTACATGACTATTTTTCCAAACGCTGTTCATTTCCAACTGCTATTGTTACTGTGTCTTTAAGACTTATATGTAAATGGTCTCTGTTCTGACTGGCTACCCAGCCCCATTCAAAAACTGTCCAGGCAGAAACACTCCATTTCATCCTGAATGGCTGGGCTAAGCTGGTGCAGGCAGAATAGGTGGCTGTATGGAAATGTGTTGCTTTTTTTTTTTGCAACATCCCAAAAGTAATTCGTTCTAAAGTATTTCATTCCCATTTGTGGGCACATGGTTTCGAGAGTGAGATATTTGTTTAGCTAGCAATGTTTACACGCATCAAGCACTTTTGCTTCAGTGAAGTAAGAAAATTATAATTGTCCATCATACAGAACCTATACTGTTTAGAGTGTCAAACAAGTGTTTAACCTACACTCTCCCAACCTCTGCTCTCTAAACTACTTGTTAAAACATTAACAACTTCTCCAAGACTGCAGAGGTACAAAGCCTGCTTTATGAGAACTACAAAGCTAGCCTCTCCTGTTATCTATTTCCAGCTTTCATCTTTTATGGCAGTTTTATACAATGAATGTTGTTGTGGTTTAATAGTGCATCGACTCATCTGCACTAGTAAAAGTGGCAAATTAAACCCAAAACAAAAGGGTGAAGTGTTCTGAGCCCTCACAGCCTTGATTCACAGACCCAAGAAAGCATCTGCGTAATTATGTGCATTTTAATCATTGTGCTTATTCACTGTTTATTAGATCTATGATTTATATGGAAACACCATGCATTCCAAATGAAGCGTTAAAAGCAGGGTGGGGGGTGGAGGGTGAGGTGTGGAGGAAACAGGGGGGACATTGCAAAGCAGGCAAAGCCACAGCTTCAACCTTCTCTGTGTTTGAAATCTTTAAAGCCCCTAATTTAGACTTCCTCCATGGCACTGCGTGTGGAATTTTACAAGGTTTCATTAAATGGAGTCATTAGCACATAAAAGTCATTTAAGGCACAATACCAGAGGAGCAGGTCCACCACAAATCTCTCCCACTGCAGTGTCTCGGCAAAAGATGACATGTGCGAGAAGGCCACTGGAGCCACAAAAGAAAAGAAAGCTCTTAACACACACACTCTTGCGCACTCATTGGCATCCAAAATGTCCTGCAGGGAAGATAAAGCATAAGACAAATAGTCCAACTGGATCTGGGAATGGGAAAATTTTCAACATTTCTGCAGGATTATACCACTGACATAAAGTCAGTCACAGTGGTTTGGTGCATAGGGCTCCAATTTATAGGCAGAATTATTCAGCGATGGGAACCAGACATCTGAAGCATTTAATGCCTTTAAACGCTTTCTCACAGAAATATTTTACAAAAAATTATGAATAGTCTTCTTGATGTATGAAACATTTTACATTTATTTAGGTTTTCCCCAAAACACACACACACACACACACACACACACACACACACATATATATATATATATATATGGGAAGGTTCATGCAGGATGTTGTTAGAAATCTGCCCATGCACCATTTTACTTCAAATCATTCTCAGTGACTTTGTTTACATCTCTGCTTGAATTATGGATTTTGAAAAATGTCTGAAACTGTATCTGCTTGAAATACTTCACACCCAAACCAACTGCACATACATTGCACTCAAAATTTGGTTGGGAAAACTGGACATTGGATGCTACTCAACCCCATAATCCCACCAGCATGGCAAGCTTCTAGGGAGTGATATAACTTTGTAAAGATGATGGATATTCTTCATATGAGATTATTTACACCATTTGGCAATTGTCTCAATCATGCAAAATAGCGTTAAAGTCACCTGCCTAATATAATAATAAAACAGCTCTGACCCACAGGGGCATGCATTCCACGAGACTTCTGAAGGTGTGCTGAGGTACCTGGCACTAAGATCTTAGCAGCAGATCCTTTAAATCCTGTCAATTATCAGATGGTGCCTCCATGGATTGGATTGGTTTGCCCTTCACATGCTCAGTCAGACTGAGGTCTGGGAATTTTGGAAGTCAAGTGAGGTCCTTGGATTCTTTGTCATGTTCCTCAGACCATTTCTGAATAATTTTTGTAGTGTGGCAGGACACATGATATCGCTCAAAATGGCCACCGCCATTAGGGAATATCATTGCCTTAAAGGAGTACTTGGTCTGCAACAGTGTGAGGACCCAAGGTTTTCCAGCAGAACCCTGCCCAGAGCATCACACTTCCTGTGCCGCCTTACCTTTTTCCCGTAGAGCATCCTAGTGCCATCTGTTCCCCAGGTAAAGCATCAGTTACACATATGATATAAAGGAAAGTGAGTAATCAGATCAGACCACCTTCTTCCATTGCTCTGTAGTCCAGCTCTAATGTTCACGTGCCCTTTGTAGTCATCTTCAGGGGTGGACATGGGTAAGCCAGGGCTAACTTCACTCCCCACACACATCAGTGAGCCTTGGGCACCCATGACCCTGTCATCAGTTCACAGATTGTACTTCCATGGACCATTTTTGGTAGGTACTAACCACTGAATACTGTGAACACTGCATAAGACCTGCTGTTTTGAAGATCCTCTGACCCAATTGTCTAGCTGTCACAATTTGGTACCTGTCAAAGTCACTCAGATCCTTACACCTGGCCAGTTTTCCTGCTTCCAACACATTAACTTCTAAGACTGACTGTTCACTTGAGGCCTACTATTTCCCATCCCTTGACAGATGCCACTGTAACAAGATGTTGTTCACTTCACCTGTCAGTTGTTTTAATGTTGTGGCTGATCGGTGTATGTAGGGCACATTAAAATACAGAAGTTGCTATGTCATCTGCATTAAAGATACAAGATGCTAGCAGGGTGTTTGTCATCTTAAAGCAAATATGCTGTTGTAGCTTCACACTTACTTGACATTTTGTTGCTGTAGACCTACTAAGTAAAAAGAAGAATAGTTTGTAGTATGTAGCATATTTCAGAAGCGGTGTGTGACACTTTTTGGCCAGAAACTGTCCTGGAAATTGGAGGCTTCTACTGAAAATCACCTGCGCAAATAATTAAAAAAAGAAATCAAATAGTACATTAAAATGTTCAGATGCCTTACTACAGCTAGTTAAAATCTGAAGTGTGTGAATCCTGGACAATATCCAGTGCCATAATTTAAGCATAACAGAGGCCAAGGTTTAAGAAGACAGGCCCCTTGAATTTCGTCCAAGACCAGTCATAATGCATGTATGGGTCACTGGCTGGTAAATGTATAGGCCTTTGCATGCATCTGTTTTAAAATGTTTTTAAAGTTTTTCTTATATTAAAAGATAAAGATACCCAGGCTCTCAAGTGGCCTGACTGTGTTGGCACTATCATCAGGAGATTGTGAGTTTGATTCCCTGGCTATTCCACAGCCAACTGTGGCAAGGAGTGAGGCCGATCCAAGAGAGGATTGGTATCTCTGGGTGGGTGGGATGGCTGTTAGTCCAGAAATACTTATTTGCACTTTTGGGGGAAACCTAGCTAACAGGTGGGATTGGCCTTAACTCAATTTGGGAAAAAATTGGATAAAAAATACTTTCCACAAACACAAATATGAGAAGAAGAAACAGAGATGCTGTCGTCTGCCTAGAAAGTCCCACTCTCACTTGATAGCCATTATATAAGTAAAGAGAACAGTGTGTGCTGCTGAATAAGGGTTTATATCCTACCTATACTAGATCTTCATTCAACGTGAATTCTCACACTGAAGTAAAACTTGCCACATTAACTACAGTTTGACCCGACTGCTCTCTTCACCTTAAGCAGTTCAGGGTTCAACCTTGAGTGACTGGCCTTTAGCACTTAGCATTAGCTTAAATCCGCTTGAGGAGCTGTTAGCGCTATCTCTAGAAACACGCTTGGCTCATATCAGAAAACATTAGGGGGGCTAAAGGGAGCGTTAAGGATGACTGCGCAAGGAGATTAGTGTTAGCTAACATTTGCACGCTAATTCACAGTGGCACATCTGCCATCTTGATTGTTTTGTACAGGCAGGCATATCACGGTAAAGCTCTCGCATGCACACACTCTCGTCCCTGTCCTAGTACCCCACCCGCGGGGCTCCGGGGTGGAGGTGAGACTCAGCTTTGGCTCAGTCACGTCCTGCTTATGCAAGCCCGTCGCTAGCTCACTGCTCAAACCTGTCATGCTGAAACAGCACCAGCGGAGTTTGACTCTGAGAGCGAGCATTGCAGATGAGGGCTTATTTGGAGGGGAGTGTGGGATGTTTATGGAAGAGAGCACAGCAGTGGCATAACTACCAGCAGTGCAGGTGGAACAGTAACCCTGAAGCCCATGGTGCAGGGAGCTCTTGGAAACTAGGCCTGCTAAAGTCTTTACTGGACCCCTTATATCATGACCTACACAATTGTACACCATGACTCATGGGTGTCTATGATAATGAAACACTTCAGCCAATAGTACACACCACAAAGCATTATCTGGCCCTTCAGAGCATCTTTACTGCATCCCATGCTGGAATCTGCAGTACCCTAACAGCAGTTTTTGCATGTTGGCTTGAAGCAAATATGGAATGTTTTCTGGTTGTCTCTGAAAATTAGGTTGGAGAACCAATATCCTGTATTAAACTACAGTAATCAGGGACTGGGGCAACCATATTATTTTATTTGATTTTTCTGCACTGGGTCCCATATGATCCTAATTACGTGGAAGAGATATTGATTCTTAAAACCTTATTTTGACTCCTAAAGATAAAAGGTAACACAATTAGGTTTCCTTTTTGGACTCCACGTCATTTTACTTGCTTTAACAAATGACTAGAAGCTCATTATTATTTTCTTTTGGGTCTTAAGAACAATAACAATACCAACAGGTCATAAAAAAGAACTGGCCAAGTTGGGGCTGATTTACATTCAGCCAAAGCTGTAGATTCACACAGCATATCTATTCCATGTCAAATGCTTTGGGACTTACTACATGTAGGGAGATGCCCCTTGGATTCTTTCTGCCTGGACTGTTTTTTTTGTTGTTGTTGTTTGTTTTGTTTTTGTTTTGTTTTTTTACATTTTTTACTCTTTGACACATAGCTTCGCAGTCCAGTCTGCAGCCAGTCAATTGGATATTGGATTTTAAAAATCTGTTTGGCTGAGACATGCTCAAAGCACTGTAAAATATTGCATATAGACATGATTATTAACATTTTAATTTGGATTAAAATTGAGTGTCAGACACAGCCAAATTGTGAGCATATTACAAAGCAATGTATAATGTGGAAACATTTTAATTTGCTTTATGGTAAGGCTGCATTTTTGAAATTTCAATGGCCGCAATAATGCTAATAACAATCAGTGACCCCTTTAGGATTGCTGAATGCAGGCAACCATTTTATTTTATGTGTTTTTTCTGCAATGGGCCCCATATGACACATTACATTGAAGAGATATACCTTAACAGGTGGGTTTATGGCAGTGTCTGCAATGAGAGGATAATAGATAAAGGGTCATGCAGTCTGTTCCTCTTGCTCACCTTCCCAGGAAGAATATCTGCCATGCCATGCCACAGAGCAGGCCATGCCATGCCATGCCACAGTACAGCTGAGAGTCCCCACTGACTTGTTTTAGGCAGGAGACTTAACTTCTGTGCCCTCATTGCTACTGATCATAAAACACAGGCTATCTGAGTTGCTGTGTGGCAGCAACTGAGTTTGTGGGTGAGAAGATACCAGGTGTGTTTTATATGCTTATGTATGTACAAGCCTGTTTGTTCCAGCCCTTACCTTATTGCCCTGTGAGGATTGCTGTGGTTCTTATGGAGACAGTGGAGGAAAACAGGAGTGTTGTGAAATCCTTAGTGAGCTGGTGACAGGCAGTGTCTCCCCTGGCCCCCGAAGCATGTGAGTGTCCAGGGACGTCCAACGCATGTGACCATGCCAGAGCGAGTGTATGTTTGGTTTTTTTACATTTTTAGACAAAGATGCTGAGTATGTAAGACAAAAAAATGAAAATCATAGAAAACAGGCCAACCTGTCATTTTAAATAATCCTATCTTTGTATATATTTATATACCAATTAGCAATAAAAAACTCAAAAAATTTATTGTCAATCCTGCCATATATACAGGATCCATAGATGACTGAAATGATTGAAGTTCAGTGTAAAAAAAAACAAGCATGAAAACAGTAATCAGCAGTTTGTTTAATTTTATAGTCTTTGGGGTAGGTAAACATGTATTATGTAGCATGTGACATGTATATGATATGTATGTATGTATGTAATATGTGTAATGTGTGCATATGTGTGTATTTGTAGTATGGATCCACAGTGCAAAAAAGGATAGCAGCACTAGTGCTGAATTTGGGTAGGTGGGGTTATAGTCCAGACTTTTTGGGGGCGGAGGGGAGAATGGGAAGAGATTGTTCAGCATCCTGAATGCCTGGTGGAGGAAAAAGATTGTAGTCCCACATCGCTGATACAGAATAAAAGGTTTTTGTCCCTATGTGGGATTGTCCCTTGGTGCTAGCATTCCCTTGCACTGGGGTAGGCACAAAGCACTTTTTGCTCAATACCTTGACAACCATTTTGAAATAGAAAATGAAATTTGTATAGCAAGTTGGCCTTTAGAATGCACCAAAGAGGGAGCTGCAAACAACACATTTCAATAGCTAAAAAACACTTAACCGCTGTACCACTTTAGAAATTTGGTATGTTTACTTGGCTACATTTGCTTCCCTTTCATTCCTTTTGGCTCACTCAACAAATTAAAATTCAATTAAAGTTCAGCAGCCAGTACATGCCTGTGTGAATGGCCAACCTTAATGAAATTTTGTAGACTCATATATAATGGCATATAGATGCTACTTACCCAAACAAATCAGCTATGAGCTATGATATATTTTCCTCAGTTCCTCTGACATGGTTTGGACTATCTTCGAAGTTAATTAAACTTTAAACCCTTGTGTAATATTTACAAAAAAATGTAATTGTCCTCTTGAACCTGGTCAAATCATTCACCCTCTCGCTACTTGGGCCAGTTAGCATGTTCTGCTTGGACCCCGCTGATTACCGCTTATTTTCCTGACTATTGCTGTGGTCACATTACACCCCGCATTGCGGTACATCTAGTTTGCACCTCATCGGACTAGAGAATTTACATTCAGACATGCAACACTGTTCATTTTCCTTGCTTTTTTGTTTTAAGATTCCTTCACACATACACACACACAGTTCTGTAATCGCAGCAGCTTACCACTAGTCTGTGTGCAGTTTTCTGTTTATCATAATTGAACAAGTGTAAGCCTAATTGTACTGAAATGTCGCATGAAATGTGTAGCGTTTCAAACAGTGCAACATTCCAGCTGCCTTCCTGGCGAGAGAGAGAGAGAGAGAGAGAGAAACTGTGGACTAGTAGGACTGATGAATAGGAAAAAGGGTTTGAAAAGAAACACGAGAGAACAAGCTACACAATGCTTCCAGTAAAAAAAAAAAAAAAAACATAGCAATTTGAACACCATTCTAGTCTGTCAAAGAATTTCAGACTGTCTGCCTCATCTCATGTTCACTGTATTTTTTGCTCAGTTATCAAGGGTGCTGTAAAAAGCTGACTGAACATTTTTCACCAGATTGCGTAACTACATTTACATTAATCCCAGAGCACACTCACATAGATGAGACTAGGCAAAATGAGATTTGCTGTAATGACTGGTGAGGTGAGGAGAGAGGAAGTGTGAGAGAGAGAGAGAGAGAGAGAGAGAGAGAGAGAGAGAGAGAAAGAGAGAGAGACAGAGAGAGAGAGATATGTGTTTCTTACTGAGGTGATCAAACATTACATGATGGAAAGGTTCAGTAAAATTGGTTATAGGTCCTTAAATTTGGATCTTGTGAGTCACAGGATTGGATTGAACAGCGCTTATTTCTCAGTATCCTTTACTGTAGCTTTGTGTTGCCAATGCATATTCCATAAAATATGAATAGTAGTGGTGTGGGGGCTTTGCTTTTTTTTTGGTCTTCTAGGTCTTCTCTTGACTTAACAATTTATTGAGGACCATGTCTTGGTCTCCCTTTCTCAATTAATTATTAATTTTTGGATCACAAAGGAATCTCACTTGTAAAATTACTGTCCATAAGGATGTCTAGAGAGAAGAAAATGAATAATCTGGGGAAACATATAATAATAATAATAACAAACAGTGTCACAAGCAGTCAATGAAACAGCTGTTACCATTAGCTGACTAGTTAAAAAGCAATTCCACCATAATTTCTGCATAATTCAATGGCTGTGATGTAAACAAAGTCATAGTGTTTTGTGATATGGTGGGTTGTACAGAAACCAGCTCAGATTTCTTTGCGGTGATAGGAACAAAGATAGCCATTTTATTTGCCATACAGAATGACCAGTGAATCTATACCTACACACATGCACACACACAGCATTTAGCAAATATTAATGAATTGTTTCACACTGGTTTTGTTTCGGGAGCAGGATGAATAACTACCAGCTAACTAAGGAATCACCTAATAAGCCATATTGTAATGTCATTTCTTATCTATTAATCTGGTGTCATTTGAAGGCAGTAATTTGAAATGATGTGTTTTGACATGGTCACATGGTGCTTTATCTGCATTTTGATTGGCCATTAAGCTTCCTCTGAGTTGAGATTAATTAATGTGGTTCAGTTTTAAACAGATTGCAAGTTATCTGTAAGAGGCTCTGCATTGTCCATCTTAAGTTTCATTTGAGTTTCAAGCAATTAAAATTGCATGAAAGTTTCACCATGTCAAGTAAAGTGGCCCCTTATAGTCAC
>JBBPCX010000040.1:19967880-19987793 GCA_037974365.1 Hydrocynus forskahlii
TGTTACTCAGTCATTCTTTACAGGGTGTTTGGCTATGACAGTGTGTGTGTGTGTGTGTGTGTCTGTGCGTGTGTGTGTGTGTGTGTGTGTGTGTGTGTGTGTGTGTCTGTGCGTGTGTGTGTGTGTGTGTTTGTGTGTGTGTGTGTGTGTGTTTGTGTGTGTGTTTGTGTGTGTTTGTGTGATTGTGTGTGTGTGTGTGTGTGTGTGTGTGTGTGTGTGTGTGTGTGTGTGTATGCATATACATTGTTACTCAGTCATTCTTTGGCTATGACAGTGTGTGTGTGTGTGTGTGTGTTTGTGTGTGTCTGTGAGTGTGTGTGTGTGTCTGTGAGTGTGTGAGTGTGTGTGTTTGTGTGCATATACATTGTTACTCAGTCATTCTTTACTGGCTTTTTGGCTATGACAGAGAGTGTGTGTGTGTGTGTGTGTGTGTGTGTGTGTGTGTGTGTGTGTCTGTGAGTGTGTGTGTGTGTCTGTGTGTCTGTGAGTGTGTGAGTGTGTGTGTGTGTGTGTGTGTGTGCTTATCCATGTTACTCAGTCATTCTTTACAGGGTGTTTGGCTATGACAGTGTGTGTGTGTGTGTGTGTGTCTGTGAGTGTGTGTGTGTGTGTGTGTGTGTGTGTGTGTGTCTGTGAGTGTGTGAGTGTGTGTGTCTGTGTGTGTGTGTGTGTGTGTGTGTGCATATACATTGTTACTCAGTCATTCTTTACGGGGTGTTTGGCTATGACAGTGTGTGTGTGTGTGTGTGTCTGTGAGTGTGTGAGTGTGTGTGTGTGTGTGTGCATATACATTGTTACTCAGTCATTCTTTACTCGGTCTTTGGCTATGACAGTGTGTGTGTTTGACATGCATTGATGTCCCGGAGGGGCATGCCTGATGAAATAGTGTATGAGCTAAAGCTAACACACAGCTAGCACTGCTACGCTCTCTGTACCATTGCATCATTCACCCTCCACACAACTGGCAGCAAACACACTCACAGACTACGACTCTCTCCGGTTTTCTTTCTCTGTTGCTTCCTTCCATACTTTTTCATCCTCCCCAAATGAACTGTGATCATTAGCTCTGAATGCCAAGGTGGACGAATTTACAAAGGAAAGCATGATTTTTCGGAATGCTTAGTCATTTTGTTATTGTGTATTCTTAGCAGTGTGAGGAGCATCAATGTCACCTTTTTCTGGTGGCAGTCATTGTGAAGCTGAAAGGCAGCTAGGAGTGATGAGATGAGGTGACAGAGAGAGAGAAAGAAAGAGTGAGAGAAAAAAAAAAAGAGAGAGAGAGAGAGAGAGAGAGGAATGGAAAAAAAAATAATTCCACCACCATCACTTGTCCGAGGCCTATTCAAATCCAAATTAAAGAAAAATGCTCGGTTGTGCTCGGCTTCGTGCTTTTAAAGGCTGATTGCCGGTTGCTTCCTGAACTCATTTAAAGATTAAAGTGCTGCAATTTGATCCAGAGCTTAATGGATATATGAATGCTGTTTACATTGCGGAGGAATGTCCGTCAGATCTAGTAGCCTCGTACGCTTTGATGAAAGCACTATAACTGCGGTTGTTTGTCCTTTCTTTTTTTCAAAAGTGCTTCTGGCACTGTTCTTCAAACCCCCAAAACCAAATCAAGCCCTGCTTTGGGGCAGGTTAATGTGATTCAGAACAACTCTCCCCAAAATCATAAAAAAGGAGTTTCAAATAAAAAAACAGAATACACAGAACTGCATTATAAATAACAGGATACAAATAAAGCAAGTATTCTGTTAGATAATTTTTTTATAGTGATAACCTTTGGATTAAGATCAGATACAGATAGATTTGATCAATTATCTTAGTATTAATAGTTAAAGTAAGAGTTAAATTAAATAATTACTGAGTAGTATAAGCACTTAATTTACGTAACTGAACCACCATTACAAGTGAGATACATTGTAGATGCAGCCAATACACATAATATTACTTATTAAGAGATGTTAGAAGGTTCAGCTTGTTGCTAGATTGTTCAGCCTGTTTACATAGTTATTGTTATTTAAACATTACAAATGAACTTTTAAGACAGCTCATTTAAGACAATGCTGTAGTAAAATCCTCTACCGCTAGAAGATATTACTTCAAAAGATTTGATTTACTTTAAGTAAAAATGTAAGTTGAAGTAATAATGATAATAATAATAATAATAATAATAATAATAATAATAATAATAATAAATAAATAATAATAATGTTCCTGGCTGCCCGCTGCTCCACTTGGTGAATGGGTTAAATACACAGGAAGAATTTCACATGGTGTGCTATGGTGTGTTCACTTATGACAAATGGTCACTTTACACACATAACAATGATAATGATACATGCTTCTCTTGAATATTAGATAGTAGTTTTGCACACTTTTCTGGCTTTTTTTTTTTTATGCCGTTTTATGTGTCATACATGTGTTCTCATCAAGACAAATTCCTGCATAACATTCTTAGAAAATGAAACCGCTAATGATTCTTCCTAATACTGCTCACACTTAAGGTGCTTTTTTAGAGTTTGTCAAAACTGACCCCCAAAACCCTGAAACAAACGTAAACTCGTCTGCTCAGTCTGACGGTGCCATGCCTTAACTCTCAGGGCTGAGTGAGGGATAAAGATGAACTACTTTGTGAGCACCATTGTCAAAGCTCATTATGTCAAACACCCACACAGGCACTGCTAGTCCACCCAAATGCAGCGGTGACATCATCTGCATGTAACGTATGGGGCATGACTCAGAACAGGGCTGCTGTTTAATACAATCATCTGTTTAGACGCTGAGATCGGGACACAGACGGAGGCCGTAGGATGAATTTAGTTCCTTCTGACATTGAATGTTCCAGATGCAGAAGTGCTTCCACCAAGTCTCTCCATCCTATCTTTCTATCGCCCTCCTCTTTCTTTCTTTTACTGTGGTCTCTTTATCAAACTCATAATGTGTTCCTAATGTCTGTATATTATATATAATATATAGTCAAAGTCAAAGTGAACTTTGTCACCTTAACCCTATACAAGTATACAGTGAGACACAGTGCACATATCGTGCACATATAGAACTCAATCTGAAAACAAATTTGTAGTTAATTCCTAAACGTAGTTAACTATTTAGCTACTTGTTCTACAACCCTGGAACTCTGGCTCCACAAGTGCATTCTGGGCTATACTGGCTAGAGAGATGTCACACCTCGCAACTTACAGGACCTAAAGGGTCTGCTGCTAAGGTTTTGGTGCCAAATATCACAACACACCTTCAGAAGGCTTGTAGCATCTAAGCTTTGTTGAATGAAAGAAGTATTAGCGGCATGTAAAAAACATTTCCAAATGCTGATTACTAGTAAGCGGGTTTTTAGACAAAAATAATGATAAATACTGCTTGCATAAATCTTCAGACCCATCTTACTAGTACTTAGCAGAACCAGATTTTGCTGCAGTGATAATTTTATGTCTTTTGAAGTAAGTTCTAACACCGTTGCCTCCTGTTTGGAGTGATTTCCACCTGCTCTTCCTGGCAGATTTGCTCCAGGCTGATCAGATTGGTTGGGTGACCTTTGAGAAATGCAATTTTCAAGTAGTGTCATAGTTCCAGGACTGTGTTGAGAACTGGACTTTGACTTGGCCATTGTAGGACATTCACCATTTTATGTTCCCTCTATTGCTTCATGAGTGGTCTGATTCTGACCATCTGACCACTGTTGACTGGATGTTTTTACTTGACGGGGTCTTTTCAATCCAGCCGAGACCACTTTATCTGATGCACTTGCACACCAGCATGCCACTATCATGTCAGGGTAACTGCTGGCTGGAGAATAGACCACCGCCTAAATTTCAATGGTGGTCCTATGATGTATGGGGTATAAGGGGGTAATAATCTGTGCAGTAAAATATGGGTTACTGTAATTATAAATCTACAAAGTGCACCTGTATGATAGGTGTTTCAGATAAAATGGCCAATGAGTATTTCAGGTGGGGTTTCCATTATTTTGTACTTGTATATCAGTGTTCAATAAATAGTTTCATATACTATTAATAAAAGTCAAAATCACAACTCTTCCATCAAGCAATGTAATTCTTTAACAGTAGCCTATGGTTTGAATGCCTATTTGCTTTATACTCTTATACCACAAACAATTCTGATACATGCCTTTGTGTCTTATGATCACATAATGTAGTGGTGAATAAAGTGTTTTCTGGCTCTTGTGTAGGCAGTGTGTGTGTGTGGGTGGCCACTCTATGAGGAGCTTTGTGTGCTTTTGAGTTCTTGATGCTTTTGACATTATCATTTTAGTGCCTAAAGCTTTTGCTAATTGAGGTGGAAAATATGTCATTCTTTTCATATTCAGAAATCAGAGCATTCGCATTAAAATGCACTGATGCATTGTGATGCCCAGATCTGAAGGAACTCATTCACCTTATGCTTAAAACATTAATAATAACGATAAAGATTGTCCTCCTGAACTTCTCATAATCCTCAGAAATTGTAAACGGACATTTTATTATGCTCATTTCTATAGTGCTTTTCTCTCCACAACACAAGGGTGCAACAACTTCACTGCTACACTGTAAGCATTGTTCCTCTCACAAGAAGATCACTAATTTGATTCCCATTGGGACCACAACCATTTGGTAGTCTAAGACAGTATAACTTGCCTTGTTTTTCTGGGTGGGTAGGATAGAGCTTGTCCTTCTGTCATTCAGGACGATGCAATCAAGAAGGCGATTGGTGTCTTTAAGCTGTTGTAACAGAATTAGCAAAACTGGTTTGTGTTAGTGTTCTCTTCCAAACATTTTGAGATGTCTAGTTATATTTTATTGAGAGATTTCACAGTGCTTTACATGACTTGGAGGAAGCAAATACTAGTCTTTTCCATTCTTGATAGCAACATGTAAAGGGGGGTGAAGGGGAAGACCTAGCTAGAGGGTAGGAAATGGCAGGGACAAAACTGGGCAAGAAACTAGTCATAATAAAATAATAAGAAATGTCTTACTGATGTAACTTTTGGAATATGCCATTTTAACAAACTTTTTGAATCTGCCTTGAATGAGACATAATGAAACAAAATGGAAAAAGAGAGATCATAGGGACAATGTGGACCCGTTGCAGGTTTAACTGTATTATACAAAGCACTTTCATCACTCAGACTGATGTAAGTACATTTCTTGCTGAATGTGTATTTATTTGAGTTTAAAGCCATTACAGTCTATAGTAAAAGTGAATAGGCTTTATTAGAGTCTACAGCGTAAGTGAATGGGCATTATTAGAGTCTATAGTTTGCATGAATAGCCATTATTAGGGTCTTTAGTGTAAGTATACAGGCATTATTAGACTCTATAGTGTAAGCATAAATGCATTACTAGACTCTGGTACAAGTTTACAGCCATTATTAAAGTATATAATAAAAGTGTATAGGCATTATTAGAGTCTATAGTGTAAGGATGTAGACATCAATAGAATCTATAGTATAAGTATAGAGGCATTTTAAGTATCTATAGCAAAGTGTGTAGGCACTTTTAGAGGCTATAGTTAAAGTGTATAGGCATTTTTAGAGTCTATAGTTAAAGTCTATAGGCATTTTTAGAGTCTATAGTAATAGTGTATATGCATTATTCAAATTTTAGTGTAAGTGTGTATGTGCATCAATAGAGTCTAAGATGTAGGTGTATAGGCATTTTTAGAGTCTATAGTAAAAGTGTACAGGCATTATTAGAGTCTATTTTACAGTTGTGCATGCATTGTTACAGTTTACAGTGTAAGTGTACATGCATTAGTGTCTATAGTGTACATGTATTATTAAAGTCTGTATGAAAAGGATATTGGCATTATTAGACTATATAGAACATGCATTAATAGAGTCTAAAGTGTAAGTGTATAGACATTAGTACAGTCTATAGTGTAAGAGTATATGAATTGTTAAAAGTGTATAGGAATATATAGGATATATTGTAAGTGTGTGGGCATTAGTAGAGTGAGCTTGCTTGTCTCTCTTGTTTATGAGTTTATAGGTATTAGTGTAAATAGTATATGAGAATAGAAATCAGTAGAGTCTATAGTGTAAGTGTATAGGCGTTAGTAGAGTCTATAGTGTAAGAGTATATGAATTATAAAAGACTATATTAAAAGTGTATAGGTATTATTAGAGCATAAGTTGTGTGTAGGCTTTAGTAGAGTGAGCCTGCTTGTCTCTCTTGTTTATAAGTTCATAGGTATTGGTAGTGTATATAGTATATGTGTTTAGGCATTAGTAGAGTCTATAGTTTAAGTGTACAGGCATTAGTAGAGTCTATAGTGTAAGATTATATGAATTATTAAAGTCTATATTAAAAGTGTATAGCCATTATTAGATTATATGTTGTAAGTGTGTGGGCATTTGTAGAGTGAGCTTGCTTGTCTCTCTTGTTTTGTATTGTAAAGGGTTGAACTGGTTTGTACATGACCTCAGGACAGCCTTATCTCTGCCATGTTTAATTGTTCTTGTAGTCCAGCATTGACCTGACTAGTGGTTCCTCTGACCCTTTGCTCTCTTGGAAATTGCCGGGGGGTAGGATTTTGTATGGGACACGCATTTCTTTTTCAGTACACAACACAAGAGAAACTCAACATGACTGGGGCTATTTTGAGGCCTAGCGTGACCCCAACAACCCTAGAGCGGGCACAATATGGTCTAGAGACAATTACACAATATCCGCTAGCCCAACAGGTGACATAAGGACTCAGCAGGTGTCAGTAAACAATAGAGGGGTGTGTGCTAAGTCACGACTCCTGGCCTTATGAAACAACACAGCAAATCTGAGGCTATTACTCCCCTTCACCAGCACTCACACCAGCCCGTAAAGCCACTGAAGCTAACAGGTCACTCTGACATGCAGACTTCTGAGAGAAAGCCAATCAGGTGAACTTAGTCTGCCTTCTGAAGCTGCAATTCAATAAAAAAAGCCTTTGAATCCTAAGCCTGCTATCTTCTGAATGCATCACGGGCTTTAATACCGTGGCCTGATTAAATTAATTAAGAGCCGTCCAAATCACAGTTACTTTCTTAAGTCGAGCACAAGTAACCGTGATAAGCTTCAGACACCTCCGAAAAGTCTTTCATTTGCCCCCCAAAAAGTAAACCCTCAACAAGCTTTTAGCTAATAAACAAATAAATGAATAAATAAGAAAAAAACCTCTTGGACAGTTCCATTTTACTAAGCAGAGGCTGTGTTTGACTGAAGCTTAATTGGAACCACCTTTCAAACAAAAATGCATATGACTGTGAATAACTTTATATTCATAACAGCCTAACACAATTTTAATCACAAACAGTCTTTTAGGAATAGTGTTCCACTGTTACTACCTCTGATTAGTCGTAATAAAAAAACAATAAAGACCCCAGTAAAAATTTATTTTCTTGGCTTGTGGCAGAATGACGCATGTACTTCTCTTTTTTTTAAATAGTTGCTTTTTATCTCCCCGCCCCATGGCTTAAAGTTATGACCAAGAGTTTTCCACACACCACTCTGCCATATGGCTACATACAGTAGTCCTCACTAGTAGGATTGTATGACAGGGTTTTTTTTTCACACTGCAATGAACGTAAATACATGGATGGGAAAAATGGTTCTAAATCAGCACTTTTACACATTTTACAGTCCCTCTCCTGCATGAGCGTACTGTACTCAGTGGCTGGAATGAACACAGAGGCAGAACCAATAAAGAGATGTCAACCCTGTTACTGTGCCAGGAAACCTTTACCCAGTTCCTCACCAAGTTTATCTAAAATGTTCCGCAGGCACCATCCCCCATTAACAGCTCCCAGAGTTTGGGAAAGATAGAGGGAAAGAGAAGAGAGAGAGAGAGAAAGAGAGAGAGAGCGAGAGAGGGAGCCACATCTGTTCCTTATTGAAACCAGACAAGAATCGAAGTCAAGCCAACAGGACGAAAAAGTAATAAGGAGTGGGTGGAACTCACTGTAAATGTTCATGTATGACTTTAACTGTGCAACACAGAGCCCTTTTAAAGGGCCATATCTTATATATTCTTGTAATTTATTTTTTCAACATATGGCATTAGTGTAGTTTTGTGTTGTGGAAGTTTTACAGGGCCATTTTCCAACCTCTGTTTATCCCATAGAATTAAACAGGCTGTATGTGTATGTATGTATTTATGTATATACATTATTTGGACAGAAGTATTGGCATGCCTGACCATTACACCAGCATGGTTTTTGACATTGTATTCAAACACATAGACTTTAATATGGAGTTGGTCCACCTTTGCAGCTATAACAGCTTTCACTCTTCTTGGAAGGCTTTCCTCAAGATTTTGGAGTTTCTGTGGGAATTTGTGTCCATTCATTCTGTAGAGCATTTATGAGATCAGGCACTGATGTTGGACGAGAAGGCCTGACTCACAATCTCTGTTCCAGTTAGAATAGAATAGAATAGAATAGAATAGAATAGAATAGAATGCCATTTATTGTCACTATACATCCCAAAGGTGCTGGATGGGATTGAGGTCAGGGCTCTGTGTTGACCAGCTGAGTTCTTCCACACTGAACTCATCCAGCCATGTCTTTATGGAGCTCGCTTTGTGCTCTGGGACACAGTCATGCTGGAATAGAAAAGGTTCTTCCCCAAACTATGTCCACAAAGTTGTAAGCATGTTATTGTCCAAAATGTCTTGGTTTGCTGAAATATTAAGATTGTCCTTCACAATGTAAGTAAGTGGCCTTGCCCAAACCCTGAAAAACAGGTATGTCCCAATACTTTTGTCCATATAGCGTATGTGACCTCTACAGGGAAAACACTCCTGCATATTTGTATGAACAATTACTGTTTATCTATTTAACATACTGGAACATTTTCTGTTTTCTGTTAAGTAAAACTGAGTAAATGAATTGAAAGTTCACTTACTTTCACTCAGAAAATCAACCAAACATTTAAGTTGACTGGGGTCGATCAAACTTTAGTTTACAGCTGTATGTACACATGAATTCAAATGTGTATTATTTCAGTAAAATACAACACAATGGTAACATAATAAAGACCAGCAGCCATTTGAGCAGTCATAAAAATACACCACTGTTCTTTGTGCCTTGCTGGATCTGACCTTATCTTTCATTGCAGTGAAACAGTGTGTTCATGTGTGAAAGTCCGAATTACAGAGATGTGATTCTGCAGTTCAGGTCGATCCTGGTACAGCTGTAATAGTGATCTAAAGTTTCATGCTTTCTGCAGCAGATGAATGAGTTCTGATGCACAAAATCGTGCACTGAGCTTTAAAGCCTCTGTTCATACAGGCACAATGGGCACTTGTGAAGAGAAGTGTTGTCTTTCCTATTTGGCAAATGTCTGAATGAAGCTGCCTAAATGAGACTAGAGCAGTGGTCTCCGACCACAGTAATGGTACGCATTTCTATGCTCAGCTGGTCACTCACTTCCTGCACAGGTTCGTGAAGACAATATGAAAAGGAATGAGATAAGCAGTTATAGCAGTCTATATAGAGACTTTATAACACTTCATTGTGGCAAATCCATTATAAACCATGATTTAGCACCTCAGTAATAACAGACTTGGCACAGGGCTCCAAGCTACATACCGCTATTTTTGATAACTAGTAAACTTCAGCAGTAATGTTATTTATTTATCTATAGTACTTATGTCCACCTCTCTTACAGCATTTTGTGTATATAGCATAGTGTATGCTAAATGTTTCCTGAGTATTTTGGGTTTATTTTCATTTTTATTTTGACCTATGCTATATTGTATATTGTTCTTGTCTTTTGTGTCTGTGCAGTTGTGATATAATTAGTTTCCTCCAGGATCAATAAAGTTTTCTGATTCTAATGCAGGTCTATGCCATTGATAATGCTGCTGAGGAATAACAATGCCTGTAACTAGACAAAAGATACTGTAAAAAAGAAAAGTAGATTTCTGGCCTTAATCTTTCAATTCTGGATAGATCTGTTCATCGTAGGTTGGTGACAGGTGTGAAATACTTCAAGAGGCTTGTTTCAGTGCAAAAGGCTTTGAAGACATCAGTGTAGACTCAAACACGACCTGTTCTGCTCTCACTGCTGAACTTACATGCTGAGTAAATATTTTATGAAGGATTTGCAATGTTCAGGAAAGAGTTACGGAGTCTTCAGGTAGAGTGAATGTACATACCATCGCCATTCATAAAGTGATACCACAATGAGCATCCACCTGCATCCAAATAGGACAACAACACATAACTGAACAGGATACAAATAAAATATAAGAAAATAAAGCTAAAGTGAGAAAATGTAAGCCACTGTTTTTTTTTTGTTTTTTTGAAGGGGTTGGAAATTTTCTGGCAATAATTCTTTATTCGGAACTTGTGCTTCTGTTTGATTTAAAGGATTCAAATATAAAATGTTCTAGAACATTGTTTTCTATTTTTCCACACTTTAAACCTCATGATGACATGTAAGTAAAAAATAATCCATTATTATGATGGTGAAGTTTAATACACGTTTAAAATCACTGTGTCAAAAGTACCCTTTGTTGCTGAGTACCCGCTGTAAAAGGCCTGAAGTTATGTTCATGCCTAATTACAATTTTGAAACTATGATTGGACAGCTGGTGTTTAAATGGGTGGATCAGTTTACGGCAGCGCCACACTGACGCGGACCAAAGTTGCAGCTCTAAAAAACAAGACATAAATTTTACATTTCCAGGTTAAAGCAGGTTAAAGTAATGTTTTTCTGAAGTTGCATGTGAGTCTTTTTCCAATAGACACTATGACTATTATGTCAAAACAGGTGGTCCCAGAACCCCCACAAACCCCTGTATTTTACACCTTGCGTGAGTGAATGTGTCTAAAATATGGTCTGCATTAAAATACACTCGAGTATATGAAAGAAAAAAGCTGTAGTAGTACGAGATTGTAGTAGTTGTGACACTTAGGAATTTCCTGATAAATAAAAAAAATCAGGAGCTCAGCTGACTGGTGAGAGAAAATGTATTTTAAACCCCTAGTGGTAACCAAAGTAATATCATAACAGTTTTGCGTACTTTAACCGAAAAAGAAAGAACCAACAACAAAAACTGTACAAAAATGATGGATATAGGGAGTTGTCCCTGTGATCAGAAGGTTGTGGGTTCAAATCCCAGGACTGCTTGTACCATCACTGAGGTACCCTTGAGCAAGGTACCCACTGCTTTACTCGGGTGAATGAGGTAAATGCTGAGAAGAGTTTCACACACTGTGTGTGTATATATATAAAACTTGACAATAAGACCTGAGGGTTTATGAATGTTTTAATGGTTTAATATTGGTTTACTAGTAGCAATTTCTGTGTGTTATAACTGTGCATAGATTGATAGATAGATAGATAGATAGATAGATAGATAGATAGATAGATAGATCAGACAGACAGACAGATAGACAGACAATAGATTGATAGAGAGAAACTTTATTTATCCCCAAGGGAAAATTCAGATTTCCTTTAGCTCATTCATAAATAAAATCATTAAAATAGATATAATTCTAAAATAGATAGAATGATAAATAGAATAATGAAAGAACAATAAAAAAGTAGGATAACAAAAAGCAGCCATTCCAACAAACCTTTTATACGGGTAGTCTTATTGTTATATGATACCACAATTTTTTCAGTGTAGTTAGTATAAGTAATATAATAAATTGTGTCAAGCTAAGCAGGAATGTAGCTGCTGTTTTACCCCCTATTACCTGGTGCTATTTCATCTGTTAAACTAAACAACTTCTTTATTTACAGATCAAAATGAACAAGAAACCAATCAGAAATACAGGGAGAACATGACTCTGCCTCTGTCTGATACTGCTTTGACATGCTTCACTGACTTTTGCTTCCTTGGGACAAAATTACATTTTCTTTTTTGACCTTATTTTATTTCACCCATGGCTTCTTCTGTCTCTTTTCTAGCATTGCTTCCAGTACTGACATGTGGCCTTTTACAAACATCTGTTTTGCAAACTGGACAATTAAGAGATTTCTGCAGTGTGTACAGATGTGAAAAGTGAAATTTGAGGAGTAAATTAAGTTGACTCAAGAGACACTGTTGTGTTCTTTTGGCAGACCTGATTTTTTTGTAATGAAGTTTCTGCAGATGTCGAGGACTGTTGTGTTTTGCCAAACGGGTGTTGCCAAATGGGATTGTAAGTGGACACCAAAGAAAAGTGCCAATAGTTGTAAAGACTGTGATACACAGTGATCTAAAGTTCGTCAGTTACAAGTGTCCTGTGGCTTGAGTACTAATTTCAGAGTGTAAACTAAGCTGTACCACATACAAAAGGAAAAAACCTTTACTGGCATTTTATGCTGTGTGTTAGTCATCCATGCATGCATGTGTGTGTTTGATTATGTATGTAAGTGGGGATCTGGCAAATGTGTATATGTGCTGTCATGGCACCCACTCTGTGAGTTATCTACTAATGTCTACAGTGACAAACGAGCCTGGGACAACTTGGAATTCTTGAAGTTACTGGAGATCCTGCTTATAAAGACAACTTCTGAGTGACATGCAATCTAATTTACACTCCCCATCTCGCTCTTTCTCTCAGTCTCTCTTGGCATTGACGGTAAGGACTGCTTCTCATTATGGCTCCATCCACAAATTGGCTTCTCCTCCTTTCACTTCATGAAGTGGCGCTCTATTGCTTGTATTGTTGTTGCAGAAATGCACACTAGCACCATTTCAAGGAACAATGGCCATTTTTTATTCCCCCCCTGACATTTTGACATTGTGTGGTTTCGTGTACCAAAGTTCATTTTTCCAACCTCATTTTATCTCTTAGAATTTAAACAAGCTAGCAAATTATCTGGTCTGAATGGCTGTCCTGTACTGTGTGGCACTTGAATGTAAGTTGAAGGGATTTAGCTTTATACACACAAGAGATTTTGGTATTATGCAATAATCAGATGTCTACCATTGGTAGAGAAAAATGCATATTACACATGAACTATATGTCATTTTTTAAAACTAGAAATTTAGACATGTGCCCCTTTCAGTGTGTCAAAATTTCATTTCATGATAAATGGACCAATAGTAATTCTGAGAATACGGAGAACAAAATCTAATTTTATTAACCAACATTGAATGTTAAGATTGCTTTTTCCTTTTTTTTTGTAAAATGACTGAGAGACATGAGGTTTTGCTCAGACAGTGACAGTATTACAGTTTCAGCAGAAACAATAAGGCTTCATTTATAAGTAAGCTTTTACAGTATATCACCCCTCTGTCAGGCAGTAACTATAATGTAACTAATTAGGCCATTCAGTGTTCATACTTCTTAGCCTAATCCCAGCACAAATGGTCAGTCAAGTGTAATTGTATTGTTCTGGAATCTTTATTAGCCTTAGGCTACATGCATTTTTCCATTGCGCTCTTCATACTTTCCCTAGTTTGCTTCACGCACAGCAGACTATGATGCTGTGTGGACTCTCTGGGAGACTTAACCTCTTCGAGACATTTTGGGTTTTTTCCATGTATTGTTGTGTTGGTTGTGAGTCATCCATAATTGATTTCACCATACTTGAGCTGAAGAGTCTTAGATAAGAGATGCGTAGCACCTTCAGCGCTAATAACAGATGCTCCAACTATCAACAGTTCATCAGCTGTCGAAATGATTGGCCTCACAAGCTGCTGGTTGCAGCGACTCATGTCGTGAGTCGAGCCGTTATGGTTTTAAGCAGAAGTATTACACTTGATTCGCTGTTGGTCATTTCACTTTGCCACTTAGCTTAGCTAGCTGAGTCATGATCATTTGCTTGTGCAGAAACTGACTGGCAGTTGGTGCCAAGTGACTCAGGCTGGGAGACACTGTTTGTAATGCTGCTTTCACAGGTGTCATTTCAACACACACACACACACATGGAAACACACACATAGAGAAAGAAAGAGTGAGCGAGGTGGTTATAGTGGGCGTTGCATAGCTGTGAAGGAGCCAGCAGTGTGGGAGGGATCCCAGAGAGCATGCACTCTCTTCTAACGTTATCCAAAACAATCGCCCAACATCCAGGCAACGTCTGTGATCATTACATAAGATTATATTCTTTTTTGCTGGATGGAATATTCAAGATCTTGACAAGTGCTTTCTGTTAAAACGTATCGGTGCTTCATATAGCATGTATTTTTCCACTATTAAGTACTTCTCCATAAAAGTTACTGCTGCGTAAAAGACTGGGGACGCCTTGCCTTTCATCTTCTATAAAGAAATGGCTCAACCAGACATGCCTATATAGAAAAGTAGCAAAGGGATGCTAATGTTGCTATCCACTTCCATCCATTGGTGGCAATATTTGCTGTTTTGGGATAAAATTGTATTAGCTGTTTTGGGGCACAATAGAACCTCGAAATGCATCAAAAGCAGCAAACGCGGTAACACTGACTGAGCTGCAGATCCACTGGTTAGTCTTTATTAAGTTCCTGCAATTCACCAGAGAAAATAATTTGAATTGAAAACATTGTGAAATGCTAGGCATGGTTTTGGTTGAGACCCATGATTTCGGTCTGTTCTCAAGTTCTAAAGCTGTGCAAAGATATCCCAAGTCAACTAACCAACCGTGGAGTTCAAACCTGCGGGTAAAATGCTTTTGTATTGAATTTTAGAAGTCACTGACTGCTCCATATTTTTATGTCACGAGCTCGACCAGAGTGGTGGGGGATGATGCATAGGAACATCTTTAGAAAGCTTTCAACTCTAAGATACCTCTGATACCCCTGTAGAAACATTTTAACATATTTTTCCATATTCAGTGATCCTGATGGCCAAAGGTGTGAGTGAGAACAATGCACTGTAAAAAAAAAAAAAAGAGGAACATTTAAATTAAATTTACAGCTCGAAACTCTGGTTTCACATTGTACTGTAATTTTACAAATGTGTCCATTACTATAAAATACAGTAAAACAATGACAGTACCTTACTATTGAAATTTGGCTGTAATTTTTAATGCAGTTACATGCACATACGCCAGTCATTGAACATACAAATATAGCAGAAACTTTTCATCACAAATACAGAATTAACTGTTTAACTGAAACACAAAAGACCATCATGGTGGCAAACCCAGCCTAGGTGTCTCTAAACTTTTGACAGGCGATGTAAGAGAAAATCAAAGTGTATGTGTAGGTGTGTGTCCCAGTGAGACAGTGTGGATGAGCTGTGAAAGCAGAACCTGTTCTGTAGTGTTTCTCTCTGGAGGTCTTGTGCTACAGGAGAGATGTGACAGAGGCCTGGAAGCAGTGACCACTGCACTTTGGAGCTCACCCTGTATAAGTGGAGCTGCAGGCTAAACCCTTCCTGTCAGGCTTCGCTGAGACCGGAGAGGAAACAGCGGAGGAGTGAAGAGGCCTGGCACAAATGACCATGTTGAGCGAAGAAAACCGGAGGGAAGAAGACCGTAAAGGTTTGCGAATGGACTTGTTTTGAATATAAAAAATAGGATGGAATCATATAATACATGGAATACATGGGGCATTTCTTTCCTGTAGTTAAAACAATGAGGCTGTGACAAAATAACACATTTTAAATCAGATAGCTTTTATTAGAAAGTGGCAGATGTTTCACTTCAAGCTGTTTATACATAACCAAAGTGGGGGTTTTTTTGTGCACAGCAAAAGGAATTTTTGCTGTTGTCTGCTTTTTGTCCATCTTGTTACTAGCAACTACCAGCTTGTGACAGATGCTTAATTATGAAGTGGTTCTGCATAGTATGTATTTTGCTGTATTTCAATTTGGCCCACTCAACCTGCAGTTGACAGTAGAACTGGTTTCAGCTCTTATGAAGTATTTCCAGACTACCAAAGTATGTTAGTTTTTGGGAGACTTTGTTTTTGGCAGAAAAATACCTGCTTTCTAACTTCTACTGCTACCATATTTCATTTCTAAATTCAGGCAATGCCCCCTTACTAGCTGACAGTTGCCCAAAGCGCCAGCTAATGCATATATTAGTTGACTAGTCTGTGCAACTTCCCCCCATAAATTACGAGTTGCATAACTCTTTTGGAGGCAGTGGGATTTCCTATGGAAAATGATGAAGAAAAGGCTGTTAACACTCTAACTATAATGCTTTGCGATCCTGTGAATGGAGTTTGTAAGAAAGTTCTAAATGCATGTAGGTAAGAGCACAAACCCTTACTTATGGCTGGAGGGTGCCATCTGCTTAGCAGCGCGGCAAGAGATGTGATCCTCTGCAACAGGCTTTCAAAAATGCTAATTAGTTCACTTGAATCAATTATATATGGTGCTCAGATCATAAATCATCCTGTAGCGAGTGCATTTATCACCATTCAGCAGTGCAGCAGAAGGTCAGCGCACACCTCTGCTGCTGGCTGGCTGATTACTCAGACCCAGCCGAAGAGCCCATCGCCTACAAACCCCCTCCACAGTCGAGCAGTGAGTGTGTGGTTGCGAAACGGTTGCCGGGGCGCTCATCTGCTTGGGCAGGTGGCTGAGAGGAGTGAGGGATTTCTGGCTCTCTGGATCTACAGAGCATAATGTGCCAAAAGTCCAATAAAAAACAATATGGACGACGTCCAGCAAGGCCAGGAGACCCTCATCCGGAGAAGGTTTGGAAAAAATAAGGGGCCCTGAGTGATTTGATGAGAATTTCATTAGTTTTGACTCCATTGTCCAGGACTATTGATTTCCATCAAGGTTGACGTATTGAGAGGGGCCGACAGAGTCGCCTACATGAGGGGCTCAGAAACAAGGCTGATGGAGAGCGCTGTTGCCAGGGATTATTAATGAAGGGTCGACTGTCTGGCAAACTGACAAAAGAGGTGCATGATTTTATCAGAGATAATCTGCCTGCAGACGTCCACCGGAAAGTGTAAAGAGTAAATTCATTCCTTAACCCTCAGAAGTCTAGAGTTATTATACTGTTGAAGTGTAATTACATTATTGCGGTTACCATTATTATTTTTTTTATTTTTTATGTCATGAACTGTCAGAAGCACAACAAGAGCATTAACTGTTTTGACAAGCAGTTGAATCCGACTGAAATAAAAATAACATATCTTCTATACAGGAACACAAGTTTCAAATCCACACTTTTGACAGAACATGTTCAGCTGCGAGTGAGAAATAGTAAAAAGCACTGTGGTTGCGATGCCGCAAGTGAGAAGTAATAGAAAAGTACTACATTGTTGCTTTTATTCATGTCTTTGTGTTGGAGAGGTCAAAGTAGTTCAAGTCTGAATGAATGATGCTCTCTTACACTACGCTCTATTTGCTGTTAAAATGGTTCTATTAAAGTTTACCGATGGACTGGCGTTGATGAGAATCACGTTTCCAAATCCTGAAAGGCCAAAATCAAATTTGGAAAAAGCTATATTTCAGGCAAGACCGTGATTTATAGTAAATGGTGTAATTTCTTTCCCCAATGCTATTTGTTTGATCCAAAATGGCTGGATGTTTTTTCCTTTTCATTTTTCATATTTGGCCTGACAACACTTAGTTAGAACCGTGACAGACCATCATCTAAAATTCTTTCCACTCTCTTCAGCACAGTAGCTGCTATGTGTCTCAGGAGTAGTTATACAGTCTTACAGTCGCCCTCACTTTGGTCATAAAACTCATCAGGTAGATCAAGTGAGGTTCGGTCCAGATGTCAGTCAATAACTTTGTGCCACAGTTTGAGAGAGAGAGAGAGAGAGAGACAGAGAGAGAGAGAGACAGAGCGACAGAGAGAGAGGAATAGCAAGGATGAGCCAGGGCTGGGTTGTTTAGGCCAAATATAATTAATTCAGGTTAATGACAAGAGCGGAAAAAGTGTCTTTAAGGACAAATGTGCCATCTGTTTGCAGCATGTGTGGCTTTATACGACAACGGACCCAACAAGAGCAACGTAAGCACGATTCAGCCTGGATTACTTTTACCCCAGGATGCTTTGTGGCCATTTGTTATTGAGTGTTTTCTGATTCTGACACCCTATTTTAAATTCACTCTTTTCGTGACGTCCTGAAAAACGTATACATTGCTTTTCGATTTTAAGCATAATAAGTAGCAGCCAGTCAGAACAAAAGTCATTTACACTGATCAGTCTTACAAGAACAGTAGCTAAACAGGCTGGTTAATAAAAAGCGATAAAGAGAGGCTGGGAATTATTATTAAAAATAAACTGTGATCATGATCACACGCTGGAGTGGGGCCAAAAATCGGGCTGGGCGGTGTGGGGTGGGGTGGGGGAGGGGGGGGTGGTATGCCCGATTGGCAGTTCAGCACTGATCATGATTATTTCCACATGTATTTTAACACTGAAGATGTTTTGTCATTGTATTCGTGCATTGCTCACCTCATCAAACCAGTTTGTTCTTTTGTCAGTCTGAATTACAGATCTCTCTCTCACACTAATACTATCCTGCATTTAATTAGTGCTTTCAATCAGATCATTTTAAACTTCTTTTCAGGTACACATGAAAGAACGAAGCTGGTCACACACTGTCAGTGTTAGCTTGGAACTGCACTTCAATTGGAAATGACATGTTCTCAGTCTTGCATGTCATGGCACTGCCGTAATTACACACAAGCATATATGATGGCCAGGTTTCACACAGTGGATGGCGTTGAAGATGAAGCAGGACAACAGTGTCATGCAGATACAAGGACCAGGCTTTGTGAGTGGGCATGATGTCTGAATGAGTGGTATAGCGAGGAGGAGAGGAGCACACTGAGGACGGGCAAGAGGGGCAGGGGTAGAAGGAGAAGAGTGAAGAGGTACCAGAGTGCCTAATAAAATAAGGGTACCAATTGAGGACCATGTTATCACCCAGGGCCTAAACCTGATTGAAGCTGGTTGGTGGGTGCAGCCTCAAGAGATGTGGTCCACAGTGGCATCTGTAATGTGGGCATGGAGGACAATGGCATTTTTTGGTGAGTCTCGGTGAGTTTCTTCACCAAAAACAGGGTTTGTTTCCAGAAAACAACTGTATAACGTTCTAGTTGAGAATACAGGCATAAGGCTTAGACACCAGTATCGACAGGTACGGATATAGAGGTTATTTTGTATTTTTCATCTTTTGTACTTTGTAGTTTTAAATCATGATTTTGGATTTATACATGCATAAAGACATATGCATGTAGCATGAATTTACTGGACAATACCAGAAATATGTTTGTCTATTTTCTGAATCAAAGTTATAGGTTTATCATTTTTTGTTTCTGGGTTACGGCAAGTTATTTTGTCCCAGCATTTTTTTTTACTCTACATTACATTTTTGCAGGACTCTTTATAAAGTCCGCAAAGATTTGATTAAAGCTCAAAAGCACTGGAGAAAGGGTTCTATTCACTGGTCACAGTGAATTGCTGGGATAAGCTCCAGCACCCCAGCAACCCTGGTTAAGGATAATGGATGAGTGAATGAACTCACTTTGGAATTACTACTTGCCAGACATATAAAGATGACGCTGAATTTGTACTGAATTACAATCACGGATGTTGTTGGCAATCACTTCATTACATTCCCCAGTAACACTAATCAGCAGGACTACAGGCACTCCAGTGTGTTTTGAACACAGCTAGAAATTCTGCCAGGATGGAACATTTGATTGGATAAAAATTAGCGAACAAGTAATGATCAGAAATCAACAAAATGTTAAAATGATAAGAGACAGCAGTGACAGCTGAATTGTTTTCGCAGATGTCAGGATTATTTCAAATTCTGGGCAATTCTCTAACTTGCCCACTGCAAGGTCAAATGCAAAAGCACATTCTCTTATCAGTCTGTCTCTGCCCCCAAAAAGTCAGTGACTCAAAAAGTAACTGTTTTTGTACTTCTACGTACTCTTAGGGGAAGACCTGTCAGAAGTGATGGTACATTGTGTAATAACATATGTCACAGGCACAGTGAGAGTGAGCCACATGGTTTGCTACAGCATTGTTCACGCTCTATATTTACTTTACTTTACAGCCAGTGAAAATGCT
>JBBPCX010000040.1:20008066-20038374 GCA_037974365.1 Hydrocynus forskahlii
TATATTGTATATTCCATATCTATACCCATCTGTTTATGTGCCCTAATCATCAAAATATGGCACTGCACTTTATCATGCATATCAATACCATTGGACATGTACAGTATACATTCAGATGTCTATTTTGCACAATATGTCTATTAGCACAATATGTTCATTTCAGATGTACATTTGCCCAGTATGGTAATTTCACTTCTTATCTACCTCACCTATGCACTGTTTTTTTTGTTTCTCTCTCTATATATTTTTTATTACACACAATATTTTGATCTTATTTTAATTTTTGTCTATTTCTTATTACTATCTTTTTCCTATCTCTTAAATAATCTAAAGACTAGTTTATCTATTTTGAAATTTTGCACAGCCTTAGGTGTGATTTGATGTGTGATTTAGGGTGCGCTGTACTTATATAACTGTATGTGACAAATAAAGACTCTTGATCTTGAAACTTGTACTGTTGAAGGGTCTCTGTAGTATTTCTAAGAGCACATAGAAGGAAAATAAAGCCTTATAAATTCATTTGAATGCCAAATCTGCCTGAAACGTGCATTCCTAAAGTGGTGCTACCCAATGGCCGGCACGGGGAAGGAAATCTCGTGGACGGTTCCTGGTCCTTTGGCAAGTTCACCCACTTATACAGACAGTTCTGACGGGCGCTGGCGTATAAATAGCAGCACCTGACGCTGATTTACACCCTGTGGACTACTTGCAGAGTCCACAGGCACTGACCTTCAAGGTGGAGCGCAAACACACAAAGACAAGGCTGTCTCTTTTCATGCCAACTTCAGCAGTTTACAGTAAATAAAGAAGCCTGGAGGGAGAAGGGAGATCCATAATTAAAAGAAAAAAGGTCATCTGTGCCTCATTACCTGTTGACTCGCGTCCTCTGTCCACTGGTGTCTTCTTCACTAAAGTCAAACAATGTCAGAAGACGAGAAGCTTAATTAATGTTTCTTTATTTTGGTGCGCAGGGATGGGGTGAAGGAGTGGGTGGGGTGGGGGAGGACACCATTAGCATGCAGGAGTGTTTTCATTTTTCATGCAGATGTATGAATCTGAATATAGTCTTTATAGTCTACTCAGGGTGTGTGTGTGTGCGTTTCTATACCTTCAAACAATCTGCAAAGAGAAAGAAAAACAATGCATAAAAAGGACAGTAGAAAGAGGGGGAAGCGAATGAGGAACAAAAGAATAAATGAGAGAAGGACAAGATGAAAGATAAAAGGGGAGGAACAGAGAAAGAGAGACAAAGAGAGAAATAGAGAGAGGGAGATGAGAAAGTACAAGAGGAGTCAGAGAGAGACAGACAGCTGGGAAAAAGAGAGACAGTGAAAGAGCAAAAAATGAGAGCACATGAGGAAAGAGAAAGATTGAAAGAAAATGACTAAGTATGAGGGAGGAGAGAGAGCGAGAGAAAGACAGAGAGAGAGAGAAAGACAGAGAGCGACAGAGAGAGAGAGGGCGAGAGAAAGAGAGAGAGAGAGAAAGACAGAAAGAGAGAGAGAGAGAGAGAGAGAGAGAGAGAGAGAGTGCTTTGTTCTTCAGTGGAAGTTGGCTGCTGCATCTGGAAAACGTCCAAAGGTCCAGTAATTGCTGCATGCGTCCGTTTTAAATATTTAAACTCGAGCTTATGTGAGTAACCAGCAGATCAGATGTCAAAAGTAAGCCCCCACTGGACAAAATGTCCCATCATGGCGGGATCCATTGTCCTCAGAACACAATAATGTGTCACCTCACACGGGCAATCACGTGCTTGTGCTCTCTCTCTCTCTCTCTCTCTCTCTCTCACACACACACACACACACACACACACACACACACACACACACACACACACACACATACCAATCTCTGTCTAAACTGAGACTTCTCAGTAAATAAAAGTATATATTGCACTATATACAATATGTTAACATGCCATTGCTGTTATAAGAAAACCTTCTCCCATAAAGTATATCCAATAAAAAGTACCTTCAATAGCGGAAACCTCTTCAGTGTAATGGCTAAATGTAAGACATTATGCTTGAAAAAATATTCACAAAGAGAGCAGCAGCTGTTATTTCCATATATTGTAAAAAGGCTTGTTTTTCAAGAATGTGAAAATGACTGCAGTATGTCTGCTTTTAAAATGAAACCTTCTGGTCTTGTAGTACTAACTTGCAAAACTGGCAAAACCCATGGTTAGCTATTATAGGATTTCAGAAAACTATTTGCCTGAAGAAAGACAAAAAAAATGCACCGTCTTTGCTTTTTTATTTAATATATTATGTTTTTTTTATTTAAACATTGCACATAATTCCATTTTCCATCACATCTCATATTGCTGCCTACAAAATGATAAGAATGTAGAAAAACTCAGAAGGTCGACTGATGAGGTTTACCGAAAAAGGAAAATAAAACTCAACATAAAAGTGAACTAAAGAAAAAAAAAAATTGAGGGTCCCAAATATACCAGAGCAGCACCTAAAAATAAACAAAGGGTAACACAAACACGTATTTTCAACTGGGATGCACGTTTCCAAAAAACAAAGCATCATGCATAAAGAAAAGGCAAGGCTGTCCTAAACCCACATGAAGAAACGTCTGGTTAATGATATACACTTCCCGGTGGCTTGGCGCACCAAGTGCATCTCAGCCTCTTCCAGACTCTGTGTCCGTGACGAGGCTCGGGAGATGACACAACACACAGAAACACCAGACAAAGGGTGTGATGCATAGGACGTCAGTGGAGGTGCACATCGATGCGGACCAGCAAATTTAACTTGCATTAGTTATTTTAACGTGTTGCAACAGTCTTGCTGCATTTTTTTTCGGAGATATTAATGATAAAAATACTAGATAAATAAAAGTTTTAGACTTCAATTCTTGCGCTAATTCTCTACAACTTCAGAGGAGAATGACTGAGCTACCTCAAGTTCCAACTGCAATTGTTCATACAAGGGCCAGCGATGGCGGATATGATACGGTGTAAAATAATCAGCCGACTGAAAGAGAGCTTTTCCACTTTGCAGCTTTATAGGCTTGGCTTCTGTTCCCATGGAGAGAAGGAGCTGTGAGCGGCCAAGCATTACCATCTCTTGAGGACTGCTCTGTCCCACGCAAGTGTATGGGACCTCTTTACCAATTCTACTTTACAATTTAATTCTGATTATATACAAGAATCATTCCAGGAATCCAGGAACCATTTAGGAATCTCGTGTTTTCAAGAGTGTAGGAACCCTGCAAGACAGCAAGCTTTGATTATAAGGATGTTGATTTGATGTTGTCTTGATATTTGATCTATTGGTCATCGATTCAGTTAGAAAATTAACCATGTTAAACACTGAGCTGATGTTTACTCAATAGCCATTGGTCATTGGCTAATGTCAGCACTGATGTTTTAAACAATGTTTACTCTATGCTTGATCAGTGTTGTTTCAACATTGAAAGCATGCTAGATTCAGTTCAACATTTACAAAATATAGCACCCAATTATGCAAACTTTTTTCAGTCAGTCCAAAGTTCTGTAGCTACTGCTGATTATACTAAATGTTGCCTTCTGTGGTTGTTTATTGTCTTGTTTTTTTAATCCTGTGGTCTTGTGGTATTCTATCGTGTTCTTGTGTTGCTCCATGTTCTTGTATATGGTGGAAATGACAATAAAAAACCTACATGACTTGACGTGAAAGTCTTACAGTTAAGTGAAAGACATGCAAAGGTAGGTGCAATGGAAAACCACCTTACAGAAAATCTTCATCTAAACTGTATGGGTCCAGTTCTCCTTGGATGTCTCCAAAGGTAAGGTGTGTAATATTTTGTACGTTTTGGACAGAACTTACAATGCTTTCAACACTGAATCAGCATCAGAGCTGATATTAGATCAGAGAATGCTGCCAGTGTGTGCTGGTGAATCAACCTTGGATCAGTGTGCAACAGGGCTGATTTTCCGACACCGAGTACAATGAGTAAGATCAATGCAAATTCATCACCAATGCCCAGCGTCAAATCAATATAAATTCAATCTAACTTCGCTATCTAAGAGGTTTTCGCAGATTATTACTTTCTAATTCAGGAGTTTAAAGGGGCTATTTTTAACGTCCGTATCAGAGGCACCATGTGTTTCTGGACTACAGCCCGAGGTGATTATGGTTGAGAAACAGGCTGACAGAGTGTTGAGAATGAGATGTGACTCTCTGTGCTGGAGGTGCTTTGTGTTGTATCACCTGTGCAAGCTTCTACAGGAAGCTTTGCTTTACCCCTGTTTTTATTTATTGGACAAATTCATTTAGCAGAAGTAACAGGCCCATACATCAGCTGACCAAGGGAAGCTGTATCTGAACAAAGCTGTTGACTGATCAAATCAATCAGAAAATGCGCTGTATGTGACCAGCATTGATTTCGCCTCATCAAGTAATTCTCCTCTGTTTTCCAAGCGGCTCTTATTCTTCCTTGAAAAACTAGCCAACCAGCCGGTGCTGGTCGAGTGTCCATGGTAACGCAGACCGCCCCCTCCCTTTTGTGGTTCGATGGGAATTCTTGGCTCTTGACTGGATGAACGACGAGTCATGCGCATTGCATTGTGGGCTATCGGGTGTTAAAAACGGTCCCAGTCCGCTGCGGGGGGGAGCCCAGAGCAACGTGCCATGGTGACATCATTATCTTGCTAGCACATATTTACATGTTTGTGTCACATGCGTGTCTACGACATGTGACGTGACACGTTGCCCTGTGTCCAGCTCGCCAGCATTAATCCACCTGGACTTCTCATGATCAGGTAGATGGAAAGTTCTGCTGGACCTCTTTGCTAGAGAAGCCTGGGCAGCTATTGATAGATAAAAAAGGAAAAAAAAGTCACAAAGGGAGAAAAGAGCAGGAATGAGAATGAGAGAGTTCTGGGTTTTGAAAGAACTAGCCACCAGAGATCAGACGGACGGTGGGATCACAGAGCCTGAAGACACGAAGATGACGAGAACATGGGGTTTAAGGGGCTGGAGACGCCTAACAGTCAAAAAAGTAGAACTTCTCCAAGCGATGCAAGTGATCTCCTTAACAGGACACGTTAAAATAGACACCTGTTTTATGTACATGTGTTCCATTTAATGTACGTCTACCCTCGCTAGGTCTATATCTCCAAAGAAAAAGACAGAGAGAGAGAGAGAGAGAGAGAGAGAGAGAGAGAGAGAGAGAGAGAGAGAGAGAGAGAGCGAGTCCCTCCCGACATAGAACGGAATTTCAATTCAACTTTGGTTATATAAGAGTCAAGGCTAGATTTAAAAAAATAGATAATACACCTCCGTAGTACTTTGCATACAGATGAATTGAATGCTTTTTTTCTTCATGACAAACAAAGCAGCTGCTTCATTCTTTTAGATATAAGCTATAATTTCAAATATTTCACTTAAGAAAACTCCACAGCATCCCTTTTACGTAACGTCTCTGACAGGCTTATCTCTATTCTGAGCTGATTCCAGCAGGTGCGGCTGTGGCAGAGAGAGGAGAGGAGCGTGAGGGAGGGGGAGAGAGAGAGTGAATGCAAGATTGCTTGCGCACATGCCTGCATGCATGGTCGAATGTGTTAGATAAGCAAAAGAAGAGAGAGAAAGAAAGAGAGAGTACCGTGGAAGTATTTTTTTTTCTTCTCCAAAATATTCACAAGCAGCTTTGCCTCTCTCCTCCGTACAGAAAGAGTTTGCGAAGTGAGGATGCAATTTTGCAGGCGCTGTGTGTGTTTTTGTGAGTGTCAGTGGGGGTGGTGGTGGGGGATTATTGCCGCGCTGTCACTGTGTGATACTGTAATTTGCTGTCGTGGCTGTGAGGGCACCGTTTGCAGCATGGGGTTGTAAAAGCGCAGATTAAATTTGAGCCTAAACTGTTCGGAAGCGCCCGGCAACTACACTGGATGCTGAAGCACTGGCCTTGATTCAGCAGCCTCCTATTCCCACAATCAAACTCTTCTATGCTTTATTTATTTATTTATTTTTTTACCAGCCAGGATGGGTTGATGAATAAAGCAGGCAATTCTGTCATCAACGTTGGTGAGAAGTGAGTGCGAAACACAAGAACAGTGGCAGATCGCTTCGAAGGAACTTCTCTTCATATCCACTGCCACTGCCTGGAGGCCCAGTTTAGCATGGCGGTGAACAAGCCAATGAAGTCTGAATTAAGTAAACACTCATGAATTGTGGCAAATTGCAAAGGACTGGAGCGATGCCACAGTAAAAAAAAAAAAAGGGCCCCTCAAGAGGCTTTCAATAGATCAATGAATATTCTTGTTGTGCGAGCATGGAGACACTTCTTAAAGTTTAAAGTTCCAGGGAGTGTAGAATTAAAAACTCTTTTGACATGAAACTAAAATCACATGTTACATTAAACATCCAAGTCTGAATGGAAAAATACAAGACAGGAACAGAATAAAACATGACTTAAACACCAGCAAGTGAGCACGTGAAACAGTGGAACAGACACTGCATATGCAAGTGATGTAGAATTTGTTGTGCCTCACTAAAAAGGTGTACTCACAGGACATGGTCTGTAACTTGCCCAAAATTGTTTGACCCCCAAAGTCCAGTTAGCTTGTCTCAGCCAGGCCCACTTCCTTAAGCGTGCTTGGGTATGATACACAACTCGTGTGATCACTCGCCATGACCAGACACAGAACTCGAATGAAACTTTCACAGTGGCGAAGTGATGACTTTGGTCTATGGCAGAGATGCACTGTTTGCTGAAAATGGACAGATGAGAGAATATAGGAAAAACTGGACTCAACACACAAGAATTTTGAGATATTTGGTTCAATTGGAAGCTTTCTTCATGCTTATGGATATCAAAGCTCTAAAAAACTTGGTCCAATATCTGAATGTGTGGGATGCACTCAGTGAATCTGGCAAATCATTGGACAAAACTGCGAAAGCAGTGAGTAATGTGATGGCATAAGCGTGCCCAGGTCTGGAACATTAAGTGCAATGTGAGTGCAGGCCAGCGGGTGAGGAGGGGGCAAATCGTGCTCAGGCACAGTACATGGCCTAGTGTGATTACACCCTTCAAGTCTTTTCCTTTACTGTTGGATGGCTGGTAGGACGAATGGTCGAACAAAGGGAACAGACAAATTTTACTTTCCTCTAACTTTGAAAGAGTGAAACTGCAGGGAATGCATGAAGGGATATAAGGATATTGAGGGGGCTGCAGCACTCAAGACTTCAGGTTGCAACTTTTAATATAGAAGTTCAAACTTCAAATCATTTTAGCCTGTTTGCTTATGTGTGCTTGTTTATTTTGTCAACAGTGCCCTTGCGCCATTTAAGTGAAAATTTGGTTACCGTGCCACATATCAAGAGTCTGTTTGGTCGCTACTTGGCTCATTTGAGTAAAGTTCGTCCAGAAGGACAGATTGTGTGCGTCAGCAGTTTGATGTCCCTCCACTTTACTGTAATACTTCGTACGACATCACAGTGTAAATCATATGTCCGACTAAAAATTTCAGCACACTCAACTCAAGACACGTTCCCACGTCCCTGAATGCAGACTCTTGTTCAAGCCATGTGGGTGTTCACAAGAGCAAGACTAATTAGACAGAAACCATGGTTTTAGGCTCCCTGGGGCTTTAAAGAGCGAAGAACTAACCACATAATGTAAAGTTTCCACATTAAAATTCTGTCTTAGCAGTGTATATTAAAAAAAGAACCATTTTTTGGGACCCTTTATGTTTTAGAAGTGCACTGAATTTAACTGATTATTATGTGAACATCATTTCCACACAAATAAAATATATTATGCCAAGATGTTTGTAAACTGAAAGATAAAATTGTGTCAATATATTTTATTGATGGAGAAATGATCCATTGTCTGTTTTGCAGGGTACTAAAACTATTAGCTTGTGAGGCTGGATCAGTTTCTGAGGCTGCAACCTGTCACTGCTATAATATACAAATGTGGAATCTTACTCCAACTTTAAACAGATTGGTTTGCGTGCTTCTTCTGACCTTATGTGCTGAATGCTGATTAATGGGCTAGACAGCTGGGTCCTCCATCCCTTCATGTAATACCAAATGGTATATGGTAATTGTTGCGAGGCCAATGGTTCACACCCTTGTTGATTAGGTTAATTGAGCGATATGTAAAAGCAGGAATAACAGCACAGTATAGGTTTGCGTATGACGATGCAAAAGAGTTATTTGTCATGTGTACACGCGAACGTCTTATGAATGTTCGGCCCAGGTCCAAGAATAAACATGTCTGAAGCCCAATTAAACTTTTATGGCACCTGGCAGCACATTCCTTCATCCTCTAAACATCGAGCCCTGTGATCGTCTTCCTGAGGATACCCTGTAACTCCTTGTCTTTTTGTTTGCTTGTTTGCTTTTTTTTTTTTTAAGATTAATTGGCAGCTAGCAACACTAGCAATACATACTGATGTGGGACACTCAACACAAACTCTAAACAACTTGTTTTTTAAAAACTGGACCAGCACAAGAGTTTACATAACGTCCTAAGGATTTTGTAGAGATGGGAGTGCTGCCTCTAACAGCAGTGGCACGAAACTGAGTCCGATGGCGAGGGGAGTGGTATGGGTTTCGATCCTGTATGAAAACGCTGCTAATAAAAGACCATGGGACGACTCCAAGCTGACATGAGGCAGCCTGCTTGCCAGCTTTCAGCCTTCAAGCCCACGGTTTAGGCGGAAACAGAAGGAGGAGACAAAAACTAGACACTGCACACAGAGAGCACGGCCTTATACCCGCTTCACAGATCTCTCACCAAGCCCACCCAAGGGAATCAAGTGTCCATATTACAACCAAACAAATATTTTCTATTATATTAAAATATTCACATCTGTTTCATACAAGACACAGGTTCACACATAAAGAAAAAAAATAAAGGTAAAAAAAAGTCAAGCTTTTTATTTTTTTTTAGAAGTCTCCTACTCTGTATCCCTCTGCGCAGAGATGTAGTGTACAGTGTCTTTTAAGGCATTCATAAGGGGCGAGACTTAAAAAGTGATGGATGCCTGGACTGAAGGTGGACTTCCTGTCTTACTGGTGATGGGAGAGCAAGCAGTGTACACACTCCCCTTTGCGGTCCAGCAGTGGTCACTCCGAGACGACATCATCGGGTCTTTTTTTGGTTCCTTGGAGCTGGGTCCACTCTCGTGCTGACGCCAACAGGTGGTTGTAACAGGTCCTTTGTTTTAGAGATCCACTCACTGATAGGTCGGTCTCTCGTGGATAAGACGCACAGCGCTGTAAAGAGAACAGATAAAAAGGGCTTAACATGGACCTCAATTAAAACTTAAAAACTTTAAATCATCCACTGTCTTGTTTCACTTTTGAAAGGGAGTTTTGGAGTATTCCTCAGAGCTCGGCAAACCGAGCAACAGCTACTATTTGTGGGCAGGGCAATAAAGCCTTTTTTTCTGAGTGGCATTTTCAAAAGTCCTTATTGCATCGTGTGGTGAACAAAAATATTCCAATGCCAATAATCTAATCCTGTGCACATTTTGTCCTCTCAAATACAAAGTCATTAATTAGCTGAAATGTGAATAGACATATTACAAGTAAGCTAACACTGCAGCACACATATTAAATTACGTGAATAAAAGGTTACTATTGTAACTGTAGCTAAAACTATAATAGGCCCATAACACTACTTTAAAACTACTGTGCATCAGCAGCTAGACAGAGTTTCCTGCCATGGTGAGGCTTTCTGGTTTGCATGGGGTATTTTGTTGAGTCCTAAGTCAGTTAAATGCACAGGAATGTTAGTATAGTGTATCAAAAAGTTATATTCAGGGGAGGAATGTATGAAGAAAAAAAAATATATACATATATATACACAGAAAAATGCCATAGGCATTTATTTATACCATAGGCAAAAACAGTGTAGACTGTGGGGTGGACTGGATGCTAACAGCAAGGTACAAAGTCTTGCGAAAATGTATTAGTTCTGAAATTTGAAAAAACTGAAAATGAGAATGGCAGCCTCAACTATCATCTGAAAATTGTCAGGACATGATACATCACACTCTGTCCATTATCTGAGCTGCTTTTCATAACCAGGAACAAGGGGGTGATGGAGCACATCCCAACAAACAAACATCACAAAGAGAGGACCCTCGGCCGGGAGGAAACCGAACCCAGGACCTTCTTACTGTTAGTTAAGTTTAACTTACTGCCACACTTAAATATTCTAAACATACAAAGATCTCAGAATCCTATCAGAATCAGAGAGATGTTCAAATTTCCTGAAATTTCCAACCAACTTTTAAGGATGAATTAATTTTACTCCAGGAGAGCAGAACATTTAGGCAATGCTGTGCGCAAAAAATATCTGCATTTGATTCACTTAACTGCATTTGTAGCCCTACAGAAATTAATATTACATTTCTCAGTACTTGCACCGTAGTATCTGCATCGGCCCACATTTTGTAGGGATGTTACTGCATCCCTACAAAATATACTCATAGGTATTAAAAGCGGAGGGAGAACAGTGCAGCTTATTATAATTCCACACAGCAAGATGCAAATGGGATGTCCTGTAAGTTTAATCCTCAAATGAACCCCAAAACACACACCCACACACATACACACCCAGAGTGCAATCTTTTTCCCCTTCTAGATCCACTCCTTATTAAAGCATCCCTATGTTTTTCTTAAGAAGCGGGGATGTCTGAGGTATACCAGATCAATGTAACGACTGACAGCAGCCCATCTGGAGTGGAGATCAGCGCCAAACTTCTGTGCCTCACCAGCCTCTAGAGACAAACACATTACACCGTAGCACTATAACTACTGTAACTACACAAATTCTCAACAAATGAAAATGACCGTCCTGAGAGAGAGAGATGGAGAGAGAGAGAGAGAGAGAGAGAGAGAGAGAGAGAGAGAGAGAGATTTTACCATCTATGGGTGAACATCTCTGAATGGACACTAGAATGAATGGTGTTATGTCTAACAGGAACTCAAATACAAAACCGTCCGATTTAAAATGAATCTATGAACTGAGAATTACGAACTAATCACATAATTTGTAAAGTCGCCATTTTACCGCTTTCTCTTTTCTGATACCATTATTGGCCATTAACAATATGATTTTTCGTCCTAATAGACTATAATATACTATTACACACGATAATACATTATAGTGTATAACTATGTTTCAGTGAACAAGCACCTGTTTAGACAGGCATTCTGATTTTTAGTAAATCTTTCCAGTACATGCAGGACAGACTTTCTGTTTTATGTGAATGGAATCTGACTTCTTTGCAGTCAGATGCCTGCCACATTTTTAGGTGGTTTCAAATCTGTTTCAAATCGGAAATTTGACTCCGTTTGACCAGTCAGATTGGATCTCATGAGGTTCTTTCATCATTCAGGAGTGGCACTTCTTGGCATCAGAATGTGCAACAAGAAAGCTGTTGTTTCACATCACATATTATACCACAAACATAGGGAGCTGAAGCTTTTAACTGACATTTGGGTAACAGTTCTACTTTGCATGCTGTAGATTTGAAAGCAACCCTTTTCACAGACGGCATTAAATAAGACTTCGGCCCATTTCTGTACGTTCCTTACATCAAATGTAAATTTTAGGATTTTCCATTCAATTTAAAAACGTAAAATTGTCTTAATTCAATTTAATTACAAATGAATGGTAATTATAAAACAAGTGACAGATCAACAAAGAGGCCTTGTTGTTCTCACACACAGCTCCACTTCTGCGAACCCTGCACTAGCTTCCAGTGGCTGCACGCATTAGATTTAATGCCTACAAAGCCATAAATGATCCAGCTCCATTTTACCTATCAGCAATGATCAAACCACGGGTCACAGCTTGCCCTCTTAGAGCATCAAGCACAGCCCGACGTGACCCACCCCTCCTAAAAAGTCGAAAACATCCATCAAGACTCAGATCTCAGTTTCTTTGGTGGAACAGTCCCCTGACCGTTAGAAGTGCTGAGTCTCTTGTCATCTCCAATGGAGACCACAGACCCACCTCATCAATGAGCACCAAACAAACAAACGTCCATGAAAGCTAACAATCTAACATCAAAATAATAATAATAATAATAATGATGATAATGATAATAATAATAATTTAAATAACTGTCTTCTTTGTGTGGTCTGAGATGGCCCTGGTCGACCTTTAACTTCAGTTCTTGGAGAATCTTAGTTTTCTAGCAGCTCTTGATTTAAGTCTAAGTTCACTAGTGTGAGGAACATGTTTTCTTTACAACCATGTACGTCGCTCTGGCTAAGAACGCTGCCAGATGTTGTAAATGTGATGTAAATGTAATGAGGCCTGCAGAAAGGGGTTAAAGCCTGAACCTCTGATAGGTAGACCTGGTATATTTAATATTATAGTTTATAGGGTCTACCAGGTCACCCTACCTTAATGTAGAATGGGGGCAGGCCTCACGGCATCACGCCGAACGAAAGTGCCGCCAACAGAGTGTGTAGAAGAGCAAAGACCGGGTTTAGACTGTTTTATACCATTTTCATTTGTTGAGAACAGATTTTACTAATATGATCTGAGTTCTAAGGGTTAAGAAACAAATCTGATTTGTACTACAGTGTGATTAACTCCACGGGTTGGACAGGAGACCCCTTTAAAAATTCCCCTAATCACTAAAATAATGGTAGTAAAACTGAAATTAACAAGCCTTGCGTTCTGGACGTTAAAATGTGAGATACAGCATCATCGTTCTGCATGTTATAGTCATTAGGGAAATATATCAAGATCTAAGCTTGTTATAGTCATTAGGGAATCATATCAAGATCTAAGCTCAGAGAATGTTTTGCCTGCCACTCCCTAGTCAGGGTGCTCAGGTATGTACGGTTACAATAGCAACCAGTGGAGATATGTGAGCAAATGCAACTATAATCCGACCATATGAACTGGATTTGTAACTCATGATCTAAACATTCTTGTCTAAAAAACACCTTTAACCACTAGAACACGAGTAGCGCGGATCCATGCCAGTAGGTCAACAAAAGTTAAATTGCTGACATATGGTAAAATAACTCCTTATTTGGCAGTTACGTAAATGTAAACGTAAACGTAAGTTCCTCCTGTTTGTGTTGATGTCAGACGTCATGCTGAACTTTGTTTGGTGTTACTGTGTTACGTTGAATCAAAAATTATAATTTCAAAAACGTAATAAAAACTTCTACTTTTTAAAAAATGACATCACATGTAAAGACCCATAAAAAACATCATTTTTAGACTGCTTTACACCGTTTCTACATGTTGAAATCAGATTTTTCTCATGGATCTTGAGTTCTAAGGGATAATGAACAATTTTGATTTGTCCTGCAGTGTGATTAACCCCATAGGTTGGACAGGATTCGTTCCTTTCTTGCCACTCCAGTATCAAAGGGGAGCCTCCTTTAAAAACTCCCCTAATCATCAAAATAACGGTAGTATAATTCTGATAATAACTGATATTAACAACCCTCGGGTAAAATGACAGGAATGACAGAAATGATAGGTGTGTTGCTTCACCAGCGAGATTTGTTTTGCTTTTTCATAAAGAATAGCAGACCTAAAAAAACACATCAACACTATAAACACCAATCTAATGTGAGAGCTTTCCAGCACTATAACTGTCATTCAACTGCAGCAATACATTAACAATTGAAAGCAAATGTGTTGATGGCTCAGTGTCTAAAGCTCACAAGTCTGAAGTTATTTACAGCCGAAAACACACAGTGCCAGGGTGCGTGGTGATCTGAATTTGAACTGATGATGCAGTTCCTTTTTTTACGCCCTACGGGAATGAACATCACTGTCCAATTCGTGCATATTGCTTATAAAGCTAATATGCAGTGGAACATCTTTGCTTTATTGCCTTCATGTTGCGAAAGTGCCCAAGTGGTTGGATCATTTGATGCCTGAAAACAAACAGGAAGGAAACAGCGAGCTCTGTGCAAACAGAGTGGAGGCTTCGGACAGTTTAATATGCTGAAAACGTGAACCTATAAAAGAGGAGAGCGGACCGGCCCATCAAGTCTGAATATAATGAGTCAGCTTGTTACTTAGCAGCTTCTCTGCAAACAGCCTTATAGCTCTCCCTGCTCTAGCACAATGTAAGGAAAATAAAATGTTCCATTCTCTCTCTCTCTCTCTCTCTCTTTCCCCTTCACCATTCTTCATTCACCAGCTCCCTCACTGCCCCCCCCACCCCCTCACTCTCTTTCTCTCTCTCTCTCACTCTAAACGATATTCATATTTTCCTGGCACAGGGCGAGTCAAAACATGACCCAATAAGGATTTCTGTGGTAATTGCAGCCAATTTTTGTTTTTCTGAGCTGTCTCATTTTGAGGCTAATTTTAGTTCGCTAGCACTCAGAGCCTGTGTACAAGCTGTTAACAGCAAGCTGAAGACAGCAGAGGTTGACAATGTCAAGGGAAAAAAAACTGTCCAGCTCACTGGTTAAAAGGCTAAAAGCCAAAAGACACATAAGATAAGGTGGCAGATGAGAAAAATGGATAAAAAAGATATATAGAGAGAGGAAAAAAGTAGAGAGAAGAGAGAGGAGAGGGAGAGAGAGAGAGAAAGAGAGAGCAAGAGAGAGAGCGAGAGAAACAGAAAATAGAGAGAAAGAAAAAGAGAGACAGTGAGAAAGACAGAAAGAGAGAGAGAAAGAGAGACAGAGAGAGCGAGAGAGAAAGAGAGTGCGAGAAACAAAGAGAAAGAGAGAAACAAAGAAAGTGAAAGGGAGAGAGAAAGAGTGAAAGAGAGAGAAAGAGAGAGAGGCTCATGGGATCTGAACACTTTGCAAGAACCCAAGGGTGGGACTGAGCAAGAAAGACAAACAGAAGAAAGACCTCCAGTGTTTTAAGGAATAGAGTTCCTTTTGTTTGAGAAGAGCAAGGATTTAGCCCATTTGATATTATAACATCAGGCTAAGTTTGATCAAGTCTTGATGTTCTTGTGTGCAGAAAAGCCCTGGATTACAGGACATGTATTGATCTGTACTGTCAAAACACTGATACATGCAGAGTTTGCCTCTGAAAACAAAGACTGGGGATCGGCATAGGATGTTAACTGAGGCACACCGAGCCAGTGCAGCACTGCAAACAGGCCACACAGGCTGATAACGGGTAACATATAAAATACACTGTTAGATGGACGCAGTGGACACTGTATTAGAACTCATTCATTCACTCCTATTCTGTCCATAGGTTTCACTCTTTATGTAAAGCAGTTCTTGTTTACACACTGTCTCGTTTATGGAAAGTTCTTTTTGACAAAAAAATATTCCGATTCATTATCATTAACAAATCTGAATAATTTTGATGATTTTAAACTGAATTTACAGGCTCTTGAAAAGTGTAAGGGGGTTCCTTGTGTTTTTCCATAGGAAAACAATAATTAGTTCCCTAAAGAACACTTCTAGACTCATAACACTTTATTGATACCAAAACAAAATGCTTTTCCTTCAACTGTTCAGTCACTCAGAGGCCCAAAGACGAGCACTATGAAATAGCTTATAAAATAGTCAAAATAAAATAAAATCAACCTTTCGGTAAATGAGAGATGTGAGTGTAAGGGACCTTTTCAAAGATCACATCATGTAATGTACTGGTCAATAGAAGAACCTTAATATTTGACTAAGAAATTGTTTTATGTATCCCCACAAATTCAGTTCCCAAATGCAGTTCTGTAGGGAACTTAAATGTGTTCTTTCAACAGTTACCTTTGTGGAATCCTTCTTTAATTTTATTAATAGCCCCTTAATAGCTCCCAAAGATCCAAAATAAGACTGATATTTTGAGACAGCCACATTCTCAAAACTATATACAGGGGGTCCTCGAGTTACGGGAGTCACAACATATGATGTTTTGAGTTTCGATGTGGGTGAACTGGTTTAGTGGCGCATGGTGGAAGAATACCCAGAATATGCAGAACATGCAGTAACGCACCGTATGAGTGAGGGAGGGCACTTATCTAAGCGCAAGTGTTTGGTGTGTGTGGCATTTATTTGGTGACTTTTTGGCCTTTATCATGGCTTCTTAATTAATTTTTAAAAACATTTTGTCAGTTGTGTTTATAGATTTTACGACTGTGTTAGGACAGGTTATTAACTTTGGCCAGGGTGTGTTTCGACTTACACCAAAATTCGGGTTACATCACTGTCGAAGGAACGGATCTCTATCGTAACTTGAGGAGCCCCTGAAATTACATTTTAGCTTCACAGTGTATCTGAACAACGCATCTAACATAACAGTAGTTACTAGTTGGTGTGATAAAATAGTATTTAATATTTAAGGGGTTAACTGTAATTGTGTGACATCACGCTGAGCTAGACGGGTAAGGCAGAAGTAAAGCCATTTGTCTTCTACTACTCCTAGAAAATGAACAAAAATAACAAAATATTTACATCCAATGTGTAAGTGCACCATGGAAAATATTCCATAAAAGTAACATCCACATTGTTTCTCAGCCGTCGGCTTAGGAGAGAACATTTAGCAGAAGGCCTTTATACACACACTCAGACAAGCTCATTCCAAAATGTCTGCCACAAATAACTACATCATTCATCATTGCTGATCTATTCTGAATTCTCAGTGATGCATCCTTATCAGACACACTTGACTGCCCACGTGGCTGCCATCATCTCTCTCTCTCTCTCTGTTTCTCTCTCTGGTTGTATATCTGCAGGCCTTATGGCGAGGGGTGTAGAGTAGTATAATATTTGGCGGTGGAGAGGTGCGGCAGAATCCTCAGTGGTGTTCCTGATTGGGACAGACAGAGAGGAGGATGCGCTTTGGAGGCACGTGTGCCCGATGTGCCCCTGAGTCATCTGACTCTCCGGCAGACCGTCATCGCCGATTAACCGCATCCCGCTTAGCTGGGGCCACAGCAACGGAACATCATTAAAGCGGAGAAGCCCTCCTCCGCCATGACAGCAAGATACAAACGCATCCAGGCCAAGAGTACAGCAACTCCATACATTCATTTCTACTGTACACAGCACCTGGGAATGGATCCAGACAACGCAGGCTTTCAAAACTCCAACATTTTTTTCCACAGAAAATAAAATGTTGGAACTTCTTTAAAACTTTTCATTCAATATTCTTCAAAATACAATCAATTCAAGTGCTGAGACTGGCTTCTTAACCTTAACCTGCAATTCAAATGTTTGTCTCAACAACTAGAAAATGTGGAATGAATGAAGAAAGCAAAAGTTGCAAAACAGGGTTTATTGGATCTCTATGGATGGTTCTTTAGACAATTACAGCACTGAGTATAACTGTCATTTATTCATTCATTTTCTGTAACCCTTATTAATCCTTATTAGGTACCCGGAGCAGATCCCGGGGTCTCCGGGTACGAGGCAGGGACTCACCCTGGGTGGTGCGCCAGCCCACTGCTGAGCGTACACACACACACACACACACACACTATTCACTCACACCTACGGTCAATTTAAAATCCCCAGTTCAGCTGACAGGCATGTTTTTGGATTGTGGGAGAAACCAGAGACCCTGAAGGAAACCCACGCCACCACGAGGGTGGTAGTAGCCTGATGGGTAAGACACTTGTCTGTGAACCTGATGACCTGATGTTCAAAACCCCTCTTTCTACCACCGTGTCCTTGAGCCAGACACTTAACCCTCAGTTGCTCCAGGGCGACTGTCCCTGTAACTAATGACTGCAAGTCGCTCTGGATAGGGCCGTCTGCCAAATGCCACTATATGAGGAGAACTTGCAAACTCCACACACACAAGGCCAGGATCCCGATTCATATCCCCAATCCTGGAGGTGTGAGGCAACAGCGCTACCCACTATGCCACTGTGTTGCCCTGTTTTAATAAAATTTAATGAAAAAATAGAAAATAAAAGGATTAATTTGTTGACATTAAACATATTTGTAAGAAAATGAACACACTTAATGGATGGTTTTACTATAATTAATGATAACTTCAGGCCGAGAGATTGAAATTCACTGACTTTTCCAGCAGTTCCAGCACTGTGGGAACCCCGAAGAGCTGATCGATAGCGCATAAAGGCAGCGGCGCATCGCAGATCTCTCAGAAACATTGACGACGGCAACTCGAACTGCCATGCTCTGCCAAACAATTATTGAAATCCTACAGAAGACACACTCACTGTCTCCTCTGAGAGCCTTGTCTTTGACAGCAAACCATTGGCAATTATAAATAATACTCTTACTGTATCAGTCCCACATCACAGTGCAGAGACTTCTCTGCAGTCTTTAGCCACAATGAAAACTGAAAATGTGACATTTAAGCGGCAAGAGCACAGGAGTCACATGTATAGCATTATTGACAGGGGTGTCCATTTTATTGGACACAGTTGATAGAACTTATATAAACATCAGCAATCTTCATGATGTCCAATGATGTCTACCCACACTCTGAGCCCTTGGAGACCATGTGCTGCTGCAACAACTGTTCAAAGCACACTGTATCATTTTTGATTAAAAAAGGAATCTCCTCAACTGCCCATCGGTATCAGAGCTGCACCAACTGTAGCTTTAAAACGCTGCAAGAAACCGCAATATTCTCCTCAACCTTCTTTGAAATATCTGCACTTCTACTGCACTTTTTCTTTTTCTTTTATTGATTTCTATGTATTCTTGTATTTCTTCCATTCTTCCACCTATTTTATTTTATAGTTTATTCTGTTCCTGTTCTGTTCCACACTCATTGAATGATGTGTGTAGGATAATGTGCTACATAAATAAACTTGACTTGACTTAACTTGACAATTTTACAGTAGGACAAACAAAAAAATATGTCTACCTCCTATTGGCCTCCTATCTCTATATTTTGGATAAAAAATCTAGTATTTTTCTACTTCATTGTTAACTAATGCTTGGCAGCGATTAGAATTGCATGGTTTTCTGCAATTAATTGCATTGTTGTACGCAAAATTAAATAATTACTTCAAAAGGAGTGTATTGCGGACTTTTATTTTTAAAGTGCTTCTATATGAACAAAAGGGCAATAATATTTGGTTTACAAACAATTTAAACAAATAAGGAGCTTTTTAAAAGCAGTGTTCTACACAGATGCAGTTAAAATGTTTCTTGTAAATTTCAACTTAAACATTAATGTAATCAAATCAAATATAAAACCAAAGCTATTTGCCACTGCATGGCATTCAGGTTTAATCTAGTTTGTTATAGAAAAACAACAGAAAACCAGAGCATGGGGCGGGAAGAATCATCATAGCATCTGCAAATAGGGACCAACTCCATATAGGTCTATGTATCTGAATGCAGTTTCATTAAAGTCCCTGTTGGTGTAATGGTCAGGCGTCCCATTACACCAACAGCCAAACATATAGTGCTGTGTGCTGCGAGCACACACCAGCACAAAAAGCAGGAAACGTTCAAAATAAAAGGAGTTTTTAAAAAACCTGCGTTAATACGCAATTAAATAATTGTCGGCATTAAGTAAATAATGCGCTAACGCGATAATAACTCTTTAACGCGCCTAGCCCTATTTTTTACATGTTCCGTGATCATTCCACCAAATGAAAGATGTATATGCACAGAGAAAATTTGACAGGTTTTGTAAATGCTTTGTGAACTGCATTTTGTATTTCCTGTATTTATACACATTGTCACATTATCTGAATCCTGATTATCTGAACTTAACATGAGAAAGACAAAACTTTTCTTAACTTTCAGTGTAACTTCAAGGAAGTTAACAGAATGATTTTGGAACATTTCTATTAGTTTGTTCATTATTAAAATTTGACACAGTGTAAACAACACCATAAAATAACAAAAAGTACAAAAATGTACTGTCTGAAAAAAAGTGTATTGCCTACCTAATATTGTGTAGATCCAAACACAGCTTTCTCTCACCACTATGAACTTTTCAGCAATTTGTGCTACAGTAGCTCTTCTGAGTTTTAGGACCAGATGGGCTAGCTTTTGCTCCACATGCGCATGACTGAGCCTCGGGTGCCCATGACCCTGTCGCCAGTACACTGGTTGTCTTTCCATTGGTCACTTTTGGTAGAAAACCCCATAAGATGATCTGTGCATATATATACAGTCCTTGTTGCATAATTTGAAAACTCCAGTCGCAGGTTTACATTGTGTGAAATACTATGATGAATAGAAACAGTTCAGCACAACGTTATCTAGCTCCATTAAATCTGAAACACTGAAAGGCATTCATGTTTGTTCATTCTCTTGCAAAGTTACAATTTTGGAGATTTTTTCCCAAAATGTATATCATTATATTGTATCCTACTGTTGTGTATTAAAGCCTCATTTTGTTAAAGTGGCATTAAAATCACAATGTGAAAATTCTGTAACCTTGTAAACCTATGTTTGCAATTTTGAAGCATCTTCCCCTAAACCACCCAAAGCAAAATATGATCAGTGGCTTTAAATGGGAAAAAATTTAAAATGCTTAAATAAATTTGATGGTTGACTTTTGCAGGGTTAGAAAATAAAGGTTCTTTAATGGTTCTTAGCTCTTTAAAGAACCAGGCATTAAAGAAAAGGTTATTTAGGGACCAAAAGTTGTTGTTCTGTTACATTGCTGCAAACAATCACAATCTTAATCCAAACCCTTTTTTTTCAAACTGGTATGTTTGAATTAAGGATAGACGCCACAATTATGATGTGCAACAGGGGCCATCCTTTACTTATTATGTCAAACATCTCTGAATCAAAGTGCATCACATTACTGAGAGTAAGAAACATCTGCGGCTGGCATTCGATGTCACAGTAGCAGATGGAAATTAATTGAGGGGCATTAACATTTTAGCTAAAAATACTAAGAAATCACATGAGAAATCATAGCTGAAATATTCAGAGACTATTTAACATCAAACTGCAAAAAATAACTACAGTGAAACCGCATTACATTTTCAGTTTTTTGACTTCCAAAAGTTTAGGGACACTTAGTTTTGTAAAGTATGGTTTTCTGTAGAGGTTTAAAATAATTTCAAACAGATTAAATAGACAGTTGTTTAGACTTTTTGCAGAAAACTGAGAAAAGTGCAGCCTTGAGAATAGCACTAAAACTCAGATTTTATCAGCGCTCGCCAGCAGTCAAACCTTTTAGGTGTTTAAACCCCCACTGGGACAAAGGGTTTCAATATGTGCTTTAACAAAAGTCTGGAAAAGAAATACGTCAAAATATTTTTTAGGATAAACATCAAAATATAGTTGAGTGTTAAAAATATCCACCTTGGTTTGGATGTAAGATTCTGCAGTGGGCATTGAAAAGAACCACACCTAATAAAATATTCACATTTTGTTGCTTTACAGCTTGAAATGAAGGCACACACAAAAACAAATTTTTCTCACCGTATTTACTCAACTTATAACATCCAAATGAAAGATCTGATTCAGTCACTGAAATGGATAAAGGATCGCCCCCTCCAGAAAGTACTTTTTTTACTCAATCAGGTGTAACTAATCACCTTCTCCATTGCGCTGGCTTCAACCCGTGATCAGCTGAAATTGTTTTGATTCGTTCAGTATAAAAACAAGCATTTCTGGAGCAGTCCAGTACTTGGTAGTGCAACTGAAAGCAATCAACTATGGATGGCAAGGAACTGTCAAAGGGTCTCATGAATAAAGTTGTGGACAGGCACAAGTCAGGAGATGGATACAGAAAACATTCAAAGGCTTTATCAATCCCTAGGAGCATTTGGAAAGCATTTGGTCCTAAGAGGACCCCTCCCAGATCAGGCCATCAGGCCAAATTGAATGGAAGATCGAGGAGGAACTGGTCAGAAAAACTACCAAGAGGCCTATGGCACCTACAGGAATTCATGGAAAAGAGTGGTCATTCTTTGCATGTGACAACAATTTCACAAGTGCTTCACAAAGTTAGCTTTGTATGGGAGCTTTGTAAGGAAAAAGATACTCCAAAAGAAAAGCCACATTAAGTCTGGACTGAGCTTTGCCAAAACACCTGGGCCTTGAAGATTCTAAGGTCAAGCAGAAAAAGATGTTGAACTATTTGGACTCAAAATCAAATGATACAGCTGATAAAAAGCCAATACAGCTCACCAGCCAAAGAACACCATACTTACAGTAAAGCATGGTGGTGGCAGCATCCTGTCCCGTTTCTCTGCAGCAGGGACTGGGACATTTGACAGGAATAGAGGGAAAAATGAATATGGCAAAATACCGTCAAACTCATGCTGCCCTATGCCAGAAAGTTGTCAATGGGAAGAAGGTTCACCTTGCAACATAGCAAAGACCCATAGCACCCAGCAAAATTGACCACACAAAGAAAAAGTTGAAAGTTCTTGCATCACCTGATACATCACCTGACATTTTTACTCCACCAAATATTATTATTATTATTATTTACCTTGCAACACTCCCATACAAAACCACCTTTGTGGAGCACTTGTGAAATTATTGTCACATTAATAATAATAATAATAATAATAAGAAGAAGAAGAAGAAGAAGAAGAAGAAGAACAAAAACAACCTATCTCACTCAAATAAAGAAAAAACAAATGTTTCCCCAAGTATGTGGTCCATAATAATAGCTGATAATGAACCTCACAGACAGGCAACACTGTAAAATCTATGTCAATCCAACACACAGTAAGACTCAACAAGAACCCTGGACTCGCCTGTGAGCTCCAGATGTGTGTTGTGAAACTATCCAAGCCTACATTCTCCAAGAGTTTCGAGAGCAAACCAAAAACTTTGTTGCGCATATGAGGGATGGCCTTTCCATTCTATGATGGTGATTGGCAAAAGTGTAATGAGGCTTGAAGTGCTCTGTTAAGAAAACCTAATTTTTACCACTGAAAGGTGTTGGTTGCCCTGGACAATAAAATGAGCTAGTTTCTCCATTACCGATTTCAACTGCTGCTGTTTGGAGGGGATCTTCTCACCCCTTTATGGAGGTCTTTGGAGGTCTGCTCTTCTTTGTAGACATGGCAGATATTCCTGGTGTTGCTCCAGTTGATGTTTTCCAAATGCTTAATTAAGTTTGTGGTGTTAAACTGACGTGTTGCAAATTTTGCATCTGCCTGACTGAACTTTTTGCCCTTTAAGGAAACTGAGATACTCCTGAAATTAGCATTCTCCAGTACTCTCATGCTCATGCGACTGGTTACTAATGAAGTATTCACATGACGCCGCACATATGAGAAGGTCTGGCTGCAGAGCAGTTTCAGGCCAGTGGCACTGACAGGAGACACTATTAGTCCGCATTGGATCCCCCCTCCAAGATCCAGTCCAGCATCTCCTGGGCCAGTATCGGCCTGATACCAATGCCTATTCTTTAGGGAACCCAAAATACTTTTTCTATGACATCGCTCCAAAACTGTTCCTGGCACCTTAAAAGACACAATGATTGATTGGGGAAAATTAAGGTGCCCCAAATGTTTACAGGCACTGTGAAAGCAATCACACTGATGTTCTCCTCTCCAGACTGCTATCACATTTTGACCCTATTTCAAGCAAAAAGGAAAACACATTAGTTTAGGCTTGGGAGCCCAAAGTTCCGCTGAAGGCTGGACTTTTAAATGTGCATCTGGTTTTTATGAGGTGATTAAACTCCATTTTTAGCCAAATGCTAAAGGCAGAATTCTCAAACACGTTCTTGTGGCAGTAAGGTGACCCAAAGGTCAGCATTTAAAAATGACATTAAAAATCCTTGTTAGTGGCATTGCTCCAAGGAACTTTAATGACTTGAAATTAAGGGCAAGAAATAAAAAGCAAGAGGTGTGACTGGTGTAATATCAGGCTACCCTTTGAGGGGCAACAGGCAAGCGTCCTTGCCAAGCAAGACTCGGGGCAGAAACGCTTCATTTTGATATGATCGTTTCTGTCATATCAAAATCTCATAACCTTTTTTATCCATCACTTAAAAACGCCGACTACACTTTACATCGTCCGAGTTTCATGACAAACAGACCAACAAAAATAAGTTGTCTTAACCAACGCAGATGTTAAGAACGTTTTTCTTGTCAATAATTTCAATATGTGGTTTTGTTAAAAGACTATTTTTTTCAGAAGGGTTTTTAATTTCTTTAATTAAATGTTAGTTGTGTTCTCATATTTTCGATGTAAGCTTGGCATAATTAACCACAAAGGCTTTTTAATCTTTACCAAGCCTTCCCATAAATATGGAGCTAATTGTCCGTGTAGACATATAGATACCAATTTGTACAAATAAATATAAGCATAGATACAGATGCACATATTGTATACATGTAATATGTACATTACATAATGTATTTGTAGCTACATTATATAATTCGATAATGTATATGGACATTATGTAATTATATAATGTATATGGACATTATATCATACATACACTTTTAATGCGCAAGGCTTTTGTTTCAGCGGTGTTTCCTGACCTGCAAGATCAATCTGCTGTCACTGGTCTGGACTCCAATCCAGTATGGGTTAACCTACCACGCTCCTCTGCAAAACTTTCATCAGAATTTTGTGACGCATGAGCTTTTCTACCATGCCAAGCTCACAACACGAGAAAGGAATGCACAGCGATGTGTGAGGCTACATAGTGCCAAATAAGGATATCACTGGCCGCTTCATTTGTTGTATACTCAATACTTTGGGACTTTCTACTGCGACCACATATTTGTGTGAATTTATGCTATTGGAACTGATTGTGAGCATCTTTAGGCAAATACTGTAAACTGTCCTGACCCATAGTCATATTTTCCAGGTGGTCCCTGCCTAGCCACACATTCCCACATTATTAGAACTCCCTCTATAATTAATTTTGATGATAATTATTTAGTAACAACACATGACTAAAATATTTGGTTTACTGGGAGTGCCAAAGCTGTCTGTCTGTGTTGGCTCGATCATCAAGAAACTGGAACATAGGGCCTCCTCAGCCAGGAGTCCAAGACAACACAACTGGACTCGCTCCTTCTGAGTGGGTATACTGGCTCTCCCCCTCCGCTCAGCACAATATTACTTGGGGTCTATGAGCTGGTATAACAGAGCGGGCTCTCTCCCAAACACGTCCAATGTTGTTTCACTAGAGGCAAAAAACATGCAAGGAAGGACGCATGTGCTAGCTTTCACCCTCCCAGCGCTCAAGGGAACTGGACATGACAAAGTTGTGGAAAAAAGGCAAAAAAATGTACTGACAGTAAAAGTATCAGTTCAGATAATATTGTTGTATTATCTTAGCTGGGAGCTCACCCCAAAAATTTGAACATTGTCTGGCCTCACATTAATCAGTTTAACATTTTTAATGAACTATTTTTTGTAAATACTGTAAATAAATGTTACTACAAGCAATTGTAGACTATATCTATTTCTACATTTGCCATGAAATGTTCACACAGGCATAATTTTCAAATGGTATATAAAAAAAACCCATAAATAAATAAATATATACTACCGTTCAAAGGCTTGGAATCACTCTGGAGTCATTACTATACTATAACATAATATACTGTAATATTGTAATACTCCATAAGAATGTACTGCAAAATACAAATATAATGTTTTTATATACTACCATTTCTTAAAGTTTGTCTGACAAGTCATGTATATATATACATTTTAACATAACTTCATTCTCTCTTTATTTCTCATTCTTCACAAAATTTCTACTTTGTTCATCATTCAAGATGCATCTAAAATTCTTTCATTTTTTACAGTTTCCTATAAATGACTTGAAATTTGAATGATAAAGTAGAACAATTTTGTATGTGTATCTTCAACTAATTTGGTTTTATATTGTTAAAAAGTGATTCCAAACTTTGAAACGAACATAACTATAAAAGTCATTGCCTAAGGTTTTTTGACAAGCATGAAACTCTAATAAGTCATATAACAGAGCGAATAACTGATTACGTTAGGAGTGCTGTGAACAGACATTACTGTTTATGGATATTTACGTCTACGTTCATAGCCTCTACGAACGTTTATGGCATGTCTGTGAGACGGATCAATGCAAGCAATCAATCCTGCTTGATGTATGACTTGGCTATATCGCAATATTTCTCTTCTGTGGTCCATCTGTAAGTCTAGTGAATGCCCAAGATCATGAGTCCAATGAGATGTTCCCCAATGAGTTCAATCAAACTAGCCTTAAATGCCAACTTGTCTGAAACTCAGCCCTTGCCAACCTGCTTGTGATTTAGCCAAATGCCAATATGTGACCGGGGATGGTGGTGAACTGTCAGGGAGCTAAAGCAGAGCAGTAAGTGTGTCAGTTGTGCTCGGCACTTCATTTCAGCATGGCAGAGATTTATGGCACACGTTTGGCCTCATCGATCACACGGACGCATTTGCTACACGACTGATCTTAGCAGTCATCTCTATGCCCATTGCCATCTCTCTTCCTGCGCTGGTTTTTATGCTGTTGATGACCTTCATCCCAATCAGACTGAAGCAGCTCTAATGCGCCAGACGGTCCGCAGCTAATGCCAATTACGACCCCCCCCAACAGCCATGAGAAACTGGGCTGGCTTTTCACCATGCAAGACAAAGAGCCACAGTGCACAATAACCCATTCCTATACCCAATACTTTAGGTTTAACATGATCAGACATGGTTAATAGCTAGTTACTGCTCATATTTATGAGTCATAATTACCTAGTATTTACTTGGTCATTTGTATGATTTGGATGGAGTTGTAGTTCTATGAGAATTTCCACATGATTACACTTTTATGTAGTTAAGTATGTCTGTGAGGAACATAGTCTACTTTTCACTTAGTAGTAAGTCACATTGAGTGTACATATAATTTTTCTGTGCTTATTTTTAAAATTTGTATATTATTTTATTATTTGTGTTTATTTTAACTTTGTTCTGTTGGTTGTGCACCTGAACTGCTTTAATGTTCCCACTTAAATTTGTTAGCACAATTTTCATCCAAATATGGTCTAACAAATCTAGCGATATTGGCGTATCGCAGATGGTTTGTTGGCATACGCTATATTTTATAGGTTTACAATTATAATTTCATTTATCTCAGTGTTTCCCAACACTAGTCCTCAGGGCCTTATATTATGCAGATTTTTGTGTTTCCCTCAACTGGCACACTTGATTCAACTGAATAGCTAATTAACAAGCTCATTGTGTGCTGGGTCAGGCGTACCAGAGTAAGGAAAACAAAAATGGGCAAAAACATGGGTTACTTTGAGAACCATTGATTAATCTTTCTTGGGTTAAATTCTTTACCAAGAGGAAAGTCATTCAGTCTCTGTAGTCTCTGTAGTATCTAGGTAAACTGTCCACTGGTTAGGCCTTCAGGCACTGGATTGAAGTTCTAACATTTCTGATTAAGGACGTGTCAGATTCCTTAATTAGGAGCTCATAGAATCAATCAATCCCATTTTGATTTCCAACAGGTGGGACCAATTCTGTGAAGGAAAATGCCACTCTAAGCCTTCTGGAGGTCGTAGATACATCAATGACCGTCAGTCAGACTAATGGGTTTCTATCAGATGGTAAACAGGGACAGTTCACTGGGTCACAGTTCACAGAACTAGTCACCCTGGAAGTTGCATACAAGGCAGACTAGCATACTGCGCAAAAGTCTTGAGCCACCCTTCATTTCTTTGTGTTTTGCTTTGAATCACCTGGTTGGTGCAAAATACTGCTTTATGCCTGTCTTATAAATGTCTTATTTTTAGGCATGTCGAGTATATTCAATTAAAGAAATGGGAAAAAAAGTCATACGTTGAACACTGTGTGCCTTCACAAGCAAACAAAATTCTTCTGAAACTGGTCTATTACAGGTACTGGACTGAAAATGAGACATCTCTGATGTCCTTCAGAAAGTCTGGAGAACTGTTCATCAAGACTACATTTAAAATGCAAGAGAGTCTGACTCTGTGGAATCAAAATATGGGAATGAGGGGTGGCTCAGTATACAGTATATATGTGCCATGGTGTCTGGCACCAAGACAATAACAGTTGATCCTTTAATTCCTGTAAGTCGCAAGGTGGGGCCTACATGGATCGGAATTAGTTTGTCCAGCACATCCCACAGATGCAATCAGACTGAGATCTTGGGACGTTGTCATGTTCCTCAAACTATTCCTCAACAATTTTAGCAGGGTAGCAGGATGCATTATCCTTTTGGAAGAAGCCACTGTCCACTTTTTATACGTACTAATCACTGCATACTGGGATAAAGACCTGCCATCTTGGAGGTGCCCTGATCCAGTCAGTGGTTTTAACATTGTGACTGATCAGAGTAGCATGCTGCTATACAGGAGGTCCTTGAGTTATGACACAGATCCGTTCCTTCGACAGTGATGTCACCCAAATTTTGGTGTAAGTCGAAACACAAACTAGCCAAAGTCACATACCTATCTGAACACGGCTGTAAAATAATAAAAACACAACTAAGCCACAGAAAAAGGAAAAGGAAAACTCCCTCACGCATATTCTGCGTTACTGCGTATTCTTCTGCTGCCTCCAACCAAACTAGTTCGCCCACTTAGTCCGTAAGTACGAGACGGTGTAAGCTGAGTGGGAGTGAGCGTTGTCAACTCAAAACGTCGTATGTCAAGACTGGTGTAGCTCGAGGACCCCCTGTTCTTTCTATGAAGCCACCTCTACTTGAGTCATTATACTGCAACAGTACTTTTACTTGAGTACGGGTTTTTGATTCTCTACCCACCTTGGTATAGTACAGCCACTAAACTTCTGCAAACAAATCTAAGGAGGGACACTCTACAGCTGGCTTCCCAGTGGTAGATATCGAGTGGCTGTTATGAAGTAGACAACCTCCAGTGTTGTACAGCATGCGGTTTGATATTTCATTATGCATTAAATCTCCCTGGAAGAGGCCAGAATCTGCCAGAAGAGAAAAAAAAATGACATTCTGAATCAACAGAGGAAAGTGTGTAAAGTAGTCTGCAGGGTGTGTGTCTGAGATTCTTAGCACTAGTATGACATACAAGTCAATTCAAATAAGGTAGAGTTTTATAGTCATCTCAGCCATATTCAGTACAGCACACAGCAGAGACGAAATGACTTCCTTTTCGAACCATATGGTCCAACATAGACAGACAGCATGGTTGTACAACAGTACAGACATCAGCACATTGAGTCGGTCTGAATATGCTAAGCGTGATAGATAGGAATATAAATACACACACTTTGATCAAAATAAAGGGTTATGCCAGAAAAAAAACAGTATACTAAAATGACTAAAGTACACTGTAAAGTATACTAAAGTGTAACTGGCTAGACACATTTAAAATTGCATTTGAATAAAAATAATGTAATATAATGTATTTCAGTCTGTGTCTATTCCCACATTTTACCAGCATAACACATGGAAACAACCAGTGAGACGACAAAAAACACAAAAACACGTGATATTCATGATCCAGAGGAGCCTCTGTAGTTAACTATGCCACCATATGCCTCAAGAATTAATGTAATGACACATTTGCACTTTCTCAATTCAATAAAATGAAATGCTTTTATAGAACATAACCATGTGCTATTCTGGCAGACTGTAGGGTTTGGGCAAAATACCAAACAGATCGGTCAGATCAGTTCAATGACCAACAATATCTGATCAATATCTGGTAAGTATTTAAAAAATTAAATAGCAAGAAGGGAGATATAGCATGACAACCTAGTAGGTGTATGATTGAATCTATTATGCAATCAGGTAATGTCCAAAAGGACCTTAGCAAAATTATATTGAGTAAATCAATTGACTACAGCGCACAGACTTGATCTTAGTCAAGTCTGGAGTGAGAAAGCGAAATAGACCCTCACCAGCTTTTTAATCGACAATTCATTCTAAAATCTATGCAAAATGTCTTTTCCAGCTTTTATCCAATATTGAGAGTGATGAGCAATTCCTCTGAAATGCAATTGGCACCTTTATAACATGCAGTTTCAAGACTCTTCCCAACAAATATATATTTTTTGGGTTTTATATATAGGCCCCAAGACTCAGACAATAACTGAGCATATATCAAGTTTCAAGAAAAGAAAGTAGGTAAAAAATACATAGATAAATACACAGATATAGATAGATAAACAAATAAGATGGTTACATCAGTAACCAATTGTTTATGATTTAAAGGGCCAAGATCCTTACTTCTTTTTCCCCTGAGGTCCACTTATGAGGTTTAATGAATTTAAGCATCACAATGAAGTTTTACTTGACCAATTTCCAACATCTCTTTATTCCACAAAATTAATTAGGGCTGTTTTCTGGCTGTGCTTTCAGGAGCGATGTGTGTAAATGATGTCTCGTCTGGCCTTGTGTTATACTTCATTCCCAAGGTCCAAACTGAAATACTCGATTACTGTAACATGAATGCGCAGACTGTATGGCTGAAAACTGAATAGACAGGTATATATAAATAGGTATATAGATGGAAGAGC
>JBBPCX010000040.1:20062376-20078317 GCA_037974365.1 Hydrocynus forskahlii
ATGATTTCGTCTTTGCAGTCATCAGATCTCAACCTATTGGACCCAAGTGGGACCCAATAGGTTGAGATCTGATGACTGCAAAGACGAAATCATTTGCTTGCACTGTCATCCTGGACATTCATCAGGATAGAAATATTTCATCATATGATAAAGGTTATCAATCAGAATAACTTTGGGTTTGCTCTAAGGGTACAACTGGATCCTAATCGTGCTGGCTACATGCCCCCATAGCATAACAGAGCCACTGGACCGTCTCACTGTAGAGGTCAAGCATTCTGCTGCTATAATGAACCTTCTTATATTCATGAAGTCAGTTCTTTTCCTCTTGCCATCTTGATCTAAAGTCGCGGTGAACTGGGCCTACTCAGCCTTTTTATACACGCAACAGTGCATGGTGGGATGTTAATTGCTTAATTGCATCATGCAGTACACCTGTCTCGAAGCATCTGCACTCATTACGCTTTTCAAATCATGTATTCATGGTTTTTCTTTCATTTGTAACCAGTCTGTATATCAAATAACTGCACTATGTGTTTAGCATATCAGCATTATTCTGGCTGCTTCATTGTATGCAGATGGAAGTATTTTTGGCCGAAGAAATAGCCAATGTAGAAAAATAATAATTAAAACAATAAATGAAACAATATTCTGACTTAATTGCTTTTTGTAACCTTGCTAGCCTGTTTATAAGGAATAAAGGAATATAAGGAATAAATAAAGTTACTGAAAAGCAACTGAAAAGTGATAATACAGTCGTAAACTAAAATTTGGGTGCCCCTCGTCAAATTGTATGTATTGTGGATTTCATGTGGAAATAAGTGCACATCCTCTACAGAGAACATACTGATGCACAATTTTTGTATGAATCTCACATATTAGGTTAAATAAAAAAGGTACATGATTGAGTTTGAAAAATCAATTAAATCAACAAAACATAACCAGTGGTGCTAGAACAGAACTAAATAATAACAGTCATGGTTTTATCTACCAAAAATACTCTCTCTGTTGCCTATATAAAAATGCATAGTCATTAAAACATCATCATTTAATATTACTATTATTACTGATGTTACTTGGATTACTGATTATAATAAAATAAGTGTCCTTAAATGACCATATTCTGATTTTAAGTGTAATTTTTGCAATCACATAATTCAGATTACAGTCTGTTACTACCCAGTACTGACTATCACAATGCTTGCCAATGCGGAAGCATGCAATTCGCAAATTACAATAAAAATGTAATTGTGTGTGTGTGTGTGTGTGTGTGTGTGATGAAGGCCCTGTGGAGTTGAAAGATCCAAAAAAGGCTTAGCACATTTGCAATATGCAGCAATTTAATCAGAATATGGTATTTTAAAGTGGTGTTATGGGAGATGCTGCCAGATACCTGACAATAAAAAGTGTAACTGTTTCTGGAGTGCTCTTGTCTTTTTGAAAAGACTCCTGTCACACACATTGTCAGTACTCTTAACAACGGACTGACTTACAGCCTCTCTTTAGTGTCGTTACAGGCCCCCAGCTGTAAAAGCGCTCAGACCATACCCCAGGAAAATATGAGTGTGTAAAATTTGCCAGCTTGGCTGAAGGCTAAAAGAACCTACTGTACAGACTTCTAAATCAGTCACTGAAAAATGTCTTTCCCTGAATTCTGTCACTTCCTGACTATTTTCACCAAAGAATGTGGGGCTGTCCAAGTGAAACCACTGGGCTCTGTCCAAACCAAACACACTGACCCTGCACAAATCCTCAGCTCCGACCACTGCTTTCACACACCAATTGCTGTCTAGGCCTAACAGATCTCTGCTGGTAACAGAAAGACCAGTGATCCTTCAAGCCAATTTGTTTAGCAGTATCTCAGGCTTTTTCGCACAGACTTGGCATACAACTGGAAAGAATGCAGATAAGCTAATGTCCAACACCCTTATCCAGAGGCTATTTGCACTCCAGGCTACATAAATCACTCAAGAAAGAGGTTTTAACGAGGGGTGGAGAAAGTACTGAAATCCCCATAAAACAACAGTACCGCTACTGTTAAATACTTCCTTGAATGTACATAAAAGTATTAATAAAAATGACTCACATAAGAGTAATGACGTTGACAACTAGAACAATATTTGAGTAATTAAAATACCTTGAAGAAAGAATAACCAGATGATAAATTTTGAGAAATTTATGCAACAGCTTTACGTTTAGTAAAGAGCTGGCATACATGTCATTCAAAAAAGAAAAAAAAAAGTAAAGGAGCCCACTAGTTGTTTGCTTAAGGTTATCCAGCTAATTGTTCAGGTTATAAATTGAGTTATTTACTCTTCAATGGAATATTCAAAGTGAAACAAGCTCTGGGTAAGAATTTGCACTACTACCGGGAGATTAAGAATTCAATCCCCACAATGCTACAGCCACATGTGACCCAGAGTCCAAGTGAGCACAACTGGCCTCCTTTACCACCCAGCAGAATGCCAGCCAGCACTGTTAGCTGACGTAAAAGAATTGGCAGTTAGTGTCCATCTCTAAGCCTATTTAAGCTGTTCAGCGATACATTAGCAGCTGTTCAATAAGATGTTGTGGCACTTTACCCTCCTTCAGGGTGTCAGTATTGTGTATAGGAGGAGATCTAGTGGGAAAGTGTATATTAAGGAGAAAATTGGTCAAAAATTAGCAATAAAAGCTTTAATAGCAATAAAGGTGAGCAAAAGTGGTGTTGCAAAGTTTTAAAAATGCAGTAACAAGAGTAATTCATAGACTTCCATAACTACAGGAAGTAAAGATGCTGCATCTTCTGTAGATGCTGCAGCACTCAAAAACATACGTAACCAAAAATAACTAAATTCACTTAAATTAATGAAATGTCATTCAAATACTTTGGAAACACTAATGACTATTTAATAGAATATATTAATCGGTCATTCAGATCATTCTGATGCACACTGATGGGGCATTTAAATCTAAATCAAGGCTCCTCCACCAACACCCCCTCAAAAAATCAAAACTGAACCATCCCGCTACCACTCTGACGCCTGCGCCTCTAGTTCAGAATAGAGTCCCACGGCTATTCAGACATCAGATCATCTCATATAATGAACCACATTTATTGCAACAACAGTTTCGTAAGTTCAGGATGGAATAAGTTGCACAAGTCAGCAAGAACAAAACCATAAGATACACAGAAGCCATAAAAACAAATACATAACCCATTTGGTTGTTTATTTCCCTATTAGCAGTAAGCTAGATGTCTGTGCAGGGAAAGTGATAATTTAATAGGGCCTTAAGCACGGAGGCTGCACTGGTATATCATATAGCCCCAGTAGACAGCACGCATATCAACTAATTAATGCTCTGAAAAGAGCAACGATGATTGCTTTCTGTTGAAGAGGCGCCAAATTACGTTGGCTCACACCCCCTCCCCAGTTCAAATGCTAACCCAGATATGTGCACATGAGTCAGTGTTATGAGGATCTTTCATTCTAGAAACATGATTTTTGCATGATGGAAAAAGATCAAGCAGGGACAGTGGCCACAAACTGTATTTGGCTAGAAACACATATTACATATACGTTTCTTACATCTTAATGTTTCTCAGGATTATCCCTGTAAAAGAAAAACATATAAATGTTTTGCTCCTTGACAATATTATGAGCACCTACTCGATCGTGGCGCAGCAGAATGTGTGTTTGTGTATGAGCGATGGGATCGTGTGGCTTTATTAATAGCACCTCTATTGCTGTCAGAGCTCTGCAGGAGTTGCTTAAAGGGTAAAGGGTGCCTAAAGGTGTTTACAGGAGCTACATGTAGGATTTTCCATTTACATTCTGTTTATAAATCCCATAACATTTCCCAGAAAAGGTTAGGTCAGCAGCTTTATGCCTCTGATCAACGTGTTACTAGGGACACCAGATATCGGTATCGGCCTGATATGAGCTGAAAATGCAGAGTTGGATACTGGATGGGAAGAAAGAAAGAGTTAAATCCAGTCCTGGACCAAATCTAGGCTGAAACAGGACACAAATACGTTGTGTGATGACGTTGGCAACCTTTTTTCTTGTGGGGAAGTAGAGAGTTGGCACATGCTTTAGATGCCCACTTTGACTTCTCTTATCTAAAAGTTTGACTCTAGTATTAGAGTATCAGCCTAATGGTTAAGGTTTCAGTATTGGTATGGTTATCATCTGCACATCTGAGGCGTTCTGCACACTTCATGGTAAATCACATTTGTTTCATAAATCAGACTTTTTAACGTAAGAGCTCAGATTTCCAGTTTAAGTGACTAAGTCCAGTTTCCAGTAAGAGTAAAGTCATGTTTGCTCACATTTATTTGCGTTGCCGTAACAACAATCTACATTTGAGTATGCTGAAAAAGTAGGAGCAATCAAAATGTTAAAAATTAGCAAACCTGTTGCACGGATGAGCTTAGCTCATTCTCCTAATGACTATAACTAACAAAACCATCAGGCCATATATCGAAATGACTAATTTTAGCACTTTTTAGCAACTACAACATGAAGAGTGCAGAACAGGATGGCCTGGTCAGCAGATAACATTAGCTAACAGTCTAATAGGCTGCTAAATTAGAGCATGCTAACTAAAAACATGATAATTCTCCATGTCTAAGCTACAATATAGGAGGTACAGCACCGACTTTCGAGTCATCTGATCTGAATCTGATATCAAATATTGTGAGCCTAAATGACAAAAAATGACTGGAGAAAAACAGAAAATCTATAGATATGTTGAAAAATTAGATCCTGCCTGAATAATAAGAGTAACAATACACTTAAGTTTTGAACCTGTAAAAGCCTTTGCTAAGTCCCCAGCTTAAATCAACCAGGGGGCCCACTGATCTGAACAAAACAGAAAAGGTCTTAAGGAAACGAAAAGCTGTCTCAGAGAGTGTATGTATGTTACCACATTACATATTTTTGCAACAAACACCACAAATGCCCACATCTAATGGAGCTTCCACAAATTATAGTAGTGCACATATCATCGCATGATAGAAGAGTATCATTCTGAACATCTGCTTTAATAGTTCAGATTATTTTAACTCTGCTTTTCGGGGAAACAGAGCATGGGTAAGCCTAACCATGCAGGCTCATGCAGTCGATCACAGCACATTTAGTTTGTGCTAGCACCAGGAGAGGCAGTCTCTGCTGCCAGCAGCTCCATTAACTGTTCAATCTCTCATGGCGCTTCTAAACTTTATTTCAGAAAAGACTTGGTAAACACCGTCATCTACGACATTTTTCACAGTTACATTTGGTTGTAATGGAGATGTCGACCCCTGGAAAAAGATGTTAACTCTTGAATGTTTTTAATGCCTTTTACTGTATGGTTTATAGAATTTACATAATTAATTACACAATTAGCTGCATTTGCATTTGCACTTGTAATTACACAGTTAGCTGCAGTAGCACTTGCATTCATTTATATTCTGCACTAGCAGGTTCGAGTCTACATTTCCAACTGTTTTCCATTTGTTTCAATGTCAAATGACAAAATGAGGTAAAAATAAATGACCAAATCGCACCTCACTTTTGTTTCCAATAGAGATAACGGTATGGTAACTGTATTGGATATCGTGATTTCAATGCAAACACAGATCCATAAGCTTCAATGAGATTATCAGACCTGATTTAGTGTACTGCACTTAAATGAGGAATTTTATTGAATCTGCGTGTGAAAGAGAAATACATTGGGCCCAGATCTATCTAATTAAGAGCCTGTACTGTCAGCAAGAGAGGGAGCAAATGAGAGGAAAAATTTCTCCAGCAAACTCAATAGGCCAGTTCAAGAGGCCAACAAAGATATTTTAATACCTGCATCTCAAAAACTGCTGCATAAAGTTTTAAAGATATTTTCCTTCATGTATTTTGGACAGCACATAATTTGTGATATCAAGCTTAAACTACTGAAGAACTGAAGTAAAAGCACCTAAAGATTAAATTAAAAGAAATTAAAAGAAATAATAGTAAAAGTAGCCAAGCAAAAAAAAAAATTCAAAAATAAGTCCCAACAAGTTTCTCATAGAACTTCTATATATCAGCTTTAAAGTTGGTGAGGTTATGTCATGCCCTTTTTATGATCTCTTAGGTCTAAATGAAAATGATAGAGCTCCAAAGTGAGAGGTGAAAGCACCAGCTAAGCAGTCCTCGTGCTCAACCAACACAATGGAATGAAATTACAGATCCCAAAAAAGGATTTAGGAGCCCAATATGAATGAATGGCTTAAGAGGAACTGAGGAGAAAGTGGATTACTTTGAGTACACCTAAACGCATTAGCAAGGGGTTATACATAGAGAGGTACAAATCTGTCAAAATCTGACTTAAAGACAATTTAACCACTTCCTGTCCAGCTTGCAAGGTCTGTCTAGTCCAGCCATCACATTAACAGTTTGGACTCATTTTGAGTGCATATGTGGGGACTCATGGTCTTTGTAGTCCAGTGAGCTGATGCATGACTCATGGCTGTGTGCGGAGCCGAGGCAGGCTGCTCACAGATGGATGGATACACCCGAGCCCTGGAGGACTCGCCTTACTCACTGCACATTAAAGCAGCCCAAGAGAGAGAGAGAAACAGAGAAAAAAGAAACAAGGAGAAGCAAGGGCCATGCTATTCTGTTATTCTGGCAGCCATTTTGCCAATTCGATTAAGTAGGCCTTCTTGTTTTCATGCTTGTCAACAAAGGCCTCGCTCAATATGCGCGATTAATGCTAAAATCTGATGAAGGCTAGAGCAGGTCATTGGCCAAGCCCCCCAGGAGCTTAAGGAAGATTCAGTGGAGTTGAAGGCAAGCCTCATAACCTCTGAGTAGAACGATGCGAACATTTAACCTGCTCTGCCATTATGCTGTCATTTCACCCCTCATAAACACAAACTGATCCAAACAACATTTGTCATTACAGCCTATGGCAGCACTGGAACAACGTCTTTGGGAATAAAGACCACTCCAGTGGAACGTTGCCTGCTAGAAGGCTTTTGTCACACAGAATTACATAAAATGATGCTGCACAGAATACCTGTACACCTTGATACACATGCATGGTTTAGAATTAGTCAGTTATAATATCAACACCAGTACATCCGACCTATTTAATATCTGCTATTAGGACTGTCATTATTAATTATAACAGTAATTGAGTGATCTACTGATAATTTTGATAAATTAAGAGATCAAAAAAAGTCTAAATAATGGACTTGAATAAACAATGACAGTGCATTCAGACCTTTCAAAGATTCCCAAATTTCTGGAACGAAAAATGCAAAAGGAGCCTTTAAAAAGACTCAGTGACACAAAAATGCAAATATTTTGATTATTCATGTGAATTATTTGTCAGCTGATCAGTTAATCAGCTGTTGCTTTTTCATATCATTCATACTTGTTTTAATAAAATAATGTTAATAAATATAAAATAAGAACTTTCTAGTTGATACAGACTCTCCCTCGAAATGTCAGGGAAAAACTGCAACTTAATTTACAATTTAAAGGCAGACAAGATAGTCTGAATAGGTTTCCAGGATGGGCTGACGATACCTTTTCACAAGAAATGTTTACAGGAAGAGTTGTTAGTAAGACAGGTTTGCATTAGTAGTTAATGCAACTAAAATGGTCCATTTAAAATACTGGCTGAATACTTTTAATGAACAGAATATTTTACATTACACAGTGTGGTTTCCATGCTGCTAACTGTCCCCTGTGCAATAAGAATATGGTTCCAGTGCAACAGCATATTACGCTGTGCAATAGTATGCAGTATGTGTGTTTATATTCTTTTATGATTCTGGAAGGTTGACATCTTCCTCACACAATCTTGTGAAGCGTTTGAATGATGCGGTATTATATTATCCATTCTGTAATAGTTTACATACCTTTCCCACTGTACACTTCTGTATGGTGTACTTACTGTACTGTCTCAGATTCACATCCTATTCTCACTACTGTCACTTTACTCCATTGTTTATTTATTGTATTGTTCTGTCCTTACTGGCACTTTGGTCAATGCTGCTAACTGCCTCCTGTGCAATAATCATACATATGGGCAATACGCATCATTCCATCATCATACACCACTGTCACAGTTGTCTGTGGTTTGTCTGTTGTCTATTGTTTGTCATAACTTGCACTCTGTTAAATACTGTATGTTGCACCGTGGCCCATGGAGAAATGTCTCATTACACTATGTACATGTATACAGATGCTGATGACAATAAAGTAACCGTGACACGGCTTATTCCAGTGTCTAGAATTTGTAATGTAACATTGGCCTTAGTGCTGTTTGTAAGGGCGACAGTAGTTAATTCTGAGCAAATCACTAAGTGTGCTTCCTGAGAAAGTAGTTTAAAGTCACAACACCAGCATGAACTAAAATATACCATTTACTGACTGTTCATCTTCTTCAGAATCTACACTTGGATGCTAACTTTCTTTAGAAGGCCAAGTGAAACTTGGACATGTACGTGGCTACTTTATCCTTTGTTTTGAAAACGCTCCCGCAACTTGCTCATGCAAGAATGACCCCATCGAGGAACAGCTGTCATCTTCAAATTAGGTCATTAACCCACTCTAGTCATTCTGAAAACATTAATGAATCACTGAATGGAATTTTATTTTTTTTAAATATGTAATAATTGTTTCAGCCCACAAAACCTACGGAAAACGCACGCAAATTAAGGTATTTCTCATTGTAAGAGTGGTGACTAAGATGTTAACAATTGCTTTATCATCATACACGTTATTCACTGAACATTCATTGAGTAGGTCCATTTTAAATAATATTTATTTAATCAAGCAATCGTTCTGGAATCAGTCTTCAAAACATGCTCTATTTGACATTTTCACTCAGAAATGACCAAATGCTCATCTCATTTCTGCCAATATGGATTATATAGTTGAATCTTCTTAATAATTCACTAATGCACTTCCAAACAAGTCCTTAAAGACGATATACCAGGTCAAAGACAATTTATCGAATCTGAGCTATGTGACTTTAACCAGAGTGAAGACATTGTAAATATAGTATAACACGTATGGCAGCTACAGGTATCATTTTAGTCACGCTGTGAGCGTGTGAGATTCCTGGTAGAGCAGCACGTTTTCAAAGTATCGGGCTATTGCTGTTAAACAGTGGTTTTAACGGAAACAATATCTCCTTTCAAGTAAAGCCTCTGGATTAACAAGAGGAGGACATTAGCTCTGTGATCTGATTACATTATATAATTCCAATCACCAGTGGCTCAACCAAATGCGTAAATGGATAGCTCCTGTAACCTGAGACAGTACCTCTGCTGTGTAAAGGCAACTGTCCATGTGTGCCAAAGGCCCTTGTGGTTTTTGCTTCAGGTTCAGGGTTAAACATTCGAGCATGTTGGGAAATGCCTGTTAATTATCATATCCATGAATTATTAATCAACTCTGACCACAGCTTTCTAGAGACGTTTTGGGTTCTAAACAGAGACGGAGGACTTTAATAACACTTATTAGACAGCGTGTTTTGACACAAGCCTACTATTTCCCTCAGGAATTCTGATTCGGAGAACCTGTGATGAGAAAGATCAGCAGAGCTTCCAATGAAATGCGCAGAATTTCTCACAACGTTCGTGCCTAGGTTGACTTCAGTTTAAGATAGAATTATACCGCTACCAAATGGCGAGAGGGAGACTGGACCGTCTAAACAGGAGGAGCAGAGCATTTAACGAGGCGGGAAGGTTTCTGTTGTCATGGCAACCAGGCAAGGACACTGTCCACAGCAGTGAAAGCAGTCGAATACTTGCTTCATCTAGAAACTTCAGCGTTTAGCTGAGGGCTTTGCTGGCCAAAAGGTGTAAAGGGAGGGTTTAGGATCTTTGGTCTCTGTGGGTTTATTATGTGCAGAGGTGGATGGGAATTGGTTTTAGTAAAAAAAAGAAAATTCAAAAGTAATGAATTTATACGTCATTTTTGGTATTTTCAGATAGTATACTAACTTCTGCTCAAGCATATTTACAAGAAAGTGTTTCTTTTTCTTAGTCCCAATGCATCTGTTGACATTAAATGCCTAATTTCTATTTTTTTAATTCCGTTTTGTTCCTTTGGTTCAGCCGGACTGCTTTGCTGTTCTTCACATCTCACACTTTCAGCATTTTATTTTAGACCCCAAAAATCCCAAAAACAAGAACAACAGCTCCTAACAAACTCCAGATGTTGGATGTACTTAGACTTTTCACTGCAGTTCGACAGAAATCTCAGAGCTTGAGGAGTTTCTGGAAAAGATACTTGTATTCAAGGTGTCTTTCACACCTGCTTTTACTTCTATCAGTATTTTAGTGACTTTTCATTCAGTATGTAATTTATGCCTTGTGCAGTTATTGCCCAAACACTGATGAAGTAAAATCCGCCACACATTTTTAATTTGCAAACACCATTTCACTTAATGCATGCATCAACCAGACCAAGGAGCCATCACCAACAACACTGTCTACATTTTTGCACGTATATTAACATCTGGATGCATCAGAATTTCTAGTATATTTACTTCAAAGAAACATATTTCATGTCCACACTGCTTAAAAAGCACTTATGTTTATATAATTGCAAAATTAAGGGAGTCAAAATGCTTTATGGCTTGGGTATAAAGTTCCAGGAATAATCGGTCACAGAACCTTTACATGATCTGGAAGTTCATTAAACTCACACATCTCATTTAAAGGACAGAGGGATCACCCATTGTAATCATCTTGAGTGAATCAAAAGCAGTTCTTCTACAGGAAAATAACTCCAAAACCCCTTTTTACCCTTAAATTTAAGAGTGTAATTACTGACCTGAAATACAATCTGGATCTTTTCAAAATAAACAGAAAGAGTTGTTTGGAGCTGTGCCACAGATGACTCATGTTTGCTTTGCGAATAACCTTTTTAAAGTTGAAAAACTTCCACATAATGGCTCCAAAGGTTTTTTCTGAAACTACTGTCAACGCAAGGACAACTGAGGAACATAAAACCTCACAGATTATCTTTGTCCTCTTAATCCAGTTGGGTTTTGATCAGAATAAAGGTGAATTTAAATGCTTACCTCGCATAGCCGCTTGCCCATTCAAAGCGGAGGCATGTGGGGTTTTTGTTTTGCTTTTTTGTGTATAAAAGTCCACCACAGGACCAGTTGGCGAGCCAGTTCATTTTTCCTGCTTTGATGTGGGTCTCCTGCCAGCGTCCTTGTAAAGGGATGCATTGTCAATGTGGTTAAAGGGACCGAGAGTAAATAAGTTGCATGAAGCATTCCCCTTAAAAACACAGCAGATACTCCAAAGGCAGGATAGTCCATTTAGCCGTGGCGTCAAGAGACTTTTTGTGGACTTTTGTGATCCAATGCAGAACCGGCTTTCTGGCTTGGCTCTCCAGGCGCAAAGGGGTGGGTGTGACAGCGGAGGAGGGCATCTACACTTTGGGAAAAAAAACCTTAGTCATGCCACAGCGGGTGATCTGACATGTAAATCCCAGTAGATTTGAATGGGGGACAAACAGAAATGGTGTTGATGTTAGAAATGGCATGATGACTGATTTGTGTAACGCTCATTCATGTAACACTTTTACCAATCGGGGCCGAACTAGGCATTGTTAGGAGCAGCTCATACTGGCATGATGAGTTTTCCATGCTCTTAGTAGATGGTCTCAGTATAGGGGCCTCAAGAAGAGCAGCATGCTGCCGTCTTAATCAACGCACTGACAGAACAGAAGGTAACAAGATATGACAAACTGCTCATTCACTTCTATAGCAACTATGCGCTTATTCAAAGAAAAGTTACTAAGTAGTAATTGAAAACTCTCGCTTCCTTTTTCTACTGCTCTCTCTCTTTCTCTCTTTCAATCACTCACTCTTTCTCTCTATCTCTCTCTCTCTCAGGTCCGTGTCTGACTCTCTGGCTGAAAGTGGGAGACTGGAACATATTTCAGTGATAGTGCAAATGATTTCAACGTTATTGCATAATAGCATTACGATAACAGCTCGCTTCCTCTTCCTACAATTACTGACGAATGTAACTCATAAAGTGCCTATGCAAAAATACTCGTTTTGCGCTCCTTGAACCGTTTTTTTTTTCAGTTCAGTCTGCAGTCTACAGGTGGGCCTGTACTCACACCTTCATGTCACGTAAAGCTGGTGATTTTTGCGTTGCCTGTTGTCTGATTACAGGGTGTGTATCTCTACAAAAAGTAGCCACGTTGCAAAAATGTTTCAGCTCAGGTCCTTAAGAAATGCGCGTGCATTTGTCTGTGTGTGTGTGTGTGTGTATGTGTGTGTGTTTGTTTGCGTGCGTGAATGTGTGCCTTTGGTGTGCGTGTGTGTGTGTGTGTGTGTGTGTGTGTGTGTGTTTGCATGCGTCCCTGTGTGTGTGAGTGCATACATGTATGCATGTCTATGTGTGCCCATGCATGGATGTGTGTGAGTGCCTAGGTGTGTGTGCGTGCGTGCATGTATGTAAGTGCTAGTGTGTCTTTTTGTGTGCATGCATGCATGTATGTGTGCGTGGTGTGTGTGGGGGGTTTGTATGCATGTTTATGCATGTGTGCAAGTGTGCATGTCCAAAAATCTGCATGGCGTGCATGTGTGCTGCTCATCAGTAATAAGTTGTGCAATCTTCTTCACACTAAACCCTTCACAAGCTCACCAACTTTGCCATTCTTAATCATACGTCTGTCTGTAGGCTTCTGGAATTGGTGCTGTTTTTCCTGCCTATGTCCGTGCCGTTGCCCCTGCTGGGGCTGCGTTTGTCCACCCCGCATAGTGACTCCGTGACCCCCTCCTCCATCTCCATGTACTCGGCCGCCTTGTCCCCCAGCGAGGACCCAGATGGCGAGCCCTTGAATTTCCTCAGGAAGTCCGGGAAGTAGGGGCAGCCAGGAGGTGGGTACTCCACGGCCGGCGACTGGTCCTCATTGTCTGTCTCACGATGATAGAAGTAGTTGAAGTTGGACACAATGACAGGTACGGGCAGCGCAATGGTCAGCACACCAGCGATGGCACACAACGAGCCCACAATCTTGCCCCCCACCGTGATGGGCTTCATGTCACCATAGCCCACCGTGGTCATGGTGACCACTGCCCACCAGAAGGCGTCCGGTATGCTTGTGAACTGCGACGTTGGCTCGTCGGCCTCTGCAAAGTACACAGCGCTGGAGAAGAGCACCACACCGATCACCAGGAAGAATATAAGCAGTGCCAACTCACGCATGCTGGCACGCAACGTGTGACCAAGGATCTGCAAGCCTTTGGAGTGGCGGGACAGCTTGAAGATGCGGAAGACACGCACCAGGCGGATGATCCGCAGGATGGCAAAACTCATGGTGTGCTGCCCGTTGCCCTGCTGCACTTGCTGAGGGTGCTGCTGTGCCAGATCTGTGCCCAGCGTGATGAAGTAAGGCAGGATGGACACGATGTCGATGGAGTTCATGATGTTCTTGAAAAAGGCCGTCTTGCTGGGGCTGGCGAAGAAGCGCACGGCAATCTCGAAGGAGAACCACACTATGCACACAGTCTCTACCACGAAGAACGGGTCGTTGAAGGGCGTGAAGGCCGCAGCCTCGGCAGCCGCGGCGCCGTGTGCGCGCGTGCCGTTGACTCCGTGCGTGGCCACGTGCGCACCCGCAGCACCAGGCGCGTCGCGCTCGTCGCGGAACTCGGGCAGCGTCTCGAGGCAGAATATGACGATGGAGATGACGATGACGAGCACGGAGACCACGGCGATGCCGCGCGCCGGGCTCGAGCTCTCTGGGTACTCGAAGAGGAGCCAGACCTGGCGCTTGAACTCGTCCTCGGGCAGCGGTTTCTCCTCGTCCTTCACAAAGCCCTCGTCCTCGCGGAACTTGAGCATGGCCTCGTCGCCGAGCTCGTAGAACTTGACCTCCTCGGAGAAGACGTCCAGGGGCACGTTGGCGGGCCGTTTGAGGCGGCCCCCGGACTGGTAGAAGTAGAGGATGGCGTCGAAGCTGGGCCGGTTGCGGTCGAAGAAGTACTCGTTGCGCAGCGGGTCGAAGTATCGCATGCGCTTGGCCGGGTCCCCCAGCAGCGTGTCCGGGAACTGCGCGAGCGTCTGCAGCCGCGTCTCGAAGCGCAGCCCGGACACGTTGATGACCACGCGCTCACAGCAGCCCCCGCGCTCGCCGAGCGCGCCCCTCGCCCCGCGCCCGTAGCCCGCGCGCGGCCTCCCGCCCGTCAGCGAGGCCGTCTCGTCGTCATCGTCGTCCTCGTCCAAGGTAGCGTCATCCGGCTCGTCCGCCACGTGCTCGTCGGCATCGTATGCCGGGCCGCACCGGGCGCGCGCGCCCTCCTCTTCTTCCTCCTCACCCGTCGCCTCCTCTTCCTCAATCATAACGTCCTCCTCCGAGCCGAGGAGCGCCAGCTCCGAGTGGCGCAGCTCGCCACCGAGTGGCGCGCGCGGGCGTCTCCAGCGCGCGACGCCGCGCGCCTTTTTCCGCTCTCGGAGAACTTGAGGCTGCTGCTGTTGTTGCTGCTGCTGCTGTTGTGGTGTCTGTTGCTGTTGCTGCTGAGAGGAGGAGGAGGAGCAGCAGCAGGAGGAGGAGGAGGACGACGAGGAGGAGGGGCGCGATGCGCCGTTGCCTCCTGGACCCGTGGAGGAGGAGGAGGAGGCGGCCCGAACCTGATGCTGCTGGCCGTGTCCGCAGGTGCCCCCTCCCTCCGCCGCCGCCCCGCTGTCTGCCGCTGCCGCCGCAGCCGCCGCCGCGCGAGACTGCCTCTCCCTCTCGCGCTCCCGCTCCCTGGCGCGAGCCTGCGCGTAGGCGTACGGCACGTGCGGATTGCAGCCGCCGCTATCTGCGCCCACCATGGCGAACTCCATCTCGCTCCACTGTCGCGCGCTGAGTTTGTAGTAGTAGTTGTTGTTGTTGTAGTTCTTAGTACAGCTCCTCGAGATGTTTGAAAGTTAGTTGTTGTTGGTCTTGTTTCGCTCTGGGCATGAAGACACGTCCGTCAAAACCTGGACGTTTTGGAAGCTCTTAAAGAAAAAAGCGAGCAGAAACGTGCACTTTCACTTTCAAGGTCTTTCCGCGCGATGCACTCAGCCGTGCGCCTCCAGAGTCCACGAGGGGGTCAGTGCGTGTCCAAAAGCGCGCGCTCTCCTCACAGTCCTCCATAACATCAGCAAGTGTCCTCGCACCAAATACTACCCCCCTCGACCACCACACCACCACCACAGCCTCCTGAGACTGCTCACGTGCAGGAGGGCGAGACTTCCATCCCCGTTAGAGATCTGTGGTTGCCATGTTTGGGCTGAGGGAGGTGTACGTGCGTGTGTGCGTGTGTGTGTGTCAGGGTGGGGGGTGTTTGTTGTGGGGGGTTGCTGTGCTCTCCTCTGCCCCTCCAGTGGCAGTGAATGAATCACTGGTTTCTTTAGACGCCAGCAACAGCTGCAAAAGGCATGAAAACAAAACAGGTTACAGGCTGCGCTGCATTCAGAAAAAACACAGGAATATCTCTGCTTCAAGTGGCATTGAATAACCAGAACGCGCTAGAATACGGACGTTATAATAACAATAATAACAACAATAATAAGAATCCTAAGAATTACAGAGCGGTGCCAGCGCGAGCTCATAACATTAATAACAGCAGAATTACACCATAGTTATAACACAGACAACAATGACAATGATAACACTGACAGCAATACCAACATCCATAATCAAAATGATAATAATAATAATAATAATAATAATAATAATGCCTGTTTTTATGAACAACAGTAATTATTATAAAGGCAAATATTAACAGAAATTACTATAATAAGCGTTATTATAAGACCATGTTGATGTAGCTGCTGCAGGTGAGCAAGGCAACAGGAGGTATATCAGAGCTAGTGACATTAGTGATTATTATTAGTGAAATATTATTATTTTGATCGAAAAAACACCCAGGTAATAATTTATCACCAACAAAAACAATGTCTCGCGCACGCACCC
>JBBPCX010000040.1:20083227-20101016 GCA_037974365.1 Hydrocynus forskahlii
ATGCGTATATATATAGATATATATATATATATATATATATATATATATATACTCTAAATGGAATCATACTTATCTGGTTTATTCTCAGGATCAAAGACTAAAGACTCTTCAAACTGTAAAAAGTACCAATATTCTGAATGCCTGTTCAGTTTTCATCGTTATGTTGAACAAATGAATGTAAAAAAAAAATAGATTCAGCTTAATAGTAAATATAGTTCAGTAAGTTATTATGTAATGCCCTGGAAGCATAAAAACATGCTCAACAGCAATAAATAGCTCTTTCAGCCAACGAGGGAAGGTGGTTAACTGAAGTGTAAAATGGCAATGCACACACAGGGGGAATAACAGCACACAGAGCGGGAGTGCAAGAGGGGGAAAGACACATTCAGTATGCAAATGCAAGGTGCCAGGTGCCATGAGGGAGAAATCTTTACTCAACAAGGGTGCTCTGATCGAGCAAACACTCATCAAATACGCCTGACTGTTCATCGCATTTCACAGACACTACACAACTGACAGATTCAACCAGTTGTCTTTTCCTCAGAATTACATTTCAGGAGTAAAAGGAAACAATAAAGGAAATAAATATTGAGAAAAGTACAAATCTAGCCAATGTTTATGTATATGTATGAATTAACTGATAAAAGTGGCCATTTGTGTTTCAGCCACTGGACAGCTGCCTAAGCACACATTGCCATTACAAAATGTGTTGTGCAGGTGTTGCTCTAGTGATAATGATAAAAATTGAGTGCCTGCTTAATTAATTGGATGTTCTTTATGGTGTTTTTGTTACTGATTGTAAATATTTATTCAGATATACTGCTGTTTATACATCGCAGTTGTGAGTCGTGGATCATAAGACTGGTCTGAATTGTAACATGCATAACGTAAATGTATAAGAAAAACAAAAGCAAAAATAGCTACATCAACAGGTATGTCATTCCATCGTGGAGAAAAGTCCTGAAAGAAACATTCATGACATGTCCGCAAGTAATGTACAGGTCGTGTGCCAGAACTTATGCGTTCTTCCTTGACCCTTTACATTACTTCTTAAAACTTTACAACTACGCATTAAAAGGTCATTGAGCAAATAACTCTTTTTGGCATCTTCATCTTTAAGGTCGGAAGCTCAAGACTGTGATTAAAACTAAGTGAAGGCCATTTCCTGACTAAGTGGTCTTCTTCACAGTGCAAGTATGCGAATGACTTAGAAGGCCTGGGCTGAGTTGATGTGATGCAAATCCCAAAGGAACATTCTGAGGACTGCACCATTTTGAGCTGGATTTCAGCAGTTTTACAACTGGCACGCTTGGTTAATTTTGCAAGATGTCACTCAGAGGCTGTGCTTTGAGTTAACATATGCAGAGTTGCTTTGACTTTAAATGATCTCCGGATCAAAGCAAGGCAAAGAACGCAAACGGCTTATCCTGCCACGTCCTCCGCCAGGCTCAGCTGCACGAGGGGGAGGATGATGAAACCCACGTCAACACCAGTGCAGCGTCGCTTTAGCTACAAAACATTCACAATTATCTTAGTGCATGCTTGGATGTTACCTATAGTAAACAATCCCTACTGTGTGCTCCTGGTCCTTGTGCACATTTTTGTCTCTACTGGCTTTGAAGCAAAGTGGACCCTTACAGTCACACGTGAACACACCACAGCACAGTACACAGTGTGAACAGTGTGAAATTTAACCCATTCACCAAGTGAAGCAGTGGGCTGCCGCCAATGGGGGTGGGGGGCAGGGAGCAGTGTGTGAGGACCGGACCTTGCTCAAGGGTACATCAGTGGAGTCCTGGCATTCAATCCCACAACCTTCTGACTGCAGGGACAACCCCCTAACCACCAGGCCACCAGCTCCCCACAACATGTTTAACCTTATGGATGATTGAGGTGAGATATAAAACGTAACACCAAAATGTCCAGTCTAAAGGGTCTCAAGTATTAAAGAAGTAGTCCTTTCAACTCATGAAGGAAAAAAATATATTGTTTCCATTAATTCAGCACTTGTAATACAGAAAGTATTCCTACAGTTCTAAAGCTCAAGTGGGAGTTGGGTTGTGTCCACACATTCATATCCTGCGAAAGAGTACACTGCCTTCTAGCACTGTCCATTTCTGACTTGTGCATTGAGAGGCAGTGCATTTACAAGAGTAAGACATTCTCCTCTCCAAAGTGACGTTAGCTAAATGTAGTGCCTTGTTTTTTTGGCCTTGGTGGAGTTTTTTTTTCTTCCTTTGGCCGTAACAGGCCTGCTGTGGGTCGTAAGCTATGCAGTATGCCGAGCCATACACAGGGGGCAGTATTTCACTGGCTGACATTTACAGCATAATGACTGAGAAAGTGGCCAGGGCCAGATGGTCACATTACCATTATAACAAAGGTTTGTGGGAGTTCGCTGGGATGTTCCCCAGAATCGGAAAATTGAGCATTTGTTCACTTCCCACACATATCTGACAACAGTTTTATTTCGTTGCAATATCAATAAATCAGTAGTTGTGTCAGGACAAACCACAAATAAGAAAATGGCTAGTGCATGCAACAGCTTTGGCAAGAGCAGATAATAATATCCAGGATTATGATGGTGGGGGAAAAACACACAGCAAACGACTTATTAGCTTTGTACTAATAATTAAATCGCTTAGAGACCGCAATTCTCAGGAGGCTGTTTCTCATGAGCCTTCTGAGGTACTGAAATTAATAAGCTAGCGCTGATAAAACAAAGGGTGGTCTCGAAACACATGCTTCCAATCGAGATTTGGACTGAATTGTAACCCATTAATTCTGAGTCATATATTAGATTCTATATAAAGCAACCTCATTCTTATTCTTGAAGAGTTTATCTTAAAATATGCCACCTCACCTCATAGCTCCTAAACCCGGAGCAGTATTTCTCGCGCCAGCCTTCTAGCTGCCAAGGAGACAATACTGGCTCATCCTATTCTCATCACTCCCTGTTCCAGACATGCTGAGGTGGGCTAATGGGGACATTAGGATGAACTGGCACATCTAGAGGTTGATGCTTTGCATCGCGGAGGCATGGGGCACACAGTTGTTTCTCCATTGCTAATGTCTTATTTAGAATTGCCAAAATGTCATTTTGGTGATTTGTGCAGGCCATCAAGTGGCTCTCAAGCATTGTACATTTCACAGACAATTAAATAAATTTGTTTCAGGAGCTAAAGTTGTGGACATGGTGTGACAATGGAATTAGGAACTGTGCAGTTCTTATATTAATATAATATAATATAATATAATATAATATAATATAATATAATATAATATAAACCACATTGACAAACTTAACTAGCCTATAATAAGAATCATTCTCTTAAAAGGTGCCAAAAAAGGTTCTTTAGGGCAATGTCATGGAAGAACCACTTTTTGAATACCTAAAGAAGCTTTTAATGGATGGTTCTGTAGAGAACCATTAAATAAGAAGTTATAGTATGAGGAACTTACATAATGTAACAGTTCTACACTAATTAAAGACTTTTACATCCAAGACATTGTACATCCAAGTCAAGCACCGTTCATTTTACAGAGAGAAGTCTTAATTCTACTCCTGGGGAAAGTTCTATAGGTGCAGGGAAGAAATAAACACTGGTTTATAGAAATGTTCTTTAGGGATTTTGCTCTTTAGAGATATTGCCCCTGATATAAGACCCAATTGCAGACACATTTACTTTCTAAATGGACATACTGATCAAAAACCTGTTAGGAGAACCAGTCTACACATCCACATCCACTCTTCAGTGTGGGTATTCATTATTTTCGTATTTTCTATGCCTACAGTGACTGCCACTTCAGATTTGAAATTATAGTGCATTTTGACTTTGTACTTGATGACATAAACAAAAAGGTAGTTATTCAAAAGCATAAACAAAGATTTAAACAACGGAGAGGGGAACAGAATTCAGATACTATAATACAATTTACACATATAAGGTACAATATAAAAATTAATTCTAATTAAATTCTGCAAATGAATGCTGCAAAAATAAAAGCATCTAATTTCCTTCTGAAAGATATTACCATATTGACATGCAACAAGTAGCAGCCATTGATAGGTGAAGGAACTTCCTTACATTTGCAGGGACAGCAGTAATAAACAATACTCAAATAAAAACCCTACAGAGCCCCAGCAAAGACATTAAACATCCCTGTCAGTACAACTGGCTCCATAATAGGCAAGTGGAAAGTTTATGGAACCACTATTAACCACACCTGAATAGGTGCATCATGCATCACAGAGAAGGAAGGTAAGAGAGAAGCCAACCTGTAAGCAGCAGGAATAACAGTGACCGAGAACAAGAAGAAATGAACTGTACCACAATCAGCTCTGTTCTTTCACCCTGTCAAAACTTTTTTGTTTAGAGCAAAAAAGATTGTACATATGCACATTATACTCAAAGTGAACTATGCACGTGGGAGCATCAAGATATGGGGTTTCATCTCTTTAACTGGTGCTGCGGTATTAACACGTCATCAAAGGAATCACAAATGGTCCAAAGGACCAGGAGGTGTCAGAAGAGAATTTAATGTCATAAAAACATTTTTGGTGGACTAGTTGAAAGGGCTTGCATGGCCTTGCCAAACGCTGAATTTTTTAAAAATTGTCCATCAGAAGGACCTTGCCACAGTGGGGATTTGTAGATTGAACCACGATACTACAAAAAGCTAATTACATCTTACAGCAGATGTCTCAGAGTAACTGCAAGACAGTATACTAATGTTATTAAATTGTGGCGTTTGAATACTGTTTATTCCCATCTTTGTTCATGCTTAGGGATACATACTTTGTTTATATGCACAAAAAACATTAAGTGAAGGTATAAAATGAACATATGCACCTGAAGTTTATTCAATAACCAAAATGCGCCTGAATATGTATTTCCGTATTTCCGTTTGCTGTGTCTATAACTCAATCAGCCTCCATGATGGGTTCAAACCATCCAGCAATAAACTGCTTATCTGATGTACTGATCTTTAAGATTAGCCGGTCTCTCGCATCCTTCGTGCCAGTCACATGGGCTGTGTTCCACTGTTTACAGACGGTGGATCCAGGGCACCGCTCGCTGTAGGAGGTATGGCCTTGAAGCCCAGACTAAACCTCTGTCAGATGCAGAATGCCAAGGCTGTAGAGCTATGGGGATTAGCGTCCACCTCCACAAGAAAGGAGATCCCAGCCTTCAGAATCAGAATGGAAATATGACGTGAAAGATAAGCTAGAAGCCCCTCTTGTCCTCAGGTGGGCGTTTGGTCTGACATGAGACTATAAGTACAGCATTGAATGGAGACAGACGGAAAACGGCAGAGGAAATCTCCTGCAGGTAAGGCCAACATCAGCTTGAGCACTTCTGTTTAGCCTCACAGTCTCAGATGATTGAAGTGTACATATCCACAGACTACACTCTTAAAAATATGGGTGCCAAAAAGGGTTTTCTGCGGCAATTCAACAGGGCAACTAAAACTGACTGCCTAAAGGACCTTTCAGCAGATGCTTCTTTAAAGGATTAATTCTGTGAAGGTTTGAGAGGTGAAGATCATTCATCGTAGAGTATTCTGAGAGATTATTGCATTTATTCTTATCTTAATTGCATGAGCACTAATTCACTTTCCTGAACCATTTTGCAGTGCTGTTCCAGTACAGTACACTAAATCTTACACACAGCAATGTCAGTTTTACAGTTATTTGTTACAATAATGTCATTGTGTTGCACTATTGTTTCTTGTCTTTTTTTATTCTATTGTCTAACTATCTTTTATTCTTTCTTGTTGCACTTAGAATGCTAATGACAAAAGAATTTCCCTCAGGATTAATAAAGTTCATACCTATCTCTATAGAAGTTGACAGAAGCATTGAGATGCTATATTTGCATTTTTTGTTGCAATTCCCAGGTGAGGATGCACGTAGTTGTCTTGATGATGCTGTTACCTGCTCTGGTAAGAGCAGGGTCAGAATGGAGAGCTAACTGTCACCTTGCTGAAATCTCCATCCCCGTGGAGATTTGTGGCATCTGCATCCCCATCAACACCACGTACTGCGCCGGTCTCTGCCAGACACAGGTAAACACAAATACATCAGAAGAATGTAGACGCTGTATCATATTATGATAATATATATTGTTTGTTGTGGATGCATTCCACAGTTCTCTCCATCATGGCCATTTAACTTCATAGTACATCTACATTACAAACTTGAGGGAATTTCAGGGAATTTGTTCCTTCTAGTTTCACTTAGACCTGTCCAGAGTGTTTCTCTGCTTTTTGCCCTGTTACCGTTGGGATAGGTGCCAGCAGCCTCCCCAGGACTATAGTTGGGATAAGCAGCTCAGAAAAAGAATGGATGGATAAGTAGCTGCACTTGTTTTAGTAGTTCAGCATCCGTTTCCAAAAATGCAATCGACACATCCATTGTGGGCTACAAGTGTCAAGAACAACGAAAATTCCCACTGGAAGGCTACGCAAGCAATGACATATAATGTTGCACCCCTCAGAAAGAAAGAAATACAAAACATTTCCTAAGATGAGCATGTGGGGGGAAACAACCCACTGACTTCTGTTCTAAGAGTGTTTTGAGTCAGCAAGCTTTCAGTGCACTGAAATGATTGTCTATGGTGATCCATCGTTTACATTTACGGCATTTAGCAAACGCTTTTATCCAAAGCGACTTCCATTCCCTAACTACGGGGGACAGTCTCCCTGGAGCAACTTGGGGTTGAGGATCTTGCTCAGGGACCCAGTGGTGGTGTGCTGAAGGTAGGATTCGAACCGATGACCTCTTGGTTTAGAGGCAAGTATCCAACCCACTAGGCCACCACCACCCAGGAAACAAAGCACAAATAGTGCCTTCATAATTGCTAAATAATTGCTCCTGGAAGAAAGTATTTTAACAGGGGTGTCCGAATGTTTGCATAAGACTTTATAAAGTAATATAGTTTAAACATGAATCCTGATCAGGTGATCCTGATGCAACAGGTCACTTTTTAAAGCTGGGTTTCTGTATATTTGAATCAGATTTGAAATATATGACACATTCATATTAATTTAATCTGTAAAATGTGAATTTTTGTGGATCTTTTATGGACTTTCCCTTCTCAGGAAATGGCGTACCGCAGCCCAGTGGTGCCACTGGTGCAGAACACCTGCAACTTCAGGGAGTGGACTTACGAGACCATTCAGCTGACGGACTGCCCGGCGGGGGCGGACTCGTCCTTCACGTACCCTGTGGCCCTGAGCTGCGAGTGCAGCCTGTGCACCACAGACACCATGGACTGCGGAGCACTCAGCACGCAGCTCAGCAGCTGCCAGATAAAGTAATAAAGTCTAATCATGAATCCTGACAGCCCTACTGCATATTGTTTTGAAATATTTTGCAGTTATGGGCTGCGTGACCCAGTGCATTAATTATTCTTGACAGGATAACAAAAGGCCCAATTATCACGCCATTCCCTCAATACTCAGAAGGTGAATATGATTCAACAAGTAGTGTGCTTTTCGATACCTCTGCTGCGAACTAAACACAGGTTCTGTCCTGCTCTGCCCTCTTTCTGGAACGCTCCTGTTTTGACCCTGCTCATTATGGAGGGCAGGGTGGGTCTGTTGCTCAGCCTCACCTAAGCATGTAAACACACCATCATTAAAACAGCTCAAACGCAGCATTAGCATCTCCTATTTGTTTCTGTAACACACCAGCTGCTGCCAGCCTCTACCCTCATACAGGCGCACACGCTCGCAAATTAATTTGTACTGCATGAGAAATCTGTGTGTGTGTTTACCACAGTTTATAATTGCTCTTCAGAGACCAATTATGAAATTCCTCTCTGCGAGCGTACTCCGTATTTACTCCAAAGAGTAGAGAATGCAACGATCCACGCTCATTTTGCATAATCAAATTAGTGATGAATCAACACAAATTTCAAACACTGTATCTGCGATTCATATGAATGAACAGCCCCAATATAAATACAATTAAAGGTGCAAAGTGCTACCAAAAACGCAAAGACCTTTAACAAACGTCAGGGCATACAAGTAATATATGCTGTTAATAACAGAAGCAGTGTAACATAAATGGCTTGGGTCTCCCGAACAGTGCACAAAGCCTGAAGATTACATTTACAGTAGAATGGCCCACAACATGCGCGTTTGATTGGAATTCAGAAGGCCAATCACAAAATCTCAGTCTGTTCAGTTTATTTAGTATGAAGGACATCATGAAGCAACCATTTCAGAAATGACAAAGAAAGAATATAGAAGTCTGAGGCAAAAAAAAAAAAAAAAAAAATGAAAAAAGGCTCTGCAATGAACAGATTCCCAGTGGTGTCATAGTGTCATAATATACATATTAAAGAAATTCTATCTACAATCTGTAATGATCTGTTTCATGGCACTTTTGGGAAACAATAACATAAAAAGTCAGCACTGCTCTTAAATGACCATTTGGCCTATGCACTCACTCATAGTTGTTAGTCCTCGTGTGCCTTATGTGTTACAGCAATTCTCACTTCAGAAAAAAAAAAACGTAAAAGGAATAGCCTTGGGGAGAAAAAAATAATTTCCACTCATAACAGATGTTTCCAATTTAGTTTTGCATTGCAGCCACAAAGCCAACTTTGCTTCTGAGCAGTGGAAAATCAAGAATGATCCTTTTCATCCCAAAAAGCACATCATCAAAATCAGATCAGACTCTTCCATATTCATATCACAAAAATCATTGATTACTCCTAGTCCTTAGGTGGGCTGTGAATACAGACCCTGTTATCTAGAATCGCTGCTTGTGCACAACTACATAGTGAATTTTTGTTATGTTTTTATAGAGTCATGGTAAGTCATACTGTGCCTTAAAACACATCAAGTCTGCTTTGCCATAATGGAGACCTGGATATAGGTAGTTCTGAGCATGTATACAGAGAAAAAAAATTGGGTGATTTATTGACTCCTACTGTTTGTTAGCAACGGTAGTCTTGAAGCTCCTAAGCAAAACTAAAAAAGCAAACTCTGCACTCCAAACATATCTCTGCTAATCATCCAGATTTGGTTTAGGTAATTGGATCTTTTGCTGCACTATTCCTTTAAAATTTACATGATGGATAATCAGAAATCTTCCCAAATGTAGTTGATCAGTAAAATAATATTTGGTGTCTGAAGCTTGATACAAGTTCCTACTAAAAGATGGACTTTCCATTTTTATAGGTAATCATGTCATACACAAATACAAATTAAAATGACAGTTTGACAGGTAAGTGCATGATGATAAACTTCAGACATTAATCACATTTTGGCAGATCAACTAGATTTAGAGTGGAAAGCTATATTTTATTCAGCACTCTTCACTCCACCTCACTGTTCATGTGAGTCAGCCTGCGAATTTGTTTCGGATGATCTCTCCACCCTCCACCTCCACCTGTTCATACAGCCACTTTCTGTCACAGCGGCACTCTACGCCACACTTGCGGGAGCCACATTCGGGGCACGGGTAGAAGCAGCCCATGCAGTCCACGTCCAGACAGTCACACAAATCCCGTCCACAGGAGAGCAGCAGGCCTTGGCTGTCGTATACTTTACTCTTAGCGGCCATGCCCTGTCTATAAGAGAGGAGGACGAGAACAACTCAAGGCCATTTCAAACAATGCTGGAGACGACCTTAAAAACATGTCCTTCAGTAATGCTGTTCATGCTGATTAACTGGAAGGTTTCAGAGCAAATGTAAACGGGATACCTGTCACTGGACGAGACTTTCGCCCCTCCACGTCTTCTGTTGCCATCGTTCATACTCCTTGCCTGTAAAAGTACATTTGGCAATCAGAATATGAATCACAACCGGAAACCTCATTGATCTCTGAGGACATTGCTTATGTAATGACTGCAAAGACACACACACACACACACACACACACACACACAATATAAACAATATAAAATGTAAAGTCTAATAAAAATCTGTAGAAAAACCTCAGTATGAAATACACTATGCTATAATGCCGGGTATAAATATAATAGATAAGTAGCACAGTTAAGTAAATTCTAACCACACAGATGGTGGTTAGGAGTACATTATCACACTTAGTAGAAATCCGTATTATATAAGTAATACTGACATGAGTAATAATAACAGAATCAGAATACTTTATTGATCCTGGAGAAAATTGCTTATTGCACATGTAAGACTATTGCATGTAAGATACTGCACATAATGAAGTGATTCAGCACCCATTTAGAAAACAGTCACATGATACTGCACATGTTGAGACAACTGCACATAAAATACTGCACATAACGTTAATGTTTTAGCATCTGGTAAGAACAATATTGCACATGGCAAAGTATTATATTTTCAAAACTTGCTCCAGAATTCATCATTTGATAATTAGTGCTTAAATATGATGGAATAGTACGAGCAAAGCCTGTTTCAATTAATTGCATAAAAACCTGGGTGTTACCTTTATGTTGGTCTCTCTTGTAGCTTGCCTTCTCTCCTTTGGGAACTGTCTGGGCACATCGGAAAGTGAAGCAGGGCGATTAGGTTCATCTTTTGGCCCCAGACTCCCTCTGCTCTTCCGTAATTCAATCTACGAGGAAATTCAGGAGTTTTAACAAACAGCAGCTAATTTCAAAACAATCTTTCTGTCAGACAATACTAGCAACACTGGGAGAGTGAAGGCTGGCATGTGCTTCTTTTGATTAATGTGAAACATCACCACATATTTCTGCATTGACTCTGACCAACATCTTCAGACAGCTCCACACGCTTGGGAGAAAAACACTGTTACGTCAGATAGAAGATGCTCCCACTAAGTGATGGGGAAAGAGAGAGAGTGAGAATGGACCCTCTCACCCATCACATTCACAGATAGCAAGTCCAACTGTGCTCTATTGGACTCCCGGCCACAAATGGATGTGGCATTGGAGGGATCAAACTCACAATCTCCCTATGATTGTGCAATTTCAAAACGCTGAGGCTTTGATGAAAATCATAATGGGGTCATTCCATGGCAAATGAGACCAAATACCAAAGTTGATGCACCACAGATTTAGTTCAAAGTTTGTCTGTATAATGGCTCGTCTATAAGATGTTTGCTCCATTCCAATATTTTCCATTTAAAGCCTTTGGTATTTCTTTTCTCATTTTTACACCGTCAAAAAAAACCTTATCTGGGCCTCGCATGGGCATTAATGTCTTGAAAAATATTATTCCAAGCTTCAACAAACTTAGTAGGACAGAAGACAAATGTTCTTAGTATCATTGAAACATTCAAAATTGTACAGCATATTTACTGATTTTTTTTATAATATCTAAAAATACAATTAAATATATTTTATTTTATTCATTTTGTTCTAAAAATTTAAGCCAGGTTTCGAAATATTGATTGGAGTTCAGAAATGCATGATTTCTGGAGACTTATTTGGCTATAGCCAATTAATGTAAAATATACTCTTTAGGACCACATCATGGTATTTTAAAAAGATTAAGATACTTTATAAAAATATTTGTATGCATTTTGGACACAGGAATTCAATATTCACAACTCTTGCTCCATGATTTCTCTTCTTCATTATCTCTTCATGTCCATTGGTGCTAGAGACCTTAAATGTTGTCACAGACATAATAAAAGACTGTGTTTAAAGAAAAAGAAATAATGAAAAATTAAACAATAAATCCATATTTGTATAAAATGAAGGTTGTAGCACTTGATCACTCACATTTTGGGTAGTTTTTATAAATCTAGAGCCTTGTAAAAATAAAATATTATTACAATATTATGTTGTGCAGGCTTTTAATGGTTTTGGCATACAGAGAACAAGTTTGTCTTCCACCCAACAATGCTGTTGAGACTAGAAACAGTACTTGCCAAGATATTAATGCCCAAATATGGCTTACCAGAGTTTTCTTGAGGTTCTAACAATGAAATAATGTCAAGTGCTGAAAACATTTAATTTGAAAAGAAATGTTTTACAGGACCTGATGTTTGGACCCTTCCATGATACAAATAAGGTCTGAACAAAATCTAAGACGGCCTTGCGACAACCTTATCCAATTTGACCCAGTGTTTTGGGGTGTAACAGTTCAGTTCATGATTCAATTTAATTCATGATACAGTTTGCAGTTCTTCCAATGTTTTGCACACAGTTCGGATGAAGAATGATGACTATATCAATGCCGGTGGGTACTGTTTGCATATTCATACATCATGCTTTACTAATGAGAAAGACTAGTAGAACACACATTCATCTAGATGCACCGTCACATCTCCACAGTGCACACTGTGACATAGTTTGAATTGCAGTATCACAATGTAATGATACATTGCTTTGTCTGTGATTGTGACTGTTATCTGTAATGTTTGGATGTTGCCCACATGTTTGTACAAACCTTTGCGGCATCCCCCGCTGGGGCCTTGGACCAGTTTGAGAATATAGTAGGCACAGCATCCTCTCTCAGGAACTGTTTTCCATTGTAGTCGCGGAAGCAGTCGGGCTGGAAGTGCTCAGAGCACAAGCAAGAGTTTGTGGTCGGGACAAAATTCTTTCTACCTAGGCTTCGGACCCACTGTTCAGCTAACTGGGGCTTGCTGATTGGGAACCTGCAGAAAAGTATGGAAAGGTGATTAAATGGTTAAGACTTAACTGGACACTTCATATAGTCCATACTGACTGTATGATCTTTGTAAAGTGAACAAGGAATTGAACTAGGTATTGTGAATGGACATTTTAAGCAAACCTGCAGAATGTTTACAAAATGTTTACAAAATGTGCACTAAATGTCTTGATCAGTTGTTTTGTTTTTTCTTGCACTTTCTATACCCTGTCATCCTGGTCTTATGCTGTTCTGTTCTGTTCCTGGAGGAACGTTGTTTCAATCTGCTGAGTACTGTGTGTATATGGTTGAAATGACAATAAAATCTACCGGACTAGACTAGAAATGAGGTGACCAACCAAACATCTGAATGAGGTATCCAAGACATAGGCCACTGGTCATTAATCCTGCTAGTGGAGATTACAGCAGGCTCCCAAATACACATTTTAAATATCTTATAAACAAATAAACAGTGACATCTGAAGGCCACAATTTGATGGATCAAGCAGAGTCAGTTGGAACTGGGAGCCCAATGCTGAGGAGCCTGAAGCCCATCTAGACAACACCTGGCACTGGTCATGGTTCCCATGGGTGTAGGTGCTCCACAGCATCCAATTCAATTGCCAATGCCTTTCTATAAAGATTATACAAGTTATAGGTCTTAATCCATTAATCAAATGTAGTGATAACATGACCATTAATCTTAGGACCACATATTAAGAAAGCTTAGCAGTCTAATATCACACTGTATGGACAAAAGTACTAAGATGCCTGACCATCAGACCAACAGGAACTTTACTGGCACTGCATTCAAATACACAGAGTTTAACGTTGAGTTGGTCCCCCCCCTTTGCAGCTATAGCAGCTTACACTCTTCTTGGACGACTTTCCACAGGATTTTACAGCGTTTCTATGGGAATTTGTGCCCGTTCATTCTGTAGAGCATTTATGAGATCAGGCACTGATGGTGGACGAGAAGGCCTGGCTCGCAATCGCAGTCTCTGAAGTCAGGGCTTTCTGACCATGACTTTTTGGACCTTGCTTTGTGCACTGGGGCACAGTCATGCTGGAACAGAAATGTCTTCCCTAACCTGTCTCCACAAAGTTGGTAGCATGGCGCTGTCCGAAATGTCTTAGTATGCTGAAACATTAAGATTGCCCTTTACTGAAAGTATACCTTGTTGTGTAAATCAGGTGATGTTGCTCGAAGCTACAGGGCCTGCACAATCTGCACAATTAGCAACATTTAACCCGCATGCCCCTTATCTACAGCACAAAACACAAACGAATTAATTGTGTTGCAATCTTACCTATAAAATCACTTACCTATAAAACCGAATCTCAGAGCCTTTAATGAAGCGATTGGTGCATCCGAGGGCAGAGCAGGCAATAGGCATGACTTCAGAGTTTATTTACAAGATCTGAAAGATAAGATTAAAGTTTCTGTGGACTATTTAGACATTGTATACGTGCGAACACTATTTAACAAACACAACTCAAAAATGCATCTGTACCCGCCAGTAGAAACAAAACAGCACAAAAATATTCTGTACCAGGGTTATTTCGCCCTCTAGCGGATGGAGTTAACGTTACAAAAATAAAAGAGACGATTATAATAAATCACTGTTCTCTTTAGATGACCATAAAGCAAGTTTTGTGACTTTAAGGTGTCATCATTTAATTAAATAAACAAACATGTTTAAAATGAAGAACCAGTTTTACAATCACAGTGTGGTGTTTGGGGAGGACTTTTATTTTGTAATTTTGGTGAGGAATCCCATGTAGCAAGTGTGGATGAAAAATTGGAACACAAATGCCTGCGTTTGAGCTTTTTCTCTCTGATTTTAACGCTGTGTGGACCACAAACCTTTATCACATAAACCTTGTGGGACTCTTCAGATGGAGGACTTCGAAGAGGACTTGGTTGAGGCTCTTAAAGAGGTTGTAAAGGCTGCAAACTGGCAGTGTGTTGGAGATTCAGAGACATTTAAGTCCCCTTGCACGAAGTAAGAGTCCGTCTGGGTCCTATAACCTACAGGAAAAAAAATAATTAATTAATCAATGGAGCACATTTTACAAATAACAGTTAAAATCCCTTTGTAAAAACGAAGTGTGATCATGCTAATTTTTTTCCTCTGAATGCTGTATTAAAGGTTTTATGCAGACGACGGAGAGCACATTGTTCTTGTGCACACTGAGGATGGACGATTCTGGGCTATGGACTCATCCTGCCCACATGAAGGTAGAGAGAAAGAGAGAGACAGACAGACAGACAGAGAGGAGAGAGAGAGAGAGAGATGGGGAGAAAGACAGAGAGTGAGACAGAGAGTGAGGCAGACAGAAAGGGGGGGGGGCAAAGAGACAGAGAGAAAGGGGGGAAATGAGTGATGAACGAATACCCTAAGTCAAATTATCATTTAAAGAAAACAATATTCCTCCAGGACCATGGTGCAACACAAGAGCACAAACAGAACACCACAAAACTACATTAGTGCAAATAGGACAAAATACACAGAGTGTAAGGAGATATATATAATTTTTTTTCATGTGTGGGCAGGTGGGCCACTTGACCAAGGAGACATTGAGGACCTGGGAGACGGGAAACTGGCCTTGATATGTCCTTGGCATGATTTTGACTTTAGCCTGGAGACAGGTGCTTCTTCCACAGGACTGCTGGTAAACTACTACAATGAAGCTGTTTGTATTCCCATATTGACCTGTCTTTGACTTGCACATTTATTTTGTATTCTTGCACCCAGAATCAAGTCTATGATGTCAGAGTAGTGGATGGAAAGGTTTATATTAATACTCAAAGTACCTTATCTCGCTACCCCATCCCAGTAACGAAAACGGCGAAAACAGGTGCGTTGTCATACAGAAAAAAAGTCATACAGCTGTCGAAGAAGTAACCGTGTTATGCATTCGTTCTTTGCTTTTGGCAACCTTTTTCTAGATTCCCTGTTACCGGTGGAAATAAAGACATCATCAGCGGAAAATACTCTCTGTTTTTGGGCTGCAAAAATCCTTTGTACTCCACAGCCCCAGGAAAAGGTGAGTGTTCTTGTTCTCTTTTTTTTGTGATACTTCAGAAAGACTGAATCATTATTTTGCAGCACTGTGATATAAACATACCCACTCATGTGTTCACACATTACTCACACTGCACTGTAGTTCATACGGGTTTTCTCTGTTCACTGCCTCAGGTGACATTGACTAAGGACGTGCAGAATTGGTGGGACACTGGAAAAATAACTGAGATTGGGGAGTTTGCCCCACCAACTCAGCCCAGCAGGATAGAGAGCCTGACTGTGGTGGAGCCGGGCAGAATTAAACGCGGCAAAGGAGGCACGCAGGTATACAGTTTAAAAAACACACACACACACACAGAAGAATGTAAGTGACAAAATGAATGAGAAGAAAAAATAATAAGTAAAAAAGAAAGAGAAATATATATATATATATATATATATATACATATTTTACTTTTGTAGCAAGGAAACATGGAAAATATGAAACTAATTAGTGTATTATTCTCAGATTAACATAAAATGCTTGCTTCATACTGCAAAGCTTCATCCTTTGGTTTTGATTATTATTATTAATAATAGTATTACTATTGTTTAATATGTACAGAAATGTAAACAAAAGTAACAACAAAACTCTCCTTCTTCATTTATAGGCCAGCAGGATCGCTTTGCTTCATTCTCTGGCCAACATAGAGCAGTGGGCTATTGACCTCTCATGGGACATAATAGCTCGATTCTCTTCTTTCAAGCTTAGTACTGGAGACTCAATGCCACGCCAATTCTTCAGTGACTTTGTCAAAGTATCTGGGGATGAAGCCAAGGTCAGTCTTAAGCAAAGGCGTGACCACAGGGGGTTACACTCAGCTTAATACAGTTCCATTGACTCGGCTAATTTTATTGAACAGTAGGTTGTGATTTCTGCCACAATTTTTGCTTTTATCAGTTATGTAAAACTAAGTTATTGTTATTATTATTATTATTATTATTTGATCATCACCCCCCCACACACATTAAGGGGATAGATGGATGGTTAGATATTTTTAGCCCCCCAAGCAAAGCCAAATGTTCACCCACACATGATGTTCTGGTCACATTAATTACTACAGTACTCAATTATTTGGTTGTAAAATAATCCGATTTTTTTTTTCAACAGCATTATGATTTATTAGAACAAAGGATTAAGGAACTGGGCAGCTCTTTTGGTGCTCTTCCAGTGCATAATGGTCAGTATGTCGTCCAGGTTAATTATCCGTATGGGTTAAGTCCTGAAGCTGATTTTGTGAGTAAGGATTCTTGTCCTTTTTTCACAGGTTTATGGCAGTCAGCAACGGAAACCGCTCATGATCTTCTGGCTAGACTGGCCATAGTACACATGGTCCATGAAGCCAGGTACAGCACAGAGCTGACATGAGACGACTATGGAAAACTGTGTTATGCTGAACTTGACTCACTGTATCCTTAGTCTGCACTATATCAGTCAGACAGAGTTACTAAATTATGAGGTTGGAGGAGTTAATTACAGTTTTCCTGTGTGTTGAATAAGAAATTGGTTCACATTAGGTAACGCCACTATTCTCTCAGTCAGTTCACAGCAAAACTCAGGTCTGCCTTCAGTTTAGAGGTGCTGCTTAGTGACTTTTATTTCCCGTCCTTAAATTTGGCTTCATATTCCTGCTGTCCTGTCTTATTTATTTGAGTTCGTACTGTGATTTTCATAGGGGCTTAGACGTGCACCCTCAGACACTGGCCCGCTTTGCGGCACAAGGAGACACAGACTCGGTGAAGATCCTAGAGATCCTCTACACCGATGAGATCACTCATGTGGCTGCTGGCCTACGGTGGTTCACCTATATCTGCTCCAAGGAGGACCGGGTAAGAATTATTAATCCAGTTCTTGTCTTGATTGAGAATGCACAGTTTTCGAAGGATTTACTTTTTTAATTAAAAAAAAAAAATCACTATAGGCCACGGTTTTGTGATATCGGCCCCACGGTAGTGCAGTGGGTAGCGCTGCTGCCTCACACCTCTAGGGTTGGGGGTTTGAATCTGGGTCCTGGTCCTCATGATGGGGTTGGTTTCCTCCGGGGTCTCCGGTTTCTCCCATAGTCCAGCGGTTAACGAACATAAGTGAGTTTTGTGATATCAATTATTGCCAGGTTGTCATTACTGTGCTGTTTTCCAGGATT
>JBBPCX010000040.1:20103590-20119662 GCA_037974365.1 Hydrocynus forskahlii
TGGGGGTTTGAATCTGGGTCCTGGTCCTCATGATGGGGTTGGTTTCCTCCGGGGTCTCCGGTTTCTCCCATAGTCCAAAGACATGCGACCCTAATGAGGATTAAGCGGTTAACGAACATAAGTGAGTTTTGTGATATCAATTATTGCCAGGTTGTCATTACTGTGCTGTTTTCCAGGATTGCTTGACAACTTTCCATAATTTGGTTAAACTGCACTTTAAAGGGTATCTGAAGCCCCCATTTAACACAGAGGGGAGGACGACAGCAGGGATGACAGAAGAGGTATCTGTTCCTCTGTGCTTCATTTCCTGACCTTAATGGCTTTTGAAGATTTTTTAATCTTCTGATTTTGATTTCAAAGCATTGGTAAAGATCAGATTGTTTTTTTTTTTGTCCTCCACAGTGGTATGTTCCACTTGTGAAACCCTCCAGCTGACTGAAGGGGTCCTTCACCAACTGAAAGGAAACAATAAGCTGCTACACTTACCCTCTTACCCTCTCAGCACTTACCCTGTCCAGTATACAGTCACTCGCCAGTGCCGACATTGTTTCTGATACAGCATTGTTAAAATTATTATTTTATAACTTGTCCTGTAACTATTTGTCCTAAAGTTAAATTAGTTGAACTTCAAATAATAAGTTAACAGAATGTAAAACACAGATTTCCGTTCTGTGAATTTACTATTTGCCAACATTTTATGACAACCAGGTGACTTTCTTTTTTATTACAGTGAGTATAAAATTGCCTTATTTGTTTTACATGTCAATCTGCGGTTGTGCAATGGTGATATTTAAATAATATTTACATTCAGATAAGCATTGCTGCTATGTTTCATTTGAGCAACTTTTTATGCATCAAAAATATGCCTAGAAAAGTGGTTGACTTGTGATTCATGTACCATAAATACTTTTGGAGTTTCTTGTCAGTAGAATTCCTTGGAAATTCAAGCAAATTCAAGAACTTTTTTTTTCTTCCTGAACAGAAAATAAATAAGTTTTTCCTTACACCATATTCACAACTATGATAACAAATGTACTTGTGAAATAAATCTGTATTTCAAAGCATTTTCCAAGTTGAAATGAAAAACATGTACTGACAGAGGGTGCTGTTGGATGAAACAAGTGTGAAGAAAGGTGACATACAGTGAATAAACACAATGAGGTCCGAATGTGCAGTTATTTTGTTATATGGCTGAGTTTTGGTTCCAGCGGTAGCATGTTCTCATTACTGAATTACATAGATTTCACATTTTACAGCTCTAGAATTGTCTAAAATGATTTTCATCTATTCTCTTGTGATCAAGATGTTTATTTGTCAGAGTATTTCATTGACCTTGAGTCTTTTTGCAGATTGTGTTCACAAAACCTGGCACTTTGCCTCCTCTGATCACACCACAGTTCAGAAGAAATCGAAGAGAATGTATGTAGAAACTATAGAATGTTAAAAGACAGCAGGTCTGTAGAGCTAGACTACGTGGCCCTTCACCGATCTCTACTTCAGCTACATTTATATACAAATACATGAATTTTATAACAAAATTGTTTCCTACATCAAGTCCAAAAGGAATAATGGCTTTCCTAAAACCACTTTCCTCCAAACAGATTAAAGGGTGCTTCATGAAAAATCTGAAAAAAACAGCCCAAATACATATGTGTGTATATATATACTTATATAAATAAAAATGTTCAAAAATGCACCAGTAGCTTTAATTGATTGTAGCTTTAGCAAGTAAATTCTGACGCAGTGGCTCCTGGAGGCCTTTTACCATCATGACTTATGTGCATGTTCACCAGAATAATCACACTCATGTATGGGCTGGCTTTGTGTGCCTTAAAGAAGCAAGATACCTTGTTCTGTATACAAAGTGAATACTTATCTACCTTACAGTGCTTTTACACGGAGCCTTTGGAGCAGTTCAGTTAAAGAACCACACATTTTTTTCAACTGGCAGTTTTTAAAAAAAAAAGTTTTTTAAGACTTTGTTTTTTCAATGTTTGAAGAAAGTCAGTGAGATAGAAGGATTCTTTACCAAGTAGTATTTTTCCCACCCAACCCAAGAACCATTTACAAACCTTTATTTTTAAGTGTTGTTAAGAAAAGTACCCTTGCCGGGAGGGTAAAAACACAGACTAAAAGTCACCAAGTGTGTGCATGCCAGACGAGACGAGCTGTATTTTCCGTACAGCGTGAGCCTGTGTCATTTGTTTTCACTTCTGCTTTTGTATTTTTGTGATTTTTTTTCTCCCCCCCCAATCATGCTCAGCATAGAAGTTAACAACTGCCCCTGCTTAAAGGCCTTTTGGTGTAATTTTATAACTATGCCTGTATTAATATTGGTTCTTACTTTACATTTATTTCCATTTCTGCCCTCAGGGCCTTTGTTTCTGGCCCTTCGTCTGTAATGGATGTGTGATGCTGTCTGGGCTGAAAGTTCAAAGACAAAGTTCATTTCATTAATGCAAAGGTGAAAAACATAGAATGGAATGTTTTAGGAAAACATGGAAAGTTGGCCAGCCAAAAGAGTGTGATGCTCCAAAGTCCAAATGAGCATAACTCTCTAGAACTCATCTTTCATGCACAGAGTCTCTTTTTCTTTCTATCTTTTTCTTTCTTTCTTTCTTTCTTTCTTTCTTGCTTGCTTTCTTTCTTATCTTTACATGTACACCTTCCTTTCTATATAGTTCTTTCCCAACACCTCGCCGCTGAACTGGTACGTGAGCTTCTTCTTGATCTTTTTGACCTCTCCGGTCTTGCCGTAGTTTCTCAGTGCCCTGGCCATCTTCTGGTAGGTCATCTTCTTGCGGTTGCCTTTCTGCACGCCCCAGCGATGGGCCAGAGCTTCTTTGTGTTTGGAAGAGAACTGGAAAGTTCCCTTTTCTCTGTCCACCCACCAGATGCTGTCCTTCATGTCCCCGTTTCGCAGAAGGTCCAGCAGGAACTGATACAAACGGATCTTCTTCTTGTTTCCTAGGTGAAAAAAAACAGATAAACAGAGAATAAATCAATGGCTCGTTTTTTTTTTTCCTGAAGGGGGGCATTCTGCTAACAAATATGGGACAGCCCATTTCTAACAGACCTGTGTGAGAGCATTGTTTGGCCAGGTTTTGGGCCGTGATATCTTTGTTTAATAGAAACATGACCTTTTGCAGAAAGTTCCTTGTTATTCTGTTGGACTGATTAAAGGGAAATTTAGGGGAAGCCAAACATGTTTTTTTTGTTTGTTTTTTTTTGGGGGGGTGGGGGTTAAATTTCATACTAATTCAAAGAAGTGGAATCTCTCATAAATATGCTTACATTATGGCATTTCTCAACAAACATCAAGAATTCATCCAAAAAACAAATAAGCCAGCCAGAACAAAGTGTGAGTCAGTACTCAAAGCTACAACCCCTAACTCCCATCCTTAAAAGAAAGGTTTGGCCAAAAATATAATCTAATCTAATACATTCCATTAGCCAAGACATTTCATGTCTGACGTTTACTTCTTCAGCTTTGCACTAAATGGTCATGGTAATAGGTAAGAGAAACTGTACGCTCAAATCATTCACCCATTTGTTAAGGAATCTGTGATAGAGTTGCTATTGCAGCTTCTGATACTGTAAGAAAAAATACAGTGAAAATAGTACAAAATGGACAATTCTGTTCATATGATATCTATTTTATATATGATGGTTCAGAAACACACAAGTAAGTCTGTTTGAGACCACTGAACAACATTTAAGATAAGATAAACCTTTAAGATAAACCTTTATACAATACAGATCCATATTTTTTATTTCTAGATTGTATAGTGTACATTTTATACTGTACTGTTGGTATAGTATTTTATTCTATTCTATTCTATTGTTTTCATAATTTTTGCTGCCCCTAACTTTGTACTGTCCACTTTCTGTCGTGACAAAGCACATTTCCCACTTGTGGGACTAATAAAGGTTTATCTTATCTTAACATTTGAAGCAGTTTGTATTGTTGATGATCTGTACTGTATAAGCCTTCATTCCTAATCAGCTACATTTCTCTAGTAACCCTAGTGCAAAAGGAGACACCACACTTCAGAAACATGTCTTGGTCAATTGGCTGTACTTGGGAAAAGGGGGATCTGTGTAAATAAAATTTTTGGGATCACTTTTATTGCCCCTCATACCAGGACATGAGAGAGAATGCTCACCGTGTTCTACTCCAGTGGTGGAGCTGATGTGGTCCCGCATACATTCCTCGTCAGATACCTCCAGTGGTGGGCTACGGCTGCCGGGGTCATCGTCATCCGAGCTCCGCAGCAGAGGAGAAGGCTGCACACTGTGGGGGTAACACACCGGCGGCCGGGGCAAATAGGTAATCTGCAGGGCAATAACAGCTTTTTATTCTGGGGGGGGTCATAAGAAACATTTGAAGCATCTGTCTTCTGTATGTCCTGCTGCAGGGATTCATTCTTGTCTTTCTTTCTTACATGCAAACACATTTCATCTACAGCTCTGTGTACAAACTGATTCATCCTCACAGGAGTTTGAGTCAGCATGGTACGAAAAAAAGGCAAAACCCCAGGCCTGTGTCAACAGGTGGCTATGCTATATTATTTCGAGATATCTTAGGCATGCTAAACAGCAAAAAGGGGAAGTTTCTTTCTTACCACTGTATATCACTGAGGAGGACTATGGTACTCTCTCAGTACTATTTCAGTGTACCTCACTGTGGTTCCACAGATATCATCTCGCACCGCTTCCATTTAAAAAAGGTGACAGCCTTGTGTGGCCAAAGGTCCAAAAAGGGGCAAATTTATATGAAGAGCTCCGAGAATTTCAACATCAGCTTGAAATCAAGGAGACTGAGGTCACAAGATCTTGAAAACAGTCACATTGTTTTCAAGTCTGCTTGTGTCATTTCATGCAGCGTGTTGGAAGACACACTTCCACATGATGGAATGGCCAGCTCAAAAATAGAGGTCACGCAGGATGTTGAAACAAACTCAATATACACTAAAGTTCAACTGAAGTCATTGTACTCATCAGCCCCAACAAACAAAGTGCTGTTTCAACCCAGAGAACCTGTGGTTTTCAAGTTAGGGTCAGACTTGCTTTCACTGAAGAGATCGTGTTAAGTTCTAAACAGTGAAAAAATAATATTATGGCAAGTGAAACCACTTTAAATGACTCCCCTGAGGTTCACTTACAGCATCTGTATGGTTGTATTAAAAAAATAGCAGTCAAAATTCATTTTTCTGTTTTTTCTTTATCCCATAGAATTTAACACAATGTTTCTGTTTCTGTGCCTTTCAGACTCTGTGTGCAAATGAGTTCTGTTCAGACCGGCTGCTCTGCGTTGTGCCTCATTAAAAAAGTTAGAAACACTCCTTATAATTTATTAGTGCGAATGGTAGACTAAATAGGCGGATATCTGTCAAAGTACTGGGATTTGTGACATCACAAAGATTGAATTAAAAAAACATTTTATTTTGCTGTTTAGTTTCCATATATAAATTTTATAGACTGGGGAGTGATTAGCATGTTTTGAAACTTTCGCAGCTAAATTATCTGCATGTGCAGCAAGAATAATAAGTAGGTTTTTTTTCAAAATAAATTGCATTTTATTACAATATTAACTCATAGTGAATATTAAATGTTTTGTTTGAATTCAAGATGTTTGACGTTTTCCCATGCAAGTATCATTCTGTTGCAGAAAGTCCTTTGTTACTGCAACATCTGTCATATCTGTATCATATTTATGCAGCTTTCTAAATAAAGTATTCAAAAATGTCGCTCAGTTCATGTGCATCTGTTGCATTACAGTTGAACTCCCTTAAATAGCAGCATGCTCCCACCGCATGCAACTGCAATATCAAGACACCTGATAAAACTAACAGATTATTATTCTCAGGATGAAAGTGTGTGTTCCTGCCTGCTGTGGCCGTGCGCAGGGGTGGCCGTGTGCCCTGCCGAAGGCAGTAAATCATCCTGCTGTTCAGACAGCTCTCTTCCCTCCAGTGAGTCCATGGCTACACACAGAGGAAAAGCGCTCTTTTCGATAGCCTGTACTGTGGTTAGTGCCTGAGCAAGAAGTCCACCCAGACAAAGAGGATCCAATCACAGCCACTCTCTAATCTGGTTCCTATTCTAACCCATAAATTGCTTTCACCACATCTGCTGTTGCACTCTGTGCATCACTTGTCGTCTCTATGCGTTTCATATTTCCTCACTCGGAATTTAACTGTAGGTGTGCTTGAACCAGACGTGTACACTGTTTGTGCCAAAAGTTAGAGGGTAACTATGTAATAGACATATTACGCATGAACACGCATGCACATTTTAATAAAGTAACACTTATTCAGTGCAGCAAGAGGCGCAACAAACAAACAAACAAACAAACAAATTAATAAATGAACATCAATATTTAAATTTGTTTTGCTTTCATTTTAAATGACCGTATTACGAGTAAAAATGAAACTTATTGGGAAGAATCTGAAGGACAAGTCCTGTTATACCGCAATATTTTGAACTGTTCAGAAGGCATGAATGGTTGAATATGTGTGAACGATGAATAAAATTGCCATTACTTAACTTCACATGTAACTTGGTTTGTGTGTGCTTGTGTGTGTTTTGCATCTTTGCATACGTGTGAATTTTGTGCGTTCATGTGCATGTGCTTGCATTTTTGAGCCTCTCTGGGTGCACATCTATGTATGTGTGTGAGCGCGTGTGTCACAATAAGGAGCGGTTGTGTTTGTGTAAGTGGGGAGGGCCTGTGTAACGGCGGTTGGTGAGTATGCAGGCTGCTGCTGTGGTGACAGTGGTGAGGACTGGTCAGGATAAGGCTGGGTTGAGAAACAGTCTGGGTGCAGATGCACTCTCCATGCTACACCCCAGCAAAGCAAGTAAAACGCCGCTTCACCTTGCACTCAGGCACATGCGAATAGGGAAGAAATCTACACTTATTATGCAGTTATTAATCCTGAGACGTAATATTTCACAACTATTATAAAACGATGTGGTTTTCAAGAGTGAGCAGTTCAAGAGTGTGGACCAAATATAGGCCCTTTGGTTTAAGTAGTCAGGACTTGCAGAAAATCCTTATTAGTGGAGTCCTCAATGAAAGTGTAACCAATTAGGCCTCAATCTCCAGTCTTAAAAATACAGGTTCTTGACTTGATGTAAAGTTTTAGGTGTGGAAGTTCTTTAAACTTTTTGAAAGGTTCACACATAAATACACACACGCGCACACACATGCACACACCCACACATATTCATACATAATTTCCTTAAAGATCAGTCCACTGAAAGGTTCTTTAGGGAGCCAGAAGTTTTTGTTCTTAAGCATCACTCCAAAGAACCCTTTTCAGCACCTTTATTTCTGAGAGTGCACCACATAGTAGACTCTGGCTGCTTATATGGTGAGATGACTTTTCATTCGACAACTGGCCTCACCACTCTATCCCTGGTTTTGCAGAGGGCTAAATGCAGGAGGTCTCACCTGTGGAGGGGAGAGGGGCAGGGGGTGTCCCAGGCTGGGGTCGAGAAAGTGGCTGGACTCCATGTCGCTGTAGCGATGTGCGCTGGAAGGGTGAACCTGTGGCACACTCTGCAGCTCCGTGAACTGGTTCTCTGTCAGATTCTCAAAGTCTGCCGCGTGGACATGGTGCGAGTTGTACTCCCAAGTGTGATCTGGACAAAGGATGCCAAACGAAGGATCAACAATTGCCATCTCAGAACCTATACCACAAGTAGACCAGTGCTGCTGGCAATAGATTGTCAGTAAGACCATGCCTAGTAGTTCAGTTGTCCATTTAAGATTTGTTTAAAAAAAATGCAATGTACAGTTTTTTTCTTCTTTTTTTCACTTAAACCACCAGGACTACATGTTCACAGTGTTTCCTGTTCACACCACTATTTCCTTAAGCAGTTTCTTTTTTGAACCTGCACTTTGTTTTCTGCCTCTGTGTTTTCCATCACTGGAATGAAATATCCCACTTTTGCTTTTTTTAATAATTACCAATAATTCTGGATGGTCTGTTACGTGTCGAGAATGGAACAGACAGAACTCCAAGAGGAAAATGATACATTAAGTGTAAAACAGATACTTTGATCAAAAGAAAATATTAATCTCTTATCAGAGGCACTGGAATCAACTGGCTAGCCAAGGCTCAATCAAGAAGACTAGCCAAAGAAGAGTTGGCAGTGAACAAAAGCTGCAGCAACAGTTGCTACATAAGTAACATAAAGATAATAGTCCGTTAGATAATATTGGAAAATAGTCTATGATGCATTGAAGAACCTTACACAAAGCACAAAAACGAATGTAAATACTAAACCTACTAGCAATTTAAATGACTCAGCACAGTCTCTAATGGAAATCACATTGAGTTATGAGTGAGGCTTCATTTGTGTCCAGCGAGCGAGTCGTTAAAGTTCCAAAACACGCAGACTGAATGCCAAACTGCGAAAAACAACATGTGGCCGGCGTTGTTGATGTTTTGCTTATGGCCTCCTGCAATGAACATTTCTCAGACGTTATGAAAGTAGGTGATGTGCGGGCCCTGTTTTCACTTTTCTTTTAACACCACAGTTCAGAAATCCGTGAGCCTTTCAGAACAGAACTGCTAAATAGTGACATACACAAAAGTCAGACCAAAAATGGGCTCATGCAGTTTCAGAAATGAGGCAGCAACCTGCATACGATCACATTCCTCCTGTACTGCACTACCAGCTGGCTTCATTTTTAATACGCATGCCTTTCAACTCTTCTTTGTGTTGTGATGCTTTCTATTTTTCAGCCTTAGCATTATCCGTTTGATAACTTGGTGGCCTAGATAGACCCTCTTAAGCAGCAGGCCCTGGGGGATATTTCTCGTTCTACGTCTGTAGTTTTCTTGCCTGTCAAAATGAGGCATCTGTTTCCTGCTGTGTGTCGGGTCACTTGCTGGTTCCACTCACTAGCTCTCCTAACACCCCCGACTGCATGGTTTATTCCCAGCTGCCATGGGTGTGATTTCAAACCGTTAGTTCATTCTACCAAAGATGGTGTTAATAATGGGCCTCTAAGTGTTTCAAGCTATTTCGGGTAGATTTTAGTACGTTTCCAAAAAACGTGTGCGAACAATTCCGCAACAATGTATGCTTGGCAGTGACAGTGAAAGTGCAGTGAATGGACAACAGCATCTTACCACTTTGGCCATCTCCATCAATTATGTATTGATATTCCATTGGCGGTCGATAGATGTCAGACTCATAGATCATTTCTTCCGTTGGCTGTGAGGTGAATTGTGAAGAGAGAGTTTGACCAAAGAAAACAGAAACAAGCAGAAAGTCTCAAAGCAGAAATATGAATGCAGTATGCAGTATGAGAAAAACCTCACATCTTTGTTTACAAGTGCCCAGTAATCTTTAAATTCAGATGGTGTCTGTGACATCCAGCCAGTCCGGGTTATTTTCTATTACACATAGAAATTATGTTTTAGTGATTCAGTCAATTTTTGGAGAACATTTACACTCGTAGCATAGATTGTTGCATATTGCATTACACAGAAGCACCTCTGAGGCTATCCTACAGGGTCACCTGTTGCAGATCATTGATTTTATTCCCTCTGTTTGGTAATCAATAGGTTTTAATGAAAACATTTTCATTTATTAACAAATGACAACTGAATTTAATAAGTCATACCTATAATCTACTAAGAAGCACTGAAAAGCAAAATAAAAGGAAATATATCATTTTCCAATGAAAGAAATTAAACATTTTCAGACAGATGTGTAGAAAGAAACCAAAAGCAAAAATCACTTATCAAAGAATTAAGGCTAAAGCAGCTAACTATTCATTTTCAGTGGTGACAAAATACAGACATAACAATGCACTCATGTTCCACTGCTAAAGTATTGGTTATTTGCACATCTCGTTATTAGTAAGAGAAAAGTCGGAGCAGAACGACTAAAAAATGAACACATCAAGCTGCTTAAGGCCATTGCCGGAAGCTTGTAACCCCGTTAGATCGTCAGTGACTTCTCGGCCTTTGAGTGTTTGTACTTTTCCAAACAAAACAGTTATACCATAACAGAATAATGGCACGTTTGAATAGAAGATGAGTAATACTCACAGGTGGGATGATGTACCCCTCCATTCTGTACGAAGGCAACATGGAGTCTTCTCCGCTTCGCTCGCTCAAGCTCTTTGCGCTAACCCTTTCTCAATGGCTTTCAAAACTGTCCCCGAGCCATTGCACAACTCTTAATTTCCTCTTACCAAATGAAACCAAAGATCTTGTAGAGACACACACAGACACACAAGTGCACCTTATCCAGTCGGGGCCACTCAGCTATCTCCCGGGGCCCCTGAAAGAAAGCAACTACAGATACAGTGCAAGCGACGCAAAAACAGCAAGCGTGACCAAATGGATATGGCTTTCTGTTTGTTACTTCTTTATTTTTGGGTATATGTGTGTGTGTGTGTGTGTGTGTGTGTGTGTGAGAGAGAGTCTGCTGCTGGTTCCTGATTTTAGGGTGATGTCAGGTGGGGATTATAACTACTCAGTTAGAACAGACGCAAAGTGTCACCTCCCCCAATAGCCAATCAGAGACAACTCAGCCAACACGCTTCTTCCTGTCCACCTCCATACTGCCTGCCATTCCACAAGCGTTAACGTAGGATGAAGGAATAATTGGTGCCACTTTAGATGACTTTAGGGCTCCTTAATTTCTCCATTTTGCAAGCCGTCCCCAGAAGTACACAAATCCAAATGTTTAGACAGTAAACAATGTGCCAAAACACTTTTTTGTTACACTGTTTGGAAAGCAATTAGTTTTTCTGCAAGCCCACAAAGTGTCCTCTTCTTTAACATTGGGGTTTATTTGATGTGGTAGTAAAGAGTTCAATAAGCAGCTCAATTAACACTGATATGATTATTATGTTTTACGTTTCGAACCTAAACATTTGGGTTTATAGTGTAACTCTGAATCATAGAAAGTACATCTGATACATCTGTTTACTTCAGTAAACAGAAAATTGATAATGACTTTTGTTTTAATGATTAACCTTTCAATGGATGACCTTTCAAAAAATGAGACATATGAGTAATGCTAGTAGTCAAATCCCAATACTTTTATGACAACAATTCCCAAACTAAATAAAATTTGATTTAAGGCCCAGTCTGTAAGTAGTTAGTCCCAGTCCTTCCTCCCAACTTCCTCTGTCCCTCCCCACCCACCAGAACCTGGTCCATTTTTCTTGCTTTCTTCTCATACAAGTGACATGGTGCTGTTTAGAGCATTATGACATTGTATTACTCATTTAGTATTCACTGAATGGCTATATATTGTGACTGGTAATATAACATTTTCTGTACACAGGTATCCCTTTTTAAAATATGGACAAAGTAGATAGACCAAAAATGACTAAACGTAAAAAGAAGTGACATCACTTTTAATTAAAAAAAATTAAGAACCTTCTTTCTGGTACAATTTAAATTACTTCAATAATACCAAGTATTGAAAAATTCTTCTTGATTGGTCTGCAGTCCAGTGTAGTCAGTAAACACACCTCATACTCCATTTCTGATTTAAGCCACATCCACTTTTAGTTTGACATTACAAAGAAGCATGGTTCAGGAGTTTGTACTATAGGACTCTGTATTGGTATTTATATTTTGAATCTCTCATGTTAATATTTAACAATACCAAGCTCTATGTGCAAGTATTAAGACATTTCGAAAGTCTCTATAAACTGTAAAGGTTCCATCTAAGGGTTTTTATTACCATGCATCCAAGCCAAAACTCATTAAGGAACCTCAATTTTTAAGAGTGTGGATAATAGTAAGCCAGTTTTGTAGAAGATATAGACGTAAAGATCTGTTCTGTACATTACAGCTAAAAAGCAAAGGTCTAAACTGTTCTTGTCATGCATCCAAACCATGAAGCATTAAAGAACTTTTATTTCTAATACTGTAGAGCTGATAATTAGACAGTCTTATAAAAGTTGCAGATGTAAATGTGTTCTGCACAGTAAAGCAAATAAACAAATTGCTGAATCTGGGACTTTTCTTTTTTTGCAATTTGCATTTTTTCATTGCTGTTAGAACAGCACTTAATTTAAAACATCCAAATGTTTTACATACTTTGACACAGTCAGCAGTCCTTGACATGCGAGTGAAGAGGAATAATACATTTAAATATTTTTACATTAACTTCCATAAAAGAGTGTTTTTCTCTTAATTTTAATTTATTGTTTTGGAGAGATAAGGTTTTGTTCCAACAGCAATGTATTTCTTATTTTTTATTCTGATGTCCAGGCTCAATTTCACCAATATGTACCTTCAAAAGTCAGTTTTGACTCCTTCAGCTTCTACTGAGCTGAGGTCTTAACATTAAGCTTGCGCTGACTGCAGATAGTGGGTTATCTAAGAGATAAGGTTGTTGGTCAGACTTTATCTTGTATCTTGTAATGTAGTTATAATCTTCTAGTGCAGTTCCACTAAGACAAGTAGGGACAATAGATAACACACTGATACGTGACAGTGTCTGATTTTCCATCAATGGCCTGACTCCTGACAGTTATGATGTATCGGAAGCTCAAAAACTATTAGTGGAGATCCTATACATACTGCCCAAAAATGCATTCAGTCTGGAGGAAAATGAAGTTTACTGCTTTCTACACTAGCAGTTTTTTTGACATCCAGTGGAAGCTCACAATTAAAGATTCATTTAATACACTGTATTCTTTAAAAACTGTATATTGCTGTTAAATGGTCCATTCAAGGAGATGCAGGTCCAGCCTATTGTTAAAGAGGGTAAATGCTGAATTGTACACTCTTTAACGTCCATTTGTAGAGCCTAATTCTGGGGGCGGTGCTTCCCAGCATTCAGATCTGTAATTTTTGCTTCATTTTCTTTTATTTTTTCACCTACAGCTCAGTTCACAAAGGTTTTGAAGCTATTATTCAATCCCAAATATCAGTTTGAATGCATTATATATACTTTGGTATTCCTACTGTAAGAGTGTTGTGTGTCATCAGCTAATTAGATCTCATAACCTAAATAACTTCTTGTATTTACATTTATGGCATTTAGAAGACGCTTTTATCCAAAGCGACATCCATTCCCTAACTACAGGGGACAGTCTCCCTGGGGCAGCTTGGGGTTAAGGGTGTTGCTCAGGACCCCAGTGGTGGTTTGCTAAAGGTAGGATTCAAACCCATGACCTCTTGGTCCAGAGGCAAGTATCCTGCCCACTAGGCCTCCACCCCTGTATTTGTAAACTTTAACTAACATTTGGTTTCTGCTATCTTTGTACATTTACAGGCTTTGGCAGACGCCCTTATCCAGTCATTAATTACAGGGACAGTCCCAACTGAGGGTTAAGTGTCTTGCTCAAGGTGGTAGAAAGTGAGGATTTGAACCTGCAATTTTGTGGCCATCAGGTTCACAAGCAAGTGTTTTACCCACTAGGCCACTACCACTGTAGTCTGGACTGGTGTAACTGCACATGGAATAAGCAAATTTAAAGTAACAGTAAATTTACAGTAGTGTGCTGGTGTTTGTGCTGCCAGTAATTTACTGAACAGTTCAGGGTTTTTTTTACATATGGAGGTGAAAACAGCATTCACCTTTGGATCAGTCAGAAGTATATGATCATCAGAAACTGAGTAACATTCAGTGAAACACTGACCTTATGCGTCAGTGCAGTGGAATTTACCAGCTGAGTTTTTGTACTGTAGCCTCTGAAAGACTGAAGTTAGGGGCTTTGATATGACTTCTTCTGAAAAGTCAACGATTAAACTATGGAAGTATTCACTAACAGGGAATGATGTCAAATTAGGCCTCTAAAAGTTGTCACCTTTCAGAGTAGCTGAGCGCATGCTGCAAATGATTCAGCCAAAAAAGACAGCTATAATTATTTTGTTTTAAATCAATTCTGCATTATTAAAACATTTTAAAACATTGAACAAGTGGCTCAGCAACATCTCCTGTGATGCTGTTGAGCATATGATTAAATACTTTATGGAAAATACATGCAAAAAATGTTTAAGATAATGTGCCCTATGCATGTTAATTCAGTTTTCACTCTCTGCAGCCTGTTACATGGTTAAGGAACCGGTACAGTGTGTAATTATAACATAAATTATGTATACGTCATGTTTACACATGGTGCAAAGTGCAATAAGACCTGTCTTTAATGTGACTTCAAATCAGGGCAAATTGAGCTTTTTATTTAAATGTCTAGATTTAGAAACTAAGCTTTCCCATGGTTTAGAAAAATTCAGTTAAAAGTTAGTTTGGCTTAGGAGGATCAAACTGCAAATTTGTCTGAAGGTAGATCAGTACTTGTGTATGTTTATAGTCATATGTATGAGAGGCCCTATAGGACATTATTCATACTTGGTCTCACACATACACTACTATACTCTTTCACAAACACTACTATAGTCTCTCACATACACTACTATAGTCTCTCACACACACCGCTATAGTCTCTCACATACACTACTATACTCTTTCACAAACACAACTATACTCTCTAACACACACCACTATACTCTCTCACATGCACTACTATAGTGTCTGGGTCTCGCACTTAGTATCATACTCTTGCACATACACCACTATACTCATTCACTTACACTACTATATTCCTCTTACATGTGTATGTGAGAGATTATAGTAGTGTATGTGAAAGACTATAGTGGTATGTGTGAGAGACTATAGTATTGTGTGTGTGAGACACTATAGTGGTGTGTGTGAGAGAGAATAGTGGTGCGTGTGAGAGAGAATAGTGGTGTGTGTGAGGGAGTATAGTAGTGTATGTGAGGGAGTATAGTAGTGTATGCTAGAGAGTTTGATTGAAACGGAAGGGAGTTCGACTGAAACGGAAGGGAGTTTAAATTCTCAGTTTCTGATTGGCCATCATATTTTCTGATTTGTCATCTTTGATAAAGGAGGCGGGATATAAGCCAGACATCGGTGCAGCACCAGAGTGTTCCCTGTGTAGGAAGATGGCTGACAGAGATTGTGTAAACCAAGCTTTCACTATCTTAAACAACAGTTTACAGGATCAGACCCTGTTAACCAATACGGCTAATTCATTGCAACAGACTTATCAGTCAGAACCTGTTAGCGAGGAACGTGTGTCAGCATCAGCCAATCAGAGGCGGAGATTGCATTGCGTACTATGAGAGGCCGTATAGGACATTATCCCTACTTGGTCTCACACATACACTACTATACTCTTTCACATACGCTACTATACTCTTTCACACACACTACTATACTCTCTCACATGCACTACTATACCCTGTCACATACACTACTATAGTCTCTGGGTCTCGCACTTAGTATCATACTCTTGCACATACACCACTATACTCATTCGCATACACTACCATACTCTTACATGTGTATGTGAAAGATTATAGTAGTGTGTGTGAGAGATTATAGTAGTGTGTGTGAGAGATTATAGTAGTCTGTGTGTGAGACTATAGTGGTGTGTGTGAGAGAGTATAGTAGTGTGTGTGGGAGACTATAGTAGTGTGTGTGAGGGACTATAGGAGTTTGTGTCATAAAAAGGGCGGTACAGTTGGCATGAGTGGAATTTAAACACAAAACCACAATACGAGAGACACAGCAGCAGAGGATTTGTTTTTTAACAAAGCAATACATAATCAAGATGATCTCCAGTCACCTCACCTCCAACACCTACATTTTTTTACAGTGCTGGACCAGGGAAAGGAAGAGACAGTGATACCATAGGTCAGAATGCCCTCTTCAGTCTCTTTTGGAAGTGGAAGCATTGCAATGCTTTCTGTTAAGGGAACCAGGAGAGATTATGTGCATGTAGGGGTGTAAGTTTTACAGTCATCTCTTTTGTCCTGCTGACAGAGAGATAATTGTACTTACAAAGAGCCTCCAGTCACTTCACCTCCTCCGGCTCACTGTTCAACAGGTTCAGGTAGTTGAGCCTGTACATTTAAGGGTCCTTGGGTACAAAAAATGACAAGGCGTACTGGGCTTTTTTTTGTCCAACAACTTGTTCAACAGGTTCAGGTAGTTGAGCCTGTACATTTAAGGGTCCTTGGGTACAAAAAATGACAAGGCGTACTGGGCT
>JBBPCX010000040.1:20120908-20132875 GCA_037974365.1 Hydrocynus forskahlii
GAGTATAGTAGTGTGTGTGAGAGAGTATAGTAGTGTATGTGAGAGAGTATAGTAGTGTGTGTGAGAAAGTATAGCGGTGTGTGTGAGAGACTATAGTAGTGTATGTGAGAGACTATAATAATGTTTGTGAAAGAGTATAGTAGTGCATGTGTGAGACCAAGTATGGATAATGTCCTATAGGGCCTCTCATTCATATGCCCCACTTTTTAATTTATTAACTGAAAATCTAACACTTATTGGGAAAAACACAAAATGTGGTCTGGACAAACATTGCAGTACATTTAATATTTTATGTGTTATTTTTTCAGTATGTTAAATCCAGCATGTCAGTAGAGATTGTGCATTGATATTTGTAGAAAAATGCCATATTCCCCTGTAGAGGATGTGGTCCTTTAGAAAATAACAGGGGTGTTCACATTTTTGCATATGACCGTACACTGGCAGAGTACCATACTAATCTTGGTTTCCTAAAGAAATTTAATTGGATCCAAGTTTAAAGAAGATTCTATAACATGTAATCCAAGAGTGAAAACCTGCCGCCAAACTGGTCCTTTGTGAGTAAGACTGAGCACCCTGCTTACCAATACAGTATTTCTTCTGTTTTTGTTTTTTATAACAATAACATCCAAGTAGAAAAATAGGTACTTTTATTTTGAGCCAAGTAGAGATCAAACTTTTACAGGATGAAACTATTGTGTGGTTAGGGAAATACACAACTTAATTCAAGAAAAGTCTTAGGAATATAGTCTTAGAATACAAATAACCAAATTTGATGTGTGTCATTTCCAAACCTCTCTTTGAGAAAGTCCAGTATTTATAGTAATCCAGTACTTAGTCCTGCTCATCAATTCTTCATTAAATTAATCCATTAAATTAATCATTAAACAAGTCCATGCAATAGCTGGAACGTCGAGTCGAGTTATCAATAACTCAATACAACCACAAATCAGCAAAGAAGGTTTTACTGCATTTATGTGTATTTATATTAATCTGAATGTTATCAAGTGTTCTACAGGCAAAAACCATATAAACAATATAGTTTTCATTGTTCATTTTTCACTTAATTTGTACATTTCCAAGACAGAACAGAACATATTTCTGGTATATAATAGTCGTTTCTCTCTCATTTGTGTGTGTGTGTGTGTGTGTGTGAGAGAGAGAGAGAGACAGAGAGAGAATGAGAGAGAGTTGTGAGAAGGCTGTTGTATCTTTCAGTTTTGCTTATCTAAAGTGTGTGTCTCAGCATATAAACCTGCATCACGAGCCAAACAGATATGGTGAGTGCTGTAAAAACCTTGCATGTTAAGCAACATATATAAAACAAAAAATAAAAAACGATCAAATAAAAGTATTTTATGGGAAGCACGTGAGAAAGGAAATAGCATTACTCTGTCAGACACTCTTGCCAGACTTGTTTTCATCTGTTTTGCTACGGTAATTTGCTGTACTTGATGATTTATCGGTGCTATTTTGGTCGAAACAGTGTTTTGACGTACTTCAGAATTAAGGTTTTGTTGTATTGTTTTGACTGCTATTGTACTGGTCCCGTTTCGCCACATGTCAAGCTGCTGTAACCACAGGCTGCCGAAGCCACAGCTGCCTGCGCAGCCGGTCTGAACATGATGACACTTACTGTTTTCCCAGTGTATTAATATACACTGTTACAGCCACTTCAGCAGGCTATTTCCCTCCTACTGTTATTTCAGGAGGACCACACAGATGACCAATTTTTACATATACCGTACAGGGCCTGATTTTCCATAAGCCTCGTCGCTCAACGGCACACATCGGACATTTCATTGCTATCAGTTTTGTGAGCGCAGCAATTTTTATTTTTCTCCCACTGACAAGAACCTTTATTAGCATATGCTGGATTAGGCGTTTGCCTATGTTTAGCACCAGCGCCCCAGGGCCTCCTACACAACTTTTCCTCATCAGCTTCGGCAGGCAGGCTGTGTGGCTTCTTGCTTCATGGTCCCTACTAAGTAGTGCAGGAATGGCGCAATCGTGGGAAGACTGCATTTGTCTTGCTTAAATGTGTATTGTCCACTGCACGTTAGGTAAACCAGCTGCTTACATCCTGGCTGAACGTCCGTACTGGCACGAACTCACTAAAACCAAAAGAATACAGCTATAGATTACAGCTATAGATTTGTGATGTTGAATTCAGCACTACGTGAATATTGGAATAAGTGTAAGCCAATACCTTTCTATATTCATTCACTACATTTTCTGTAACCACTTAAGCCTTACTAGGGTTGTGGGTACCCGGAGCCCATCCTGGGTCTACGGGCGCCAGGCAGGGACCCACCCTGGATGGACACACACACACACACACACACACACACACACACACACACACACACTTACACCTACAATCAATTTAGGATCCCCAGTTCACCTGACATGCATGTCTTTGGACCGTGGCAGAAACCAGAGACCTTGGCAGAAACTGACGCCACCATGAGGAGAACATGCAAACTCCACACACACAAAAGGACCCAGATTTAAACCCCCAACCCTGGAAGTGTGAGACAACAGTGCTACCCACTGCGCCTCCGTGGGACCTAGGCCCAATATTTAAGTTGATAAAAAAATCTGCCTCTGTTGTTCAAAATATAAGCTAATTTCATGCGAACCAATGTTTGAGCCAATATGGACACCCATTATAACAAAATAGTCATGTGACTGTTAAAGGTATTGCATTTCTAATGAGATTCCTAAGTAAAGATGTTAGAAACAACCCCATGTATGGTCTGCTTTACATTTGAGCAAAAGTTTTAGAGTTGTTTGAGGCCGGCCAATGATTTATGAACTTTTAAATGACTTCGTAATGGGTCTTAGACATAAAAACACTCCAGGCATGCTGAGCTGAGGAGAAGTCACAGAACTGTTGGCGAACGTGATGAAACTCGAACGGCCTCGATTGTGCCCCCCTGACTGAAAAAAAAAGCAACAAAGAGAAAGAAACAAGAGAACTTTCACTTCTCTCTTTGAATGAGCAGCTAAATAAAGAGGTTGAATTTTTTCTCTTTCCAACCAAAATGACACAAGTAATTTCTTGGGCCAGACCATGGACAGTGATCTTGATAGATACGTTCATTTTAATTTAATGGCCTTTACATGGCACATGGTACAGGAATACACGTGGAAGTAGCTTCTGTAAAGCTATAAGGTTTAGATATACAAATTACTGAATAGGGAACTGCAGTAAACTTTGTCATTTTAAACAGAGCAACATGTTATCAGTATTTTACCAGAATCTTCATTTGGCTTTGTATCTCACCTTTACCATCAGTTTCTTTGAAACTTGTGGGCTTGCGTGTTTGCCTTTAATATTACTTGTTGCCTTAAAACAAAAGACCCACACACAGGCCCACACAAATAAAGCAGCCTACTCTCTGTGTATAGGACAGAAAAGCAGAAGTGGAGGACTCTCTTTCAGATTCACTTCCTGTTCGGGCTGTAAGTGAATGACTTGCGTCCTTGCACCGTAGCCGAGGCCTAGGATCAAAAAGTGAAGCATGCGATATAAATGTGATAACCCCAAAAATGCTCTGACCTGACCTTACAGGTTCACACATTCCTCTTATACACAGAAACCTACATGTCCATTTAAAGACACTGAAACAATGAAATGATTTAGATCAACTGTGGATCAGACTCTTTCACTGAGTAGGTTTTAAGGTTATTTGCTGTGCTTTTGATTCATCATTTTCATGAAAATGTTCTGCTTTCTAAGAAAATTAAAGCTCAGATTAACAGTTTAGTGACTGTGGTAACACACATTGCATCTTTCAGGGTGAGGAGAAATGTAACCTGGTAAGAGTATTCTTCAGAAGTCTTTGACTGGATAGATCTAATGCATTCATGTAAATCATGTTAGATGCAAGTTGGTACTACTCTGCAGGAAAGCACAAGGAGGAGGGCTGGTCAGGTAAGGACAACAATATTAACATTGCTATTGTTTCCTGCACAAAAAAGTTTAAAAATATGTTTGAAAATGAGATAGAAAGTCAAGAAAAAAAATGGAGTAAACAAAATTTACTCAGTAAGGTCCCTTGGTAAGAACATGCAGATTAATCCATTGCACCAACAGAATCTTCGATAAATATATCTCTATTTTAATGCTATATTGTTTTGTTTATTTATTTTTTAGACATTTCTTACCGGTTTTAAGTCATGAATATTTAACTATTAATTATCTATGTTGCTATTCCAGTCTATAAAAACGATTGTTACTATATGATAAAATGAAAAAAGAATTATAAGTCATTTGTGTAGGTGTAGTGATACTTATCTGTAACCTGGTGAGAACAACACTAAAATTGGGAGCTCAGAGTCTCAGAACCTTATACGTGTTGGTTGGGTGAGTCCTAGCAAAGGATGAGGGTAGGAACATTAGTTGCTGCTGTTGCTTCTGTCAGCACTTGCTAAATTCCTCATGCTAAAAAATAAAATGCTAAATAACACTCTTACCATTAAAGAGGCTTTTGAAAACTATGTTTGAACTAAGGGCTACAATTACTGCTTCCATGGCAGCATACAGTGCTCATGCAGAGAACATTTTGGTTACATTATTGGTTACATAAGTCATGAGACAGAGCATACAAGTACTCATTCAAAAACACCAGTAAACATTTGAAGCCAGTAAAGTGTTTTTAATAGCTTGAGAGAATTCTGGCAAAAAAAATTAAGAAGTTTTAGTCATCTTAAATCTTTAAATTGAGTTTTACAAAGAATTTAAAATAACGTGAAATACAGAATCCTTGAAGTATAAAAGTCCTTAAAAGTCCTAATTTAATATCTTAACTTGATGAGTGACTGTTTATGCTTGCAACACTATATGAATAAACAGGAATAAATATACTTATTCTTAAAATAAAAACAATGTTCTTAAAGACAAGTAATCTTATCAAATGAAAAAGGTGTGCTGCTTTGATATGAGATCATTTCACTTGGTAAGACTTTTTCAGTGATAAGCTAAGTGGTCAGTCATATGATTAATGATGAGATAATATTATAGAACCGACTCCCCAAACAGAAAAAAAAATTTACCATTGCTTGTTTATGGGCTTGTTAATAGCCTTTAAAGAGAAGTAAAATGAGATTCTTACACCATAACAGAGGCTACAAAATTCCAGGTTATGAGATTCTTATTTCTTAGGTTTGTGGTCATCCTTTTTTTGTAATAGCCACAGTTCATGTGACTGCAAGCAAAGTTTTATAGCTGTTCTCCTGATAGCTGCAATTCTGAAATCCCCTCAAGCAACCCACCATCAATCATTTTCACGCTTGGGCTTTCTGTCATTTGACTAGTGGTCATGTGATGTCTCCTGTTCAAATGTTACCTTCTCTGAGTGTGGTATTTTGATTTCCTATGCAGATGTGCAATGTCTTATGTAATTATGAAACACACAGCCTTGATTGTTTCTGGTTTTCACAGTGGCTGCCCCCATATGCTTTTACATATACACACGCACACACACACACACACACACACACACACACACACACACACACACACATCATGTCACTATGTGTATCATTTCTATCATTGGGGAACAAAACCTTATATCTCCAAATTGGCAAATTTTATTCATTTTGTCGTTTTGGTCCATTCGTCATGAAATGTGCATACAAAGTAAAAGGCTACTGGAGTTCTGAAATGAGTTCTGCCATCTTGAATTCACACCACAGTTTTCAGCTAGGTTCTAATCTGGAGAGTGAGTGAGTCATTGCAAAACTACGCTGGTCTTCTTCGCCAGTTCATATATTGCCAGGTAAAGAGATTTGGGGCAAACAAAAAAGTTTTGAAAGATTAAAATGTAATTAAGATAAATGCACATTTATTTAGATATGTCTAATATTTTCACTTGTGTTGTATTTTTTTCTCTCTTTCTCTTCTAAACTGGCATCTTAGGAGGACATTTAGAATTTGCAGTCTCCTAATTCCCCATCCTCCCATCACTCGCCCACCTGGTGTTTTTTATCTTCCAGGTATATGGCCTTTGCTTCAAATCATGATCACTACGTTTTTCAGTGCCTCTTTGAAACCTCATTGGCTGCAAAACCACAGCCATTTTGGAAGCATGAGAAGGTGGACAGAAGGACCTTTGATTGTGGCAGGAAGGGCCTACACTTTAGATATGGCGCACACAACCAAAATAAGCTTGAGGTTTCAGCAGGAAGGCCGACAGTAGCTACACTGAGCTGTTTTGTTCACTTTGTGTGCTGTGCTGCGGTCTAGACTCTCCCACGAGGTGTCAATGCGTTTTTCACACATCTGCCTGCAACCTGACAGTACATACAGGCTCTGAGAGCTCCCGGCAACCGTCGCAGCGCTCCAGTGGTGGAGTTAGCACCTTCAAGTTCACTCATAACAAGCTTGGTTTATCATTTCCAGCATTTACACACGATGAACAGTGACTGGTGTCTTATTTCTTCTTGATGCTGGACTGCAATGTGGTAGGGTTGGCCTACATTGTACAGTATGATTAAGTAAGGTACAGCTAGTTGTATTTTTAGCCTTTGGGATCAAAGAACTGTAAAAATGAAGTAATATCTACTCATTGTAACCCACAAAAATGCTTTTTGCATGCCGTGTCACTACAATCCCTTTGGTAAGATTAGCTGATTCATGGTTTCTCAGGCAAAGAACCAGCTAGAATGCAAGGTTCTGACTATTATCAGTACACTGTTCAATATTATCAAGGTTCCTCTTAATGTTTTTTTGGTCCTGAGTTTCTGAAATATCAACTGTTATTAATTACTTGGAAGGGTGAAAATTGCAAAGGTTTTTAAACCCTCCCACATGGTTGGTGCAGTCCACCCTGCTTAAAGATCATGACCACACAGTTAAAGAAGAAAACAGGAAACACCATGGTGCATTGCAAAAGGAAATATTGCGCTCCTCACGCTCAAAGATGAGGTATTTTGACTGAAATTGCACCAGAGTGATGTCCACATGCGGGTGTTGACATCAGTGACTGTCATAACTCCACTGTGCCAACTAAAAAGCTATTAAACAGCATAAACAGCACCACATAGAAACTCTTAATTGGTTTTAAAAATAGTCTGTGATATTTATTAATCTGTTTCTATATCATCCTATACTAATTTGTTAATTGATCATACCTTTTGAAACACTTTATGACGAACGGACCCATTGAGATGAAGAGAAGGACGCTGCTTCCTACTCTTACAAAGCTACAATTCTGAAAATGTGGAGTTTTGAGAGTGAGTGTCAATTATGTTTCACTGTGTTAGAAAATTAGTTGTTGCAATGACAGAAATATATTATACTTATATTTCATGTGGCAAAACAAAGCATTTTGTATCATGTACGGTGCACAGCACTCTTTTATGATAAGAATTTACTTCATGGAATGGCCCATTAAAAAAAAAAAAATTGTCAAACGTGCCATTGTCCATTTGTCAAACGTGAACACACCAGAGTGCACAGTGTGAACAGCACAAAATTCTTTCTCTGGATTTAACCCATTCACCAAGTGAAGCAGCAGGCAGCCGGGAACACAGTGCCCTTGGAGCAGTGTGTGGGGACAATACCTCTCTCAAGGGTACCTCAGTGGTGCCACTGGCAGTCCTGGGATTCAAACCCACGGCCTTGTGATGGCAGGGGCAACTCCCGAACCACCAGATCACCAGCTGTCCCATTTGTTGCCTTTATCTAAGTAATTAATGAACCAAAGCATGCTTGGTTTCTGAAGTATCTTTAGCCTTGCCCTGAGGCAAATGTAGCTAAAATGCCATGCAACTCAATGTCACTCATTTTTTTCAGTTACATAGACTTTGATTAACTTATAAGCCAAAACTAAACAAACAAACCTCAGACATCAAACATGTCTTGACTGATTGACTGCATTTGAGCTAGGGAAGAAATTGTGTAAATGTGATTTTTCAAAGAACCACCTCTTTACTGTTAGTCCTTTGGCAACCATGGATTTGTGAATGTGCCGTTATTGGTATTTAGTACTATTATTGTTTCAACAAAATAAATGGAATTCAAATAACGAGTCTCAGAAAGACACGTTTCCTGGAGTCTATTAAATGATTGAAATGCGCAAACCACATTACACAGCATGGGCATTTTCACTGGCTTATAAATATTACAGAAAGACTAAATCTGCTTCCTTCAATGGTCATGTAAGGTCAAGCTCAACTAGATGAATCCAGGCAGTTACCCACATGGTTTAGTCATAGTTTCATGTCACTTTTTTTTATTAATCTTTTGCCCTTTTAAAATCTTCCAACAGTATAAACGAGCGTAGAATCATTATGAATCTTTGATGGTCTCTTTTGCTGCAAAGGTTCTAGACCAAACGCTTCCAGTCTTTGTATTATCTGAGGTTGCAAATTTAACAGAAAAAAAAGAAATTTCATGTAGTTTAGATTTTCTTCCTTGAACCCTTTACATGAAATATCATGTTTGATTCTTCTAGGAAATATGAGGCTGGTTTAGTTTGATGTCATCACACTCACATCACACCAAATAAAGTCACTTAAAAGGATTCGTTAAAGACATACAACAGAAGAACTACTTTTGGTTCCCTAAATGGCTTTTCGGTGGACGGCTCTTCAAAGAACTACTTTGGTAAATGTGCAAGTTTGAAACATTTTCATAAGGGTTCAGATGAATTAAAAGGATTTCATAGAACCAAGTCAAGAACCTGTTGGGAATCTTTATGTACTTCAGAGTACAGGCCTGCACTACAATGTAGTCTTAATGAAAATCCAAAAGAAATATGTTAAAGAAATTCAGGAGACAATAAAGGTGTCCACTCTTTATATGGAATGACATTAAGACTTTAGGAGTCTATAGTTTACGTGTCAAGTGTCTATTTGTCATACATGAACACACCACACCACAGCACGCAGTGTGAACAGTGCGAAATTCTTCCTCTGCATTTAACCCACACACCAAGCAAAGCAGTGGGCAGCCAGGAACACAGCGCCCGGGGAGCAGAGTGAGGGGGTGGCAACTTGCTCAAGGGTACCTCAGTAGTGCCACTAACAGTCTTGGGATTGGAGCCCATGATGTTCTGATCGCAGGTGCAATTCCCTAACTACCAGGCCACCGGCTACATATAACAAGGTTAAAATTTGTTTCTCAGATCCGTAAAAGTGTTCTCAGGCGACAACAATAAAAACAGCACCTGTTGGGAATGTGACTGCATTTTGAACCGAGGGATCGGGTGGACTGGCCACAGTGGCCTTAATTTCCTGTCTGATAGTATGCGGAGGTTTTAGTGGCCACCTCCTCTTTCATAATGACATGGAGCAGGCCTCAGCAAGAGTGTATGGGGGGACGTCCAGCTCTTCTCACTTCTTATTCCCAATTCCTCATTCTCCCCAACCGTGACTACACTGCAAGAGATCCCTAGCAGCTTAGGGTGGAAGAGCTATTTTTGGGCAGGTTAAGCCTACTTTCAGTGAGGATATGGATGCACATACATCCACACCCACACTCACACACACGTAAAAATGTGTCTGTTTTGCATTTTTGTATAATAAAACTGTAATTTTTGTATAATAAAACTGCAAAGTTAAACAAACATCATACTGTGAGCATCAGCTGACAGTTGTATTTGAGAGCCTTTCCGGATCTAATAGCATTCCTTTAACATGCTGAAAAGTTATCTGAGTTATTTGCGCAGGTGTGAATCTCGAACCTGGCCTGTACTTCATAATCCCAACCAAGCAGGCCTGACTGGTGTGGCTAAATTTGAAACACAACTCGCAGACATGGTTTTACAGAGCTGTTTTACTACTAAGCACTTTGAATTACTTAAAAATGTCGTGCTGGGATAGATTGAAGTCTTACAAATCTGTGATACACTAACAGTGTTTATTACAAGCAACCTGCCTTCAACTATTAACCTCACTGTGCTAAAGATCCTCTTACAACAGCTGGGCTTGCAGAAATGCTTAAAAAAACCTCCAAAACACACTTTAAAGGAATTTAACAAGTAAGGGGAAGTCCTTCATCACCCACTCTGGAGCTATTCTGAGAGCAGGTAAAACATTACTACAGAGAGAGAGAGAGAGAGAAAGTCAGCCTATTACACTCATTTGAAAACAAGCCCGAACCCTCCCCAATAACTGTATCCTGGCAGGCCCCGTCAGCAAAGAGTACCTTGATTCTGAGCACAGTTAAGTCAAAGTAAATGTGGATTTCAAGGATATGTTGTAAATTTGTCCTTTGAAAAGAGGAACATGTTTGCTATGAAGCCTCTGATTCCATGCTGCCATTGTTGTAACAGCAAAGACTATGTTCCATAACAAATAAGGGATTACCCATGGCTCGTCATGGGAATCTCCAGTAAATTCTTACAAAAACAGAAAACTGAGTCACATAATAGCCGTTCTACTTTATGTACATTTTTACATAACTGTCAATTCACCTGCATTTACCTGTTCTATGTCTTGCATGTGTCAACGGAAAAAAGTCCAGTGCTTAAAAACTAGACTATCAGGTGCTTAAAAACCTTGTGTAACTTGTGTAAGATGATAAAAAAAAAAGTTCTTTGCTTTAATGCAAAGCTAATGTCGCAAGATTTTTTCCAAGTAATCTTTTCTATGGTCCATCTGTTATGTTTTCACACCATATAAAGCCTTCTTTTCATATAAAAAAGCAAGGCCCCCAAAAAAGTTTATGATGGCAACTACATTTTTCTTTATTGTTTGACCTTCAGTGTATCAAGGGTCCTAAATCCTGACAGATTATGCTTTCTTTTAAATGCACATCAAATCTAAGGCTGGGTGAGCTGTATGGATTTTACCTAAGACTGTTCATGGTTCGTTTTGTGGTGCGCTTTCGGGGCCTTATCTCTGTGGCTTGTTCATGCAGAATCAGCCACATCAAAGGTGCGTCATCCCCCCTGCGAGCATGCGTGTGTGTTTCTCTGTGGTGAAAATATCAGTAGTTGTTATGGAAGGGGTGGCTGACCTTAGCTAGCTATGTGTTTTTTTATCTCAACAAAGCACACTTCCTGTTAGGCCCATTGCTTCCTGCCAAGGTCCAGCACAAGTGGTCACATCTGCTCTAACAGACACATTTCGGCCAGCCTGCCAGAAAATGTCCTCAGAAAAATAAAAAAGATTGGGAGGGTGTTTGGGGGGGGGGGTCTGAAGGCTCTCTTACAGTTTCACCTCATTATAATGGAGAGTCAATTTGACACCTTCTAGACTGATCATGCTGCAGTTTCTTGCAAAGGCATCTGCGGTATGACAGTCATGTCATCGGGTGAGAATCAGAATGTAAATGAAACGACTAGCAGTAATGTAAAAAGAAATCTACGGACGTGTGTTGGAAACTGCAGTAACACTTCAACACCCCAACTGTCCTGCCTAGCTCCCTCTCAACCTTCTATACATCACACTTCCAGTACAACACCAGCTCATGCCACTTGCAGAAGTTCGCTGATGATTGTAGGGTGTATCCACAATGGAGGTGAGTCAGAATACTGTACGCTGGTGGAGGACTTTGTCTTTGTGGTGCAGGAACAAACACATGTAGCTCAACATCAGCAAGACAAAGGAATTGAAGAGCAAATTTCCAAAACTCACTCAGTCTGAATGCATTTTTTTTCCCCCAGAAATTCGCGTTTTACTTGTTTTACCTATTGGAAAGCAATTCTTACTGGAAAATTTTACAGTTACTTGTCATTTTTCAATGCCTGTTTTTAAAGTACAGCTCTTGCACATTTTAGTGCAGGCAATTTTGTTTAAAAATATAATGAAAACAGTATTTAAGTAAATTGATATTCAGTGCCACAAAATTATGTACAAGTTAACCCTATAATAGGGTTACCTAAACAAATCACAAAAAATGGACTGAGTGAGTTTGGGAAATTTGCTCTTCAATTGGTCTGTAACGGTCACCTCGCCCTCGTCCCGTCTGTCCCGGTCCCTGTCTCCTGTGTATTAGTTTTCCCTTCTGTTCTC
>JBBPCX010000040.1:20138247-20150557 GCA_037974365.1 Hydrocynus forskahlii
GTTTCTTTTAAAAATTTCATGAAATATTACCTGTGTTTTTTTTCCCTTTCTATTCGCTCTTGTCGTAATAAGGATCGTTTTAAAGATCCCGTTCTCCTTTATGGATGGGGTGCCGGAAGGAGATCCAGAGAGTCTGCTCCTCCCACGTGTGTCGTGTGAAAAGCTCTTCCGCGGGTGAGACGTGGCGGCTGCAGCAGGCTGAGCGCTACAGAGCGGACAGACCCTCCCGCTCCCCCCGCAGTCCAGCCCAGCGTAGCCCGCCACGCACAGCTGGATGGCAGGGACAAGCCGGAGCGAACTCTTCAGGGTAAGAGAGAAGAAACACTCTAACGCACAGTAATGTTGCATTTTTCTGATCCTCCACTTGCTGCCATCAAGTTCCAGAAGTTTGTTTACAGTGTGGATGGTCTTATCTTATGCTCTGAGCTTTTAATCAGATTTACCGAGCAGCTCAGGCTCCAGGAACTGCAGGAACTGACAAAATGTTTAACTGTTTGTCACATTCAGAAAAGTTTGCAGCTGTTTAGACAGAAATTCTTGCTCATTTCATACCACTACGTGCCAGTCTACTAACGTAACAAAGTATTTAAAGCCCCTCTTAAGTCCTCTATTGTGGTACTTTGGCTCCACATTGGCATTTGTAGTCTGGGGGATGGAGATGAAACAAAATGACTTCTCTTTTCTGCCTTGTTGTGTCGAAGTACAGCTGCATGGCTAGTGGGATTCTGGGGGTCTAACTTCAGTTGAAGTAGGAATTCTTGGAGACCAGTCCAGATACGTGGTCTGTGATTTGGCTGCAGTGCATTAGGCAAAGTGGTGGAAATTAAATGGCCTATAGTTTCACGCTCTATCAGTAGTCTTGTAATATTTTGAAGTATAAAGCACAGGTATCCAGCTCTGCTGCTGGAGATTCCAGCATAGCAGCTGGTGGACTGGGGGTTAGGGAGTTGCCCTTGTGATCAGAACTCAGTGGGTCTGAATCCCAAGACTGCTAGTGGCACCACCTTGAGCAAGGTACCGTCCCCACACACTGCTCCCCGGGGGCCCCTTTTTGGTGGCAGCCCACTCCTCCACTTGGTGAATGGGTTAAATGCAGGGAGAGAATTTTGTGCTGTGGTGTGTTCATGCATGACAAGTGCACACTTTACACATAGTGAATTCTCTTCTCTAACACACATACTAAAATGTGATTGATTGGCCGACGTATCGAGTGTTTGAATATAATACTGGGCTCTGGCCTCCTGGGACTATACAGGGACACATCTAGTAAATTGTTCAATCAGCCCATGTGCTTTTGGGTTCAAACATACTAGTGATGAATCTTGGTTTATGTACTTGGAGGGCCAACAGAGGGTTCTGTGTTTAGTATTCATCAAAATGGAACTTGTTTGGAGTGGCCAAATATTTCAATCAATCTAACTGCTGTGTGTGTGTGTGTGTGTGTGTGTGTGTGTGTAGGCTCCTTTCTGCCTTGCAGCACCATACATGTTGCTGACGAGTGCTGTACAGAGGTCTGGCCTTATGAGCACCGGACCTGGTCGGCCCGTCTGGGCTTTCGCTGCGCTCCTTGTTGGTGCTGCGCTTCTTGCTCTCACCTCCACCTCATCCTCCAGTGGGAAGAAGATCTCTCAGACAGCATTAGCTCATACTGCGGCTGCTGCTGCCGGACAAGGGACCTGGAGTGCCGAAGAGTTCCTGGGCCTACACACTTTGTCTAAGATGTTGTCCAAAGCAGATGGAGATGTGTGGTTCTGCTCCCTTGTGGGCTCCATTGCCGTTGGTCTCAGTGGGATCTTCCCTCTCCTGGTGATCCCCATTGAGGCTGGAGCAGCCCTGAAAACTGAGGGTAAGACCCACTTTGGTCCATGCACACGTTATTGTTACTAAGTATGTCTTTATCCATGTTGTGTGAGTGAACTGCACCACCCAAGAATCAATGGAATATAACAGGACAACTGACAAAAGCAGTAACAATACTAGCATGAATGATTGCAGTATTGTGTACTGTATTCGTCCAGCTGAGTGATTAAGTGTTCAAAAATGATAAGACTGAGTTTGATAAATAATTGTGCGAACAGTAGCTGTCAATAGCAGTAACAGGACAGAGAATGTGTAATATATGATAAATAAATGGGACTTTCAGTGGCAGTTGGGGTGTTTATGCTTGTGTTTTTTGTTTATGGTGGAACAGTTCTGTGTGTATATATGTGGTGTTTAGGAGAAGGAAGTTCAATTCAGAAGTGTGTTTGGTTGTGGACAGTTAATGACGAAGCACGCAGTGCAGGATGGCCTCTTAAACGTGTTTTAATCAGTATGGAACTCAAATAACTGACAGCATTAAGATGTTTTCTCCTCGAGTTAGGGCTCAGTAAAGTTTATTCACAGACCGAAACTGTTCTTATAAAATGCTTGTTGCAGTTTATGAACAATCCTCTGCAAGAAGTTAGTCAGATAATAGATGACAATGATGGGTATGTAGTCAATACATTTCGTTAAGCTATTAAGTAGTTAAATTATTCTTTTCATGATAGTCTAAAATAACCTCTTTCTACTGAACAACAGGAGTTACATGACTGGCTATATGTGTCTTGCATCAGAACTTCCAATGTAAAACAGACCTTTTCTTGTTCAGTTAATTATAGTAATCTACCTAATGTCTGAGTTTTATTTTATTTGTTTTTTGCGCCTTTCTGTTGTTGAATGTGCTTTTAAAAACCTATTGGCTTCTTTGTTGGGTTTGGTAAAAGCATCAAACTAATTCTGATTCAGTTTGCTCCCGTCTCCTCACATGAGCTGTAGAATCTTTAAATGTTTCAGTGAGATACTTGTAAATCAAGAAACTGAAACTGTTTTTATTTTGATTTTCAAATAATTAGGTCGCCAGCAATTATGAAGGTAGTAAATAAGGGCATTTCTGAAGTGCATTACCTGCTGGAGTCCAGCTTAAGTGAACGAGACTGGATGAGGGTCTCTTAGGAAGAACACTGCGGTCCTTTGTTCTTAATGGTGTGTGTGGATGCCATGAACTAAGATGATGTTTAGCAGAGGCATGTCGTTGATGCTGTATATGTTCTTGCATACTGAAAAGTTCAGTAACCGTATAGAGTCATCCCGTGATGTGATCAGTTGCAGCTGTGGATGGTAAATGATTACATTTTTTGTTGCTCTTCGTGTGACGTCCAGTGCCAGGAGTGTGGCAGCTTAAGGGCAAAAATCTGAAGTTGGTCTGAAAATACCTGATGTCCTTGAACAACTATTTGCACACGAGTCAAGGCTTGCACAAACTCATGATAGGTGTTCAAAAGAAGATTTTTTTTTTTTTAACCATCACCCTGGTAGAAAGCAATGATGAAAGAAAGACTTATTTTATGTAGCACCTTGTGGTTTTTTTTGTTTTTTTGGGGGGGAAGTAGCAGGATGAGGTTGCTTTTTATTAAAGGTGCACAGAAATAGTTTAACCGTCTTGTCCCGTTGAGGAAATGGTGAGTCAAGTGGAATATCTAAGTCTGACCTGCGGAAGCAGGACGCACTGGGTAGAATGGCTAAGGCCCTAGTAATTATGGCCTGTTGGGTGTGCCCTGTGCCATAAGAGATTAAAGATACCACATTCTTTAAGTCAGAGTTACTTAAACCACTGTGCTAAGAAAAAGTGGGTTTTAATCGCATTGAATTGCCAGGTTCAAAAGAGACCAAAACCTCATATTCTACCAACTGAGTACCCAAGGTGTTTTCTTGCGGTAAGCTGTTAGAGGGATCCTATCAGGATTGAATTCTGAAGTGTATAGTGATACATTTGTGGTGTTAGTCCAAACCAGTTTTAGTGGTTTAGTGTTGTAGTTGTTCTTCTCTGACTTCTTTAATCACCTGAAGCCTCTTGTGATGTTGCAAGGAAGGGTGCATGGGGAATTTAAGGCCAAAGGCTAGTATTAATGGCCAAAGAATTGAGCTAACTGTGACTCATGCTCTTTCTGCAGCTGGTTGTCAGAAGCTGAAAAAACTGCTAAGCTTTGCGATTGGTGGACTCCTCGGGGATGTCTTTCTCCATCTACTGCCAGAGGCCTGGGCTCACACACACAGCAGCGGTGAGACATGCTCCCTTTCTCTTTCTCACTACTCTTGCTTTTAACTGCATCATCTCTCAGTTGTTTTTCTCTTTGGTTTTAGATATTTGCCTTTGGTGTGTCCCTGTTTCTTTAATCAAGTACCCTGATTTGGCTCCACCCAGACACCTCACATTCATCCATTTATCCAACCCGTCTTTCATCTTGCATTCTCACGTGTCTCTTTTGCCCAGCTTCTTTTGTTGTCCTGTATTCATGAAGATTTTATTCATGCATGTGTTTCCATTAAAACAAAGAGAACAAATGACACTGTCCAGTGAATTTCCTCATCATGTTTTGTGTCCGTTGTTATTGCAATATTTGCTTCTTAATTCTGATATTGAAATGGGCTTTGGTACACCTGCAATAACACCTTTTCATTGTGTGATGTGAGCATGATGATCAGATTTTCTGTTAATGTTTTGGTACATGTACATAAATTATTTCGGTCAGTATAATGCAGGCCAATCTTAAACCTTTTTACATCTTGATTAAAGTATAATATACTTTAAATTGCAGTTGCAACATGCTATAGTATAATTGTAAAATGTTTAATTGTTTTTGTTTTGTTTGATTGACCGAGATATTTTTGTCTGAGCTGTGTGCCCTGATCTGACAGGCAGCCTGTGACCAGTCTATGTGACCATCTCATGTCAGCTGTCTGAAATTTGAGTTTGTGTGTCTGCTGATTAGATGGGAGCCAAAAGCACTACCGCACCCAGGGGCTGTGGGTGGTTATGGGTTTGCTGTTCTTCCTGCTGCTGGAGAAGATGTTTCCTGATGAAGACAGTGCATCAGAGAGCAGGTCAATGAACCGTGCCAACAAAGTGAGTATTGCATTTACATATATGTTTGCACCATTCAGCAGATGCTCTTATCTAGGGCAAGTTGTCTTCTTGAAAAACTTTCCTGTAAGGATGTACAAATAGTCTAGAGTAGATGTCCTCAGCCCTGGTCCTAGGGCACCCCCAGCCCCACATTTTTGTGTTTTCCTGCTCAAACACCCCATCTCAACCAAAGAGGAACATGCTGATGAGCTGATTTGTTGGATCAGGTGTGTTGGGAGCTGAAATATGCAGGGCAGGGGGCACTCCAGCACTAAGGTTGGGAACTGCTGGGCTGGAAACTAAAGATGCCCTTGAGCTAAGACACTGCCATGAGCCAGAATCTGTGCTTATACATACAGTTCCATGCAGAAGTGTTGGGCCACCTGCCATAAAGGGTTAAAGTCATTTCTCTGTCGGTGTGTTTTTGCTTGTAGTATTCTTGTGAACGGGAACTCGCTGCTGCTTCATTCCTTAGGCCACCTGAGAAATGAATAGGGAGTTAGAAATGAAATATACTTACCTAAATGCAAGTAGTCAAGTCCCTACACTACTTTGAAGCTGTCAGTAGTGGATAAACTCTTATATTGTCAGCGTTGGTCTTACCCCTTCAATTTCTATTCCTATCTGCCTAATTTATACCCTTTCTAACCTAAAACCACACCAGAAAACCTACTTAGTATTTAGCAGTAGACACTCCAAGGTGCTCTGACAGCCGCAGAGTTCATAAGATTACGCAGTAAACACAGATCCTGCCTAGCCAAGCAGAGACAGACAGCATAAGCACACTGCGATTCTGAATGTCGTTATTCAGCATGAAGAAAGCAGTATCCAAAGCTATTAACAGGTTTAATATATTAGTATATGTATCAGACTGACACATGAAACTGTTTTGGACTTGTAGGGAATCTAATACCACGGAAGCACTTATGCTGTGGCCACGTCAGTATTCTCTGCAAATAGAAGCGTGTAATCTTGAACTTTTCCTCAGTGCACTGAAAACCTTGTCACTGTGTTGTCCTAGTCTTGTTCAGCAGACTTCACAACTACACTACAGTGCACTGTGTGAGTTATTTCCACATTTTGCACTGAGAAATGTCATTACTGGGCCTCATGGTGGCACCATACCTGTACAGAAATGCCATCACACTCTTCCTCTTTGAGCTTTCCCAGATTTGTGCTCATAGTTTGTGAAAGACTGACTTGGACAGGATCAAGAGCATACAGTGCAACAATATGCTTTTCTTTACAGACCCAGTGGAAAAATTGTGCAACTGTTATTGGAAAAAAATTAAGGGTGCACATTTCTGAGCTCACTTTGATGTGTTGATCATTATTATTATTAATTTTTAGGTAGTTTTTCATTGCATCCTGAAATGTGATGTAATTGGAGTTATTTTACCCATTCATAGCTGAATAGTACACAAGTGACACAGTAATATTGACAATGAAAACAATGCTTGTTTATTATTTATTTTACAATACTGACTAGCTAGAAAATCTATGCACAACCAATCGAATATTATTCTACCTGTAATCAGGGCAGTTAAATGGCCTTCCTCAGAGGAATCATGATGCATCTCGCACCCCTGAGGATTTGTGTTTGCATTAACAGAATTTCATGTCTGTACTGAAACTAACAAGGTAGAGAGCAAGCAAAAGCTTTACGGCTTAACTCTGCGGGCGTTTTTGTGCAACCTTTAAGTCTGTGCAGCTCAGATTTGACGAGTCATTCGTGTAGCATCCACAAGCCCAGAAGACCTTTTGGTATGTTTAAAGGCTTAAGGAGAACTGCTTTAAAGCTGCCTTACTTTCAGACTGTTGCATCAGACCTGGGTCAATACCTACCTTGTTCTATATCTCCTGCAGTTCTGAGGAAAACGGTAGCTGAAAGCCTTAAACCTTTTTAGTTCGGAGCTTATCTGGCTGTCATACAGAAGCATGTTTATGTCTGGCTGAGTGTCCAGTATGTGTGGCATGTTGTTCTCAGGGAGCTTCTATGTTTGGTCTACAGAGCTAGACTGGACTTGATCTGTCCTCATCTGACATGTACCATCCAAATATTACTCTTGTGGTCTCTTATATGTTCACTTTGCTTTAGCCTTAGCTTCCCCAGTTCTTGCTCTCCCTCTTTTTTTTCTTTTTTTTTCTCGTGAGATGCATTTTTCATGTTGCATTTAGGTTTGGCATTAGGGCAGAATAATAAGGATGAGAGTCTGTGTGCACTGCAGCATGAGAAATGGATTTAGGGAAGACCATTCTCTCTGTAACCTTGATGCCTCATCAGGCTTGTGATTTGCTCTTTTGATTGTCTTTGGATATTCTGATCAGCTGGAAATTTCATAACTAACACTGGCTGGTATTACGGAAAGAAAGATTCTGATAAATGATGTTGGCTGATGTAATTTAGTGTTTTCAGCAGCACTTTTCTGACTGTTGAGAACTCATTATTACATCTCAAGCTCGAATTAATAGCAAAAAATACATGTTTTATATCAACATGGTGATATTCAGTAACATTATAACACAGGGGTGGTATATAGTCAGACTATAATTGTGTCTGTAAGATTTATACCTGCTTTAGAAGCACAGTGGTGCTGTGTGCATGTATGAGACCTGTGAGGTGGATTGACGTCCAGGGCTGGTTGTGATGGCGTCTATAAATAGAGCCGAACAGGAAGCAGCTGCGACCAGGCCTCCGCCAGCAGACAGAAAGGCCACTGAACTGATGTCGGCAGTGCAGATCAGCAGACACAGCTGAGAGAGCAGCAAAGAGGAAACATCTAATTTTGCTGTTCCATAGAGCCTAAGATATCCACAGAAATCCAAAGAAATTGTCTGAGCAAGCATGTGTGGCTCATTGAGGAAATCGCAGTTATGCTTTGATTCCTGATAGCATTCAGGTGTGCTCATCAATCCCAATAGACCATCATTTTAAAGTAATATCCCAATCTTTTATTTTTACAAATATTTATGTAGTGGCATGTCATTGAGCAAGCCTCAGTGATACTTTGATTCCAGACTAATAACATTCAGGTGTGCTCACCTATTCCAATAGGCCATCATTTAAAAGTAATATCCCAATCTGTTATTCACCAATTGCAAATGTGCAATGACTTTTCATTCAGAAATGCCTACTATACAACAGACCATCATTTTAAAGTAATATGTAACTCTCATGTACAGTTGCATTGTACATGAGAGTTTGAATAAAATGTACCGCTGGAGGTGGTAGGTGTCTTCCATCATCAACACGCATGCATGTTTTTTGTGGAATCAAACATAATGGAGCTAATACTCCTCATCCGTAAATACCATTAAAACTACATGCTGGTGCCACACCTATACGAATTATTATGTAAATCTGTTGTGCTTTGATTCCGCTCTGATAACATTCAAGTGTGCTCGCCTCTCCCAAACTTTTAGTCACTAGTTGCAAATGTGCAAGGAATTTTTATACCTAATATACAACAGACCATCATTTTAAAGTAATAAACAGATATAGACTGCTTAGTTTGTACACTTGCATTGTACATGTGTGTATTAAATGTGTTGCTGGAGGTGATAGGGGTGCAACAGTTCTTGCAAACATTCTTTATCTCTGGAAAAGTGTGAAAGCCCTGTCATCAATGATCTCTACCAGGCAGAGGCAGCTTTTATATAAAAACATAACGTGTTCAGATATTTAACTGGTGAGAAAAGGAGAGTAATTGAAAGGTACGTTTTTACCTGTCAACTCCTAATTGAACTGGTGAAATGTGTTTGTTTCTTTTATTTTCAGGGCAGTACTAAAAAACAAGTTGAATTTATCACAGGCTTCTTTGCATTGTCTGACATGGCAGGAGTCTCTTGTGTTTCCTTTATTCTGCCCTGGATTTCAGCAGTGTTTGATTTCAATGCAAGAGGGAAGCAGATGTCTTCTTAGCTTATGATGGCTGGAAATGTCATCTTTATTGTTGTGAAATTTCTGCTGTCAGTGCGTCATCTTTGTGTTTTTTTTCCCTCATCTGTATCTGTCTCTCATAGTCCTCCTCTGCAGATCTCCAAAGTGAGTGTTATTTGTCTTCCAAAATAAATGGCGTCTCCTCCAACAACAATTCCAACTCCAAGCCAAAGGCTGACATCAGCCCTCTCCCTGGGACAGAGAAGATCAAGGTGAGCGGGAACATGCAGTTAATGATGACTAATAGGACCTCACTGCCAAATATTTAATCAGGCAAATCTTTTTGGAGGGAACATTTGGATTTTTTTACATGGCCTTTGGGCGAGAAGTCATATCTGTATTCTAGTGAGGCGAAATGCATTGATTTCTCACACCCACTCCAAAATAAATTTATTTTTGAAGGTTCTTTTTGAGGCAGATGTAGAGAATTGGCTACAGAATTTAATTTGTATTCAAACTGCATAATGCTTGGCAGTAGAATTGGTCAAATTCAGTACAATACTATAGCCTAAATGTATGGTATCAGTTTTGGATGATACTGAAGTACACATATTAAGGTTAATACTGCCTTGTTTCTGCCATCATCAAAATAGGCACATGTTTTTGTGGAATCAAATGTAATGGAAATAATGCTCATCAGCCATCAACACTATTATAATGAAACTTTGCCATTATATCAGACCTATACAGTATAGGCAAGAATTTTTTAGTTTTAGGTAGAGTGGTATCTTGAGGGGCACTGTCATGGATTTCACAGAATAAATACATCTCTATGTTTAAAGTGTATATTTTTGTTAGGTGTCTTAGATCTGCAGGAGCTGGTGGTGAAAATAGCTGAAACTAAACCTGGTGAAATGGGGTTTAGTCACTATGCAGCTCTCTGCTGGAACAAACTGCCCATCAGCATTAGATCTGCACCAACTATAGCTTTAAAAAGCTGCTAAAAACTGCACTATTCTTCTCTGCCTTCTTTTAAATATCTGCACTTCCATTGCACTTCCATTTTCTGTTATGCATTCTTTTATTTTTCCCATTATTTTATTGTATTGTATTTTATTTTTTGTACTCTATTTCTGTAAAGCATATTGAATGACCTTTTGTATATGATATTGTGCTATATAAATAAACTTGAGCTTGAATATGTGCCTGTTTTTCCTCTAGACAAGTGGCTACCTTAATCTCCTCGCCAACTGCATTGATAACTTCACCCATGGCCTGGCAGTGGCAGGGAGCTTCCTAGTCAGCAGGAAGGTAGGAGAGTGCAGAGATTGGAGTCACACTGAGACACTTTTGGACTCATTAGTACTTACTGTGAGCTAGCAGAACAAATTGAATCTGTTTTAATAAAAAAGAAAAACTTACATTTTCCCCCATTAACAGAGCAGAGGCTTGGTTTCACAATCCAGCTTGTATCAGTACCTTTCTTGCCACAGCAATATGTTACCCTTGTTTTAGAAAATAGAAAGTGCCAGCTCTGTAATTGACTTTGCCAGTGGTTTTCCCAGCCATATCACTAAACCACAGACCAGTTGTCTGAAAGTCTGCAAGGTTGTGTTGCATTATTCAGATCCTGGTGTGCTCAGCTGTGTGTGGGGATGCTTTGTAGTGAAAAATGTAGTGTGTTTTGGCTTTAGCTTATCATGTGATTTCATGCCACTGAAACAGAAAGAAGGTCACATCACACATCACTGAAACACAAAAAGCCAGGGTTTCACAAACAAGTCAATTGCCTGAACGTGTTCGGAGGAGACCTTTGGTATAAGCAAGTAAATACAGTAAAAAAATTCATTTAATTTGCAGTAATAATACAGGGCTTTAAGAAGAACAACAAAATGAAAAACACAGAGAAACACTCGAGATAGCTCTACGCAAGATGCGTCACAGGGCAGCAGCCAATCAGCAGCAAGGAGAAATAAATAACGTTCTCGGATTGGCTACTTTCAAGCCTCCCGTCTGTGAGTACAGCGGTATTTCACCATCCCAAAATGCTTTCTTTGAGTTCGCTGGACAGTACCAAAAAATGTATAGTTATATTTTATACGGAAACTGAATTTGCATTACAAAATTAATATAGTAAAATTAATAATTTAGCTCTAAAATGCACGAAAAATTATATATTGCCAGGAAAAAAAGCTGTGATGTCAGGGCCTCGTCCGCCATGCCCCCTCATCCTTGTGCTGGTTGGTTGTTTGGGTGCGACTCTTAGCAAGGCAATCAGACACTGAGCAGCAGAGGCTCATTCTGTTCAGGTGCGTCTGATTGTCTTGCTAAGCGCCATGCCCAAACATAAACAACCAGCACGTGGACAAGGGTGTGTGGCAGACGAGGCCTGGACATCACAAAAGCAAACAAAAAAAATGCAGAGGACGTCTGCAGTTTCCATGAATGTGCGGGGGGTTTCCTCAAACAATTATTAGTTTGGTTCTAAGAAGAAATCCATGAGAGACTGAAGCCGCCACTGCTGACCCACAAATAAACTGTACTGGTAAGCTAATAATGTATCTTTACATGTACTTCTCAAAACAGCCACCATTTCTTAATTTTCTTAGCTATAATGCTGTTATTGTCCGTATATAGTGCTGCATTCAAGTACTTAAACTGTTACAATGCAAGACCACCATGGAATGCTAAGGAAAGCATTTTAAGCAGAGGCTTCTGAAATGTTAAGCAGCATATATCTGGCAACATCATTCAGAAATGTTCTTTGCATTAATTTACTTCAATCAGTGTGTCCTGTTGTGCTATAATATGGTGAGGCATGCTAATCTGCACACAACGGACACATCAAACCACTAATTTACACCTTGCTCTTCCGGCGCTCTAGTCCTGGATGAAGTTTATGTAAATGAACCAAGCGCCACCTAATCAGATTGCTGATATTTGCACTGAAACTGATTGTCATGCCTGCAGTTATATGCAAAGATTTAGCATTCAAATGCATACCAAGCTGGGGATATAATGGTGGAACAAAAACTTATGTAGTTTAAACATTAGGCCATTATTATGTCGTATTATTTTTAAATTTAATTTATAATGTTAGGACGATTGTGGCTCAGAAGTACTTTTTTTTTTTTTTTTTTTTTAGTGACACACCCCAAAACATTTGATTGACACAATTTATAATGAAAATAAATAATACAAATAATAAAAGAACCACATAGGTATGTATTGTCCAAGTTCAGTTCTGACTGTTTTTGCTTTATTAATTTATTGGTTAGTTAATTATTTAGATTTGCAGTCAAAGTTAAACAGTCTTGAAAACTGGGGGTGTCCCTGGCGTACCATAGAGAATGACTGAAAATGCAATTCTGATCTCGTTCCCCATCAGTGATGGCACATATACACTGATCAGCCGTAACATCAAAACCCCAAAATACCAACAAAACAGCTCTAACCCGCCGAGGCATGGACTCCACATAACCTCTGAATGTGTACTGTGGTAT
>JBBPCX010000040.1:20163238-20174647 GCA_037974365.1 Hydrocynus forskahlii
CATAATTTTGTGGACAGGTAATAAGACCTGGTTAGCTACATATTTACATTAAAAAAGGTAGTCATAGGCCATTTTTTTAGCTTCAAAAGCAGCTGTTTTATTAATGTCAGAACTCAATCTTGTCCTTTATATGGTAAATATAAAAACTTGAACAATAAATTATGCACTTATCTTCCTTTAAACAATAAATAATATGGTCCAAATATGAAAATATCTATGGAAACCACGGAGCTTGCACTCGAGCGCTGAGAATCGAACACATGGCATTCTTGAATTTTAATGCTGTGTTGAGACCTTAAATGTTTTAACGTGTTGCTGGTGTTACCACCCTTGCAAGTTAAAACGGCACTACACTGGTTACAAACGCAACTGTCGTTTGATTTCGTAAAATGCAACCACGCCGCGGACCGCTTTCTCCGCTCCATGGTGATTCGAGTCGCGGACGTCATCGTGACATCATCGTGCGCCACGCAGGAAAATGTCTGAAACAATCGTTAGAGGAACCGATAACGCCGGAGGTAAACGATTCCAGTGCTTCGCAAAAATAGAACCGGTTCTAAATCAGAACCGGGTTTCGACCCCCACCCCAGGGGCAACTCCCTAACTAACAGGATGAGAGGTTGGGCCTCTATGGATCAGAGTAGTTGGTCCAGCGTTTCCCACTTTGAAGACAAAGTCAACACAAACTTTTGTCATATTCCTCAGACTATACTTGTCCAATTTTTGCAGTATGGCGAGGCACATTAGCCTGCTGAAAACAGGTCATTGCCGTTAGGGAATACTGTTGCCATGAAGGGGTGTACGCGGTCTGCAACAGTGTTTAGCGAGGTGGTAACGTCCATATGAACGCCAGGACTCAAGGGCACTCTGCCCAGTATGCAGCTGCACAGCTCCATCCTTTAAATCCTTACTTAGACTGCTTTTTGTGGGTTCTAACCATTGCTATTGGGAACACCCCACAAGACCTGCTGTTTTGGAGATGCTGCAATTCAGTTTCAATACACTCATCTGTCTCATGACCTTACACTTCATGAAGCAAGTTCCCACTTGTTGCCTAATACATCCCACCCCTTGACGGGTATTATTGTAACAAGATAATCATTGTTATTCACTTGACCTGTCAGTGGTTTTAATGTTTCAAAGTTTAATGTAAGGTCAAAACATTTCTAAAGAAAGATTTACTTCTTGAACTAATTTTAAGTGTAGCATTAAGGACGCATATGTCACCTTAATGGAACATCTGTGTTCTTGCGTCGGGTGCTATTTTTGTACCTCTGTGCCGTGAATGTATTTAAATAATGACATTTTAAGCAGAATCCTCTCAATACTATTGTAAAAACAATGTGTTAGGCATCTGGCCACATATAAAGGAACATTTCATGTGAACTTTTAGAGATAGTACTTCAGACATCAGGGTTTTTTTTTTAAACACTTTCCTCATCAAACCACTCTGAATTACTTTATTTACATCTTAATGGTCAAATTATGCAGAAATTTTGAAGAACAAAAAACCTATGTGGATGCTGTACTTCCTGACAGCTTGCTTTCTCTGTGAATTGGTTTTCAGCTTCAAAGTGGTACTGTATTACAACAAACAAGAGGGTGTACTTTATTAAAACAGTGTAGGAGTTACAGTGGAGGAGGGACCACTATAGGTCCACCACTGACGATTTAATTTGGTGGTGGAGTTACTTTTCTCAGCACAGCAGTGACACTGACATGATAGTGGTGTGGTAGTCTGTGTGGGACTGATATGAGGTTTTCAGCAACAGTTATATTTTACCTGCTGTGTACACACACTGGCCACTTTTTAAGATATCTATCTTGTTTATCATCCATGTAACTCTACATTTCAAGGTTGTAGCTTTTAGTTTTTGTACAGTTTCTGTCAGTCTTCTTAATCCATAGTTGGTTTCTGACCACAATTTGCAGGATGTTTTTCTTTGGAAGACAGTTCTCAACCTAGCTGTGTCATTAAGATGTGTGTAACTCACAGCATTCTGTTGAAGGACGAGCTGTATGGGGGTTGACAGATTGTGTTGAAACAGATGGCCTGTAGTAAACAATTGTATCTCTACGCAATGCACCAACACTATATGGATAAAAGTATCAGGATGCCTGACCAATATGCCAACATTGCATTGACTTTAATGACATTGCATTCAAATACATAGACTTTAATATGGAGTTGGTCCTCCCTTTACAACTAGTACAGCTTCTTCTATTCTTGGAAGGCTTTCCACAAGAATTTGGAGTTTCTGTGGGCCCTTTTTTTGTGCCTATTCATTCTGTAGAGAGTTTATGAGGTCTGGCACTGATGTTGGAGAAGACCTGGCTCACAGTCTCCGTTCCAGTTCATCCCAAAGGTGTTGGATGTGGTTGAGGTCAGGGCTCTGTGTGAACCAGTCAAGTTCCTCCGCACTAAAATCATCCAATCGTGTCTCTAAGGACCATGCTTTGTCTACTGGGGCACAGTCATGCTGGAATAGAAAAGGCCTTCCCCATGGTGTTGTCCAAAATGTCTTGGTATGCTGAAACATTAAGATTGTCCTTCACTGGAAAAACAGGCTTGTCCCAATACTTTTGTCCATGTAGTGTATATGGTAGTGTATGTGGCCGAAATGTCAGTGCAGTGTTGCGTTGAGTTTCAATGATGTTGATTTGCGTGGACTCCTTACCGAGTTGCTATAAATGAGCTAGATGTTCCAGAAGTTTAATTATTTAAGTGGATAGTCTCTATAGGATACACACCCTTCTGACTGATTCTGTCATGCAGAGTTTTGACTCATGCCTCGTGTGATGTATGATGGTGGATAATTGGGATGATTTTCTCACCTACTTGCTTTAGCTTAATTAGTGGCTGATCAGGAAGAAAGACACTCAATTCTAATCCTCTGTACCACAGCTGGCTGTCTTTTTTTTTCTCTCTCTCTCAGACTCACACACACACTCTCTCACATGCCAGGAAAACAACCTCACAAATGTCACTCAGGATGACTCATAGACTCAACAGAAACGTGCAGATGATCCTGCGTGTTTCATTTAATTTTCTAAGTGGTGACTGTGTATTCTGCTCTCCGTGAGCTCCTTTCCCTCCTGTGCTGGAAAGCAGAGGTGAAGCTAGAGGGCAAGAAAAGCAAGCCCCCCAACCCCCATTTAGCCCACTTACATTCTAACTGGCTCTCTTAAAATTCCAGTCAGAATGACTACTGGAATCTGATTGCTTACTTGAGTCCTGTACACTTAAAACTAGTAGAACCCTGTGACTTAATTGGCTGGTAGATTCTCACAGTCTGAGCATGGCTTGTAGAGTTTTGTAGTCTGATCGGTTATTTGGATCCTGTACTCTATGGTAGTGGATTATTACAATTTGTTTGACTAGTAGAATCGTGCAATCTCATTACTTACTGGAGTCCTACACTCTGATTGGCTAGTCAGATTCTATTTAAACCTTACACTCTGATTTAAGTAGTTTGAATCCAGCATGTTGCTTGACTTTTTGAATTCTCTGATTGGCTGACCAAATTTGAATTGGCTCCTATTGACTGTGAGAATCGAACTCTCTGAATCATGCTTTGATAGAAACTTACCCAGATGGGGCTCAAACATGCAACCTGACAAACCAGAGCTGAATAGTGACTAACATAAACCACTACGCCACACAGCTGCCAACAGCTTGTCATTGCAGAACAAAAAGCGCAGATGGTGTTGTTGGATTCAAATCCAGCTCCTTCGCACATGCGATCATTGGTCCAGAGATGAAATTGGACTCGATCCAGCCCCTCGATATCGTTGGAAGTCACTATACGACTTATACTGGTGAAATCTTCTAAACTATAAAATGATTATAGAAAGAATGACTAGAATTCTTTAGTGGTAATATGTCCTCTTCAGTCAGAATCACAGTCTGTAAACCATTCAGACTGTGAGCTGGTTTGGTGTCTGCATATCAAACTCATTGTAAATGCCATGAATTGGGTGTGCACTATTATATTTCACCATGCTGTGTTACATAATGGCATAATATAAAAGGCTTTTCGGGGATTTGCATGAGTATTGTCAGTACTTAAAAAACAGTAAATAATGGTGCATTTTGTCTGAGTCAGACTTTCAGACTTCATAAATTTATTGTTAAATGTATTGTGCGTAATGTGTCGGTAAAATACACTATATGGACAAAAGTATTGGGACACACCTCTTAGATATTGAATTCAGGTGGCCCCTTACTTCCAGTAAAGGGTAATCTTAATGCTTCACCAGACAAGACATTTTGGACAACGCCATGCTTCCAACTTTATGGACCCAGTTTGTGGAAGAACCTTTTCTATTCCAGCATGACTGTGCCCCAGTGCACAAAGCAAGCTCCATGAAGACATGGCTGGATGAGTTCAGTGTGGAAGAACTTGACTGGCCGCACACAGCCCTGACCTCAACCCCATCCAATACCTTTGGGATGAACTGGAGCGGAGATTGTGAGTCAGGCCTTCTCGTCCAACGCTCTACAGAATGAATGGACACAAATTCCCACAGAAACTCCAAAATCTTGTAGAAAGCCTTCCAAGCAGAGTGGAAGCTGATATAGCTGCAAAGGGGGACCAACTCCATATTAAAGTCTATGGATTTGAATGCAGTGTCATTAAAGTCTGTTTGTGTAATGGTTAGGTGTCCCAATACTTTTGTCCATGAAGTGTCTTTTCAAATATTTTTTGCCATAATCCCCCTTCTGTGTTGATTATGCTGATGCTAACCTAATTTCAGCAATTTCAGTTTTAGTCAATTCACCCACTTAAGACTTCAGTGAATTTCATAATGCAAGAAGTCAATAGGCACTTAATAGCACTCAACTGTTTTCAGTCTGGCTGTGGAACAAGGACACTGAATATAATGGGTTATTTTGTGTTTTTATCTTAGGTCTGATTCAGAGATGTACTCCAGTGAAGTACCACTACACTTCATCCATCCTGCCCCGAAACCTGCCTGTCAACATCACTAAGACCATCCGGCAGGACGAGTGGCATGCTCTGCGTAAGTCTTAAGCAAACCCCAAGGTGATCGCTGATGCTTTTGTCCAAACTGTCTACATGGTCTGGACCACAAGTCAAGCAGAACTGGCAGAAACATGTCAGATTTAGTTGTTTAGTTGCTAAAGATTACAGCAATATAAGGACCCTATTTACTGTTGTTTATCATGTATTCCTTTTTGTAGTTCACATATAGACAGTAGATATAGCAGGAGGTGTGAGACAGAGGGGATGCCGAGCACATAGAAATGTTGCCAGCAGAAACACTGCTAGTTTAATTTCAAATATCAACTATACTGAAAAAAAATTTCTGTATTAGATTAGGGCTGGGACATAAAGTCTGTGCGCTTAGATTGTCGATAATTATTATTAAGTACTGATTTTTCAATATTTATAACTACTGATATTTTGCAGTAATATTCAGTAAAACCTAGGACATTTTTTTTGTGCCAGTGGGGGCTTTAAAAGATTTAGATTGTGATTAATAAAAGTTTGTGTGTTACCAAAAAAACCTGCATTTTTCATTCATGAATGTGACCTCAGGACATAAAGATGTTCTGACGACACATAAACATCTTATAAAGTAGGGCATTCCCAGCACTACAATAAAGTCACTCAGGTCAAATATGTACATTTTATGTTTACTAAAATACAAAATGTCCAAAGTAAGTAAATGTATTGATGTAATGTAATTTTGTTGGTGTATTGTTTGTATGGGAACATGATGTACACACTGGAATCTGGTACAGGCATTGCATTACACCGTTTATCCACATGCGGACAGTAGTTCTATTTAAAGTTGTATAAATTTGTAATCCAATGAAGCAAAATGATTCATAACCTGTGAGGAGGCGCTGAGTCACCGTGTACATGTGATGCCGTTGCTGGCAGAGGTTTAACAGTGATTAAAGCGAGCGCTGCTGTGTGTGTAGATCTGCGGAGGATGACCGCGGGCTTCGTTGGCATGGCCGTCTCCATCATCCTCTTCGGATGGATCATCGGGGTGCTAGGCTGCTGCCAGCAACATGATCTCATGCAGTATGTAGCTGGACTACTCTTCCTCATGGGAGGTAAGTGTGAATGCACGTGAGTGTGTGAGAGAAAATTATGCATAAAAATGTTGAGCTTGTGTATTTTTAGCAGTGTTAGATTATGATGCCTGTGAGCGATTTCTTTTACTGCTGTGCTCTGATTATCTTTAAATCCTAAAACCTGGGATTGTGTCACCATCTAGTGGTCATTTTATATCACATGGTCTGGACTCACCATCTGATGAAGTGAAAGTGACCATTCTGTCATACATGAACACGCCACAGCACAGTGTGAACAACATGAAATTCTTCCTCCGTGTTTAACACATTCACCAAGTGAAGCTGCAGGCAGCCAGGAACACAGCACCCAGGGAGCAGTGTGTGGGGACGGTACCTTGCTCAGGGTACCTCAGTGGTGCTCAGCAGTCTTGGGAATCGAACCCACGACTTCCTGATCGCAGGGCAAACGCCCTAACCAGCTGCCCCAACATGTGATGTTTGTGAACTTGTCTAATTTTACGAAGTGCTCTTACTTAGTTAACCAAAAATATAAACAGGAGGTGACTGTAGTGTCTTTGGGAAATAAAACAAAATTTCAGCATTAGAGCATAATGTAGTGGATTGAGTTGCTGATAGATTGTGTGAAGCTGGGCGATTTTACTTTTTATAATGTATAAATGGAGAGCACATGTGTCTCATTGGTATTTTCTGTTCATTTGTAGTCCACGTCCTCTATGTGTCATTACATGCGAGACATGAATGTTGGATATTGTAATTAATATATTGTTAAAACACCTTTGTATATAACTTTACATAAAGTAGGTAGCTATATTAACAGTAGCTTGTGGGCCAAGTTAAAAGCCTTAGCCATTTTTTCTTGATTTACCTTCATAGGCTGCAAAAGTCCTAAAGTGCCAAAATCAGCTTAGCTGGTCATGTTTCTGATAAGAAGCATTACTTGCCATGCTGGAAAGTGTTACTGCAGAAAAATATAATTCTCACCTGGAAGGTGAACAGCAGCCTCTCAAGTAATATTTTGCCATATTTTCTCCTGTTTGTTTTACAAACAGGCAAGCTCTTGGTTGCTGATACCAATTTTAATGGGCTAAATATTGAGCACTTTACTAACCGATATAGTGATCATTTGACTAATGGCAATTGTGAAGCTGAAATTGTGACTGCTCTCAGGACACATTCTAAATTCAAACAGTAGAAACAGTCTTATATAATATTGTAGCAGTGTGGAGTGGGGTTACCCAGAATTGTATGTGTTTTTGGATTAGATCTGCACAGTGTATCTTCTGCATAATATATTTCCTCTGCAATACTGATATCGCAGGAGGCTGCAATATGCAAATGACCCTCTAACCATTCACAGTATTTTAGATAGCGTGACCAATCACATCTCCAGGTGAGTTCTGATGATTTAATGTAATCCAACAGAAGTCTAACTATTTATCTTTTATCATTAAAGGTGCTGGCGAAAATGCATAAATTGAACTGCTATAGTCAGAATAAGGAGATGTATTTAAACGTTAAATGTTTTGTGACATCACTAAAACTATTATATAAAAACAGGCTGCTTTTGTAGCTTATTTTCCAGAAGTTATACCATCTGGCACAATATTTACAGACTTTAAGCCTTTATAATTCCAGAATGATATGATAGTGATGAAATGCGTCCTTTAATATCTTGAAAGTCATTGGAATCGCAATATGTAGCAGTATAATCTCAATACTAATATTTTGTCCATATTGTGCAGCTAGGTAAAGTGACATTTGGCAGATGCCCTTTTCCAAAGTGACTTTCTATCATTAGTTACAGGGATAGTCCCCCTGGAGCTACTGAGGATTAAGGACACAAAGGTAGAAAGTGGGTGGTTTGAACCTGCAACTCTTGGGGTCATTGGGTTCACAGGCAAGTGTTTTACCCACTAGGCCACTACCACCCTGCCACTGTGCAGCTCTAGTTGGGATGCTGTTGATTGCCTCCTCATATTGCCTCCTAACAAGCTATTCTCATGTAAAAGATTATTTTTGACACCTCAGCATTTTTTTTCATTCTAACCATGTCTACTATATAGTTGAAATGGGGTAACTCTCACTTGGCTCCTCAGTGGCATTGGCCTAGTTAGGACGTTCGCCCTGCAATCAGGAAGTTGAGGGTTCGACTGCTAAGCACCTCTGAGGTACCCTGAGCAAGGTACCGCTGTGTTCACTTGGTGAATGAGTCGCAGAGGAAGAAGTGGAAGAATGCAGGGGAAGAAATTCATGCTGTTCACACTGTGTGCTGTGGTGTGTTCACATATGACAGAATGGTCACTTTCACTTTCATCTAAGGTTTCTCCCTGTCAACAGAATATACACCGTTAGTACCAAAAAAAAATCTGATAATTATCAGCAGTGATGCTAGTTAAACTGATGCCAGTTAAACCACAATTCATCGATACTGACTGATTATTGTAGGTCAGTTGACATGTCAGTTGGGCTGTAATGTTTACCTGCATTAGTTGATTTTCAGATATTCTAAAACAATACATGTGCAATACCGTAATACCTAGGAAGGATTTCTTTCTGGTGGATTTTTCTCATGTAAAGCTTCTACAGCTACAGTAGCTTTCTGCCCTTCTTTCTCCTCAGGTACCTGCTGTATAATCTCCCTGTGCACGTGCGTGGCGGGCATCAACTTTGAGCTGTCGCGGTACCCGCGCTACCTGTACGGCCTGCCTGATGACATCAGCCACGGCTATGGCTGGTCTATGTTCTGCGCCTGGGGCGGCCTGGGCCTCACCCTGCTGGCCGGGTTCCTGTGCACGTTGGCCCCCTCTCTCAGCAGCAGCACCTCGTCCCGCACCGCAGTCCACAAGCCCAGACACGAGAACGGGACCGTGTGAGCCTTCGACATCCACACACCGTCTGTGGAACCATCAGAATGCCACAGCTGGACTGTTGATCACCATTCAGTTTGCATTCACACCACTCACCGGTGTCGGGATAGAAGTGTGTTCTTCGGGAGTTTTTGAGGCTCTTTATTGGAATTGGCGGAAACTATATTCAACTGGTCTGTTTGAATGATGCAGCTAATTCTGTGACTAAACAAGACAACGTGAGGCCATTCCCCCACTCCACTGAAGAAGACCAAACGCGTAACCAGCTAAATTTCAGCAAAGAAATTGTAGACAAGCCACACACACACACACAAGCCCACGTGTACATCAAGCAGACTAAACACCATATATCATCCCGTTTGTCGCACTTTGGGGCCGCACTGAGCTCTTCACAGCACTGCGACCTTCTCTAGCATTTTTGCTCTTCTCTTCCTCACACCCTCAAGAAATGGCCGAAATTCGCCAGCTTCTTTCTCTTTCATCTGAAAATGGTGCTCTCTTTTCACAGTGTCACATCTGCACATGCACAGACACATACGCACACACACACATCACACACCACACAGTCTCTCAGCAAAAGTCTCGGAAGATGAGGAACAAACAAACAGGGCTGAACACCCAGCCAGAAGCCATGTATTTTTTTCTCAGTGGTTTGTACTGCTTTTTTTTTTCTTTTCTTTTTTTTCATTAAAAAGCCCCCATCAGGACTTATTTAAACAGCTCTCAGGCCTCGTGTCCTTGCGGCACCGTGTCTTTCTGAAGGCCTTTAAGGCAGCATTACGAAAACTCGCCTGGCCCAGTAAATCCTGATTGGAGCTTTAAAGTTAGCATTGTCAGCAAAAACATAACAGTGGCTATCGCTGAGCTGAAGGATGTGGATGTGTCACTGAAAAGAATGCGACTTAAGTCTGAGGATTTTGCCTGAAGAGGAGCACACCCACCAACACAGCAGAGCAGAAGGAGGGGATAAGCGGAACAGACAGATAAAAACAACTTTAACCCTACAGCTTCGAGGAGCAAACTTTCTGGGGCCTCTATGAGTCTGTCTGTTCAATTTTTTTGTGTGTGTATGTAAAGTTCAGGCCTTTTATTTAAACGAAATGGTGCTGGATTAAGAATGAATCCTCTTTTTGTTCTTCTCGTCATGATGGCGACAGAAAGAAACCCTAGTCTCCAGCGGTTTTGAGGAATTAAACGTAACTCAGTCTAGGTTGGCCCACAGTATTAATAATTGAGCTGGCTTCCCTTTTACAGCGAGGTCTGTAAAAAGCCTTTCTGAGCATCATTCGTTGTACAGATGAATTCTTGTTGTGAACTCAAGACAGAAATCCTATTATTTATGATGGGTGAAAACAAAGAAACACACCTTTATACTTAGATTTGCATTGAGGGCTTCGGTACTGAAGCACAGCGTGGTATTCAGCTTTTGCACAATGTCAATCTGAATTGTCACAAATAATCATGTGGAGTGCCACTTAGCTACTGGATGGTGTATAGAAAAGTGTCTTCTGTTGGTATAGTAAGGGTATATATTGTATGTCGGCATGTAATGTACTGTAATGTTTACATTACTCTTCCACCACAGCCATTCCAATGGGTTCGTAACCCTCAAGGAGCTTGGCTGTCTTCATGATTTAACATACGTCTCAGTCAGATATGAACGCTGATTGTTTTTAATCTAAACTGAATGCACCAATTTACCAATTACCGTCGATGCTGATGTGGCACGCACCGACCATAATAAGTGAGTACTGTAGTGAATGCTATGGTCTGTGGAAAAGCACAGTTGTCTTAACGACTAATGATGCCTCAAAAGTGCTTACCAAATAAACAAAGGGTCACAGAGACTTTGCATTAGTATTATTTATTCAGGGCCTGGGATGGACAGCTGTTGTTAAGAAGGCCAAAGTAAAACTGGTGTTGTATGTGGATTACTTAGTTTTCCAGTGATAACGAGGAACATTTTTTAAGTTGATCTTGAAAAACAAATGTTGTTTATCTGAGATAACGTATGTGCAAAGGCCTTTTGGCTCACAGGCTTTAAGTCTACTAATAGAACCGTGGCCTAAACACTGACTTAATGTGGACGTGAAATGTGGTTTAATGCTAGTCTTATTCTAAATTTCCCTCGAGTAAATTGTCGTGACATATTTGTAAGCCTTTTATCTTCAGAAAACAATGTATGTTTATTTTTTTTCCTATAATGAAGTTAGTTCATATTTTAAGATCTCAAGAAAAAATATCACATTATCTCAGGAAAACAGTGATCTTGTGATAATGACATAAATAACTAATCGTTCACAGGAAAACGGAGTAAATAAACAAGTAAATAAGTAAAAAGGGGATGTAGGGATGAGTTTGGGGTGATAAGGGAAACCTGATACGCACATTTATGCTCTGATATGTTTTAAGGTAAATATGTGGTTTATAATGTCTAAGCAGTGTAACACAATACCAAATGCACAGGGA
>JBBPCX010000040.1:20189624-20203220 GCA_037974365.1 Hydrocynus forskahlii
ACGCTTGTCACCTAGGAACGGTCTCTTTTGGTATGTTTATCTTATCTTATCTTATCTTATCTTATCTTATCTTATCTAATCTTACCTTATCTTACCTTATCCAATCCGATCTTATCTTGTCTTATCCAAACTTATCTTATCTTGTCTTATCGAATGCCAGTGTGGTGTTCCTGATAAAAATCCATCAAATCAAAAGTCATCATAAAAATAGCAAGCTCTTACTTTGAAACAATTCTCCCAAGCTGCATGAGACATAAGCAAACATCACGTGGATGCCTGTGAAGAACTGACAAAACACACATATGATCAATAAGCAACTATAAAGGTGTGGTCTGCAGGATTTTAGAACAATAAAGTTCTTCATTCATTGAGCAACCTCCTGTAAACTAAAGGAGAGATGTGTTTTCCTTCTGAGATCAATAGTCATTAACTGATGGACAGCTTGACGGCATAGTGTACACAGGGTCCTATTTGTGTGTAACAGTCCCACTGTTTTGATGTAATTAGTTTTTCAGGATGATATAGTTCAAATTACAGCTAAATGAAGGCTAGGTTTTCATTTGTAATTTGTTCAGGTAAGTAAACATAAAAGAGGAACTATCAAGTTAACTGGGTTGTAGGGAATTAAGGGGTGTGTGTGAAAGTTTTTAGATTACTTTGATTGAAGACAATATTGTGCAGGAGTTATAAAACATGAAGGCAGTTATAAAACATGTTTAAAGCCATTTATCTTAACAGTGAGTGTCTTTCTGCCAGCAAAAACAGAAGTAAATGTTTAATGTCGTTTGTTTTTATTATCTGCCCAGCTAAACTTTTAAATGTGTATAAGACGTGCATAGTACTATAGATATGCAGTTTAAGTCAAGTCTTGCTTGAACTAAGGGAAACAGCAACAGAACACAAGCTGTGAGGCATGAATTTAATCCCACAAGACGAAAAAGAAGCAAAAAGCACACAGAGCTCAAAATGATGGGAAAAGATACATTGATGGAAAAACACACTGACACTGAGCAGAATTTAGAAGTGATAGTCTCTCACAGCCTGAGATGCCTGAGGTGATGAGGCACAAAATATCCAAATTAAAAAGAAATGCAGCTACTCTCTTTCAAGACTTGCCCAATTCCCTGAGGCGCTGGGCACATATCTTTAGAAAAACATGGGCAAGCTGAGGGCTGCATTTGTATTTTGTGTCTCTAATCATCAACAGTACTGCAAATTCTTGCACTGATTAAAAGATACCTACGCTTTTCCTCCACCTCGTTTTTGAGGCTTTTGAAACCCACATGCAAACAAAACATAGCTGTGTTTATTTGTATAGCACTGTTGTGCAAGCAAAAGATAATTCCCATAGAAAAGTTAACTTGTTTGTTCTGAACTGTGTTGAAACTTGTCTTAAATGCATCACTTAGAATTTAACCCAAACTGCTAATTTTATTTCATTTTTTCATTGACATACGATTTCTCGTGAAACAGTGTTTGTTAGGACTTCCTAAGAAACCAGACAAAAGAATGGAACATGTGTACCATGCGCAGTGATGATTAATGATGTTCCTTAAATAAGCAGGTTGTACTTTGCAAATGGGTTCCTCAGCGTAAGCAAAAACATAGGCATGGGGCCTAACATTTAACAATAGCACTGACTGATAAAAAAACATTTAATTTATGGCCTTGACCCAAAAAGAGCAGTACAAAAACAACTAAAATATGGCAACATCTGCACGGCACAGCACTTTTAAAAAAGAAAGGGTGTCAAAAAGGTTCTTTGAAGAGATGCTATTGAAGAACCACTCTTAGTTTCCTATAAAATCTTTCACTGAATGACATTCCAAAGAATATTATTTTGAAAATGTGAGTGTGTGCGTCATTCCATGCCAAGTAATGGATTTTTCCAGAACTGGACATCTAAACCAAGAACCATTTTTCGATATGGGCATGCACTATGCACTTTTAGTGCAAAATCACAGAAAGTGTCCTAACATTTACTGAGGGACCAGAATCGTCTCTTTTGTATCTCCGTCAAGTGTCTGTTCTTTCCCTTCGTCTGATCCAGAACCATCTCTTTTCCTGTTGACCCAGCAACACTGTCCTCCTTTTCATTTGTCTTCAGTCTTTCTCTCCATTTTTCATTATAAAAATACAGTGACAGCAGGGGCCAAAAGGGTCATGCGGAGTGTTACTGATACTGCGCTGCCATTCAACTCTGCTCCCTGTGGAGTTCACACAGAGAGAGAAACGGAGGGAGGAAAAGAGACTGAGGGGGGTGAGGGGTTCTCTATGTGTGCTGTGCAAAGGCCCGAGCAGTCAGTCTGATAAAACAAGTGAAGCTATTGACGGTAAAGCATTATTTAAAGGAATTTGATCAATAATATGCCATACATTACAGATACAGACTGAAAGCAATAGAAAGAGAGAGGGGAAAGAGAACTTGATTTCCTACTGATAAGTATTAAAGGGAAATTTACACAGGTTTGCACCTGACCCTGAATATTGTCAATCAGACAAGACATGTTTGGGACACAAACATGAACATGTATTTTTGACTGACAGCATAATGCAATGTGAGGTTTTGGCACAGGCAGGTGTCTGAATAGTGAAAATGAGTCTACATTCACACCTCTGACTCACCACTCACTCAGGCTCTCCGTGCTGGACTGCACACTGAAGCCCTGACAACTGTGGTACACTGAATATTCAGGCACATTCCCCAAAACTCAGAGGCTTTGAAGCATTCTGCTCTGTCATACATAAACATGCTGAAGACATAAATAAATTAAGTGGGCTAAAATGATGGTACCAGGTGAAATGAACACATCTGCCATGCATGAAGTGGCTGGGATTTGGGCATCCAACACTTTATTTACCTATATATGCTCATTTTCTTCGTCCAGGGAGCCAGCTAGAGTGGTAGGGGAAAAGCTGATATTACTATTCAGAAGGCAGGGCCAACATAAAAGTACCCATTTCTGTCATGTTACGTAATATATGTATCGACTCATAATGTTAATAGAATTCCCATTTGTTTCCTCTTTTTGTGTTTCGGTCTATTTGTGTCCCCTCACGCCAATGTTCAGCAAAAGATCTTGACTGCTAATTTAGTCACTTACATAGAGGGTAGTAAGTTTCGAGTGATATGTGGCTTCCTAGCAGCAATCCTGGCTATCTGGCTTCCTTTTGGAAAATAACCCAAACAATTTAATCAGCCCATCGTCAATAGAGTAGTAGTTTTTCAAGACTTCATCCCACCTTCAATATACATCATTAGAGGGTGTTGTTCATAGTCTTTAACCAGAATATTTCACTCTAGTCAGTAAAGCCATAAACAGACATAATTCTCTCATTTAACTTTTCAAATATCTCCTTTCCAGGAGATTCAGATTATTATAAGGCAAATATGAAGTAGTAAGTTCACACATCTGTGTGTATGCTCAGCTCGCAGAGGGATGCACCTGTGGTTGCTTACCTAAATCTTCTGATTCAAAGAGATGGGACTGTCCCACCCCAATTTTACGGCACCAGTACAGGAAGCTGGCAGCGTTGTCCCGAGCAAAAAAGGAACCAGGGGTAGCATCTTCTTTCCAGCGAATCACACGCCGGATGAAGGGCTGCAGAATACACAGCAACCAATGGGACATAATCTATACATTTATAATCATAACATGAGTTAACATTAAAACATAAATAGAGGTACCATGTCAATAAACACATCTAAGCACATTTTTTGGACTATGCGAGTGTGGAATGTGTGATGTTTTCTTTTCAGGAACAGCATGAGACAGAGAGAGAGAGAGAGAGACGGGGAGAGAGACAGAGAGAGAGAGAGAGAGAGGGAGAGAGAGAGAGAGAGGGAGACAGGATAAGGCATTGGTGAGGAGGCACACAACAAATGGCAAACAGATGGCTTATGAGATGGTGGATAAATCCTGCCAGGGACTTTTTATTCTCTTTATTCTTTAGTGCTCTGCGTTTCAGCCATGGCCGGGTTCCAGAACTATTAAACCCACCTCGAGGAATAACTCCTCCATGTGGGTGCAAAGGAGAGGCCAGTTCTATGTCTCAAAACTATTTATATGTTTCCACATCTCAGACTGTTCCACCCATATGGTATGTGGGCAGCGGATTTATAGCAAAGTAATATAAAAATTTACATTCAGGTTTATGTCACGTTCTACACACCAGTTCTGTTGTTCATATGATTATAACATGGGCTGCTGTGTAGCCACATAATGTATTTGTAGCAACACAAAATGTGAATTGGGCTGTCTATATTTATTCATAGCTCAAGTTATTTGTCTGTGTCTGTCTTGCTGTCTTACTGCATGATCATCTGTCCAAACTACCTATCCTTTCATCCATCCATCCATCCATCCATCCATCCATCCATCCATCTATCCTTTCATCCATCCATTAATTCAACCACCTATTAATTCAACGCACTAGTATTACTTCCAGTATGAACATATATAGTAGAAGTAATACTAGTGTTAAATGACATACACACTTAAAAATAGATATTCTAAAATTATTCTTATCTTGGATTACAGTTTGTAAAGAAACTTGGAGGATATTTAAAATTAAGATGGTTCTTCAACAAACCCCCCTCTGAAAGGTTTCTCCAGGGCAGTGCTCCAAAAACCTTAATTTTAATGAGTGGAAGCTTCAGTTATGAATATACAGTAAGGGTTATGCACACCTTGCTGTTGTTGGCTAGAATCATCCTTTCCTGCAGCTCTTCAGCCAGCTGGCAGAGCACCACTCCAGTCTCCAGCATGTCCATGAAGTTCTCTGCTGTTAAATTCAGCCCTAAAAGAAGAAGAGCAGAGGGAGAATGAGGAAGACAGATTAGAGACTTTGGTCTAAAAGAATCTGCAAAGAATTCGTTAAGCAATGCCAGTGATCACCAGTCTTCCTCCCAGATATCAGCTTTGCTGCAGACTTCTTCGAACCTAATGCATCTGATTCAGCCAATCAAGGGCTTCTGAGGGAGTCAATGTAGGAGCAGGTGTTGCATAGTTAGACCTAGACTCTGCAGGAAGAAGAACTATCTTGTCACCCTCAGAACTATGTTTGTAATTGAACCTTTTAAAAGTAAAAAAAAGTAAATTTGATGTAATGTTTACCTTCTTTCTCGATATAAAGTTTATTTCCAAAATCCAATTAGTGAATATTCTTTATACTCTTAAAAGGTGCTTTATACTCCAAAAAAATGTATACTCTATTACAAAAAAATTAACAACAATCCACTGAGAACCAAATTAGATCTTCTACAGCATCTTGCAATGAACCCTTTCTTACACTTTTTAAAAGTGTAGCACTGAAGAATAGCCTACAAGAAGAATTCCTGTTTTTGCAGGAAAGAAACAATTAGTCCTATGAACAGGCAAGCTAAAGAACCTTAATGTGGGTCTACACTAATAAAAAGGTGCCAAAAAGGATTATTTGGCGCAACGACAAAGAAAACCACTTTTGGTTCCAGATGGTTCTTCAAAGCACCATGTTTCTGAATGTGATAAGAACTCTTTTAAAAGTTTAAGGAACCATCACAGAATTTAAAGGTTGTATTTCAAGCTTTTACTCACACATACAAGTAACAAGTTTTGTTAATGAGTGTATGTGCTTCTGGATGAGGGTAAATGCTATTTGCTCCTTCATGGTGGTTGTTTTTCTTTTCTATAAATCCTTCCCTCCTCTACTCCTCCTTTCTTTACCAAGAGCAGCATTCTTCCTGTGCCTCAGGCAACTCACAGGTGCTCAGAAACATCCTTTAAGTACACTAACTGCTAGCATCACCCCCTCTCCCCCTTCTGAGTTCACATGGGCCTGCAGACACATTCCAGTGCCTGGGTGTTAAATGCACACACATTGTAACTAGGTGGTGGGGACGAGAGGGAAGAGCAAGGAGGAGGAGGCGTTCAGGGGGCTCAAGAGGAGGAAAACCACAACAAAACCAGGCACAGAGACGCCAATGTACGGGGTAAAGGCGGATGGTCATTAGCCGCCCCCCTTTGGAGATGGAGGTAATGAAGGTAAGTGCTCTCCTGCAGTCCCCACATGGCCATACTGGCACCATGAGATCATTCAGGAACAAGAGGAATGAAGTGGGAAGGGAGATGTTGCGGAGGTGTTTGTGAGAGAGAAAGAGGCTGGCTGTTTGCATCTTAGCAGCTGAATAGAAACTTGGGTTTGAATAATCCAGTATGGAAATACACTGATTTGCCAGTTTATTTGACCCAGCTCCCTTGTCCTTACATTCACTGGCCACTTTACTGGGTCCGCCTGATGCATAGGTAAACTTTGCAGGTGTGTGGTAGCCATTTGTTGCTGCACAATCTAAAAAATAAGGCTGCAGAGTTATCTACAAAATGCCATGGAAGGACCCTTCAAAATAACATTTTTTGTAAATTTGCGAATAAGATATGTGAATGAGAAGAACTTTTAGCTTAAAGATCCTCCACATGATGTAAAGGCTCTTAGAAAAACATTTAAATTAGGACATTATGTGAGGGGTCGTTCTGTCCTTAAAAAGTTCTTCACATATTTCATTTGCAGAAATGGCTCTTTATGGAACAAAAATTGTTCTTCTATGGCATCACTTAAAGAAATGTTTTTTTTTTAAAGGCTGCACCCTCTACCTTGTTCATAGGTCCACTGCAGACCACTGATAATGTTTGTGTGGTGGACCATTCTCAACACAGCAGTGGCAAAAATATGGGGGTAGCATGGTAGTGTGTGATGTGTTTGGGTTTTGAATAGCCTGACCACCCAAAATATCCCCCAATTCACTGAGCACCGATAAAGATCAAACTGTAGTCTAACTATGTCAACAAGGTAAGTGTGTCAAATGAATTACCCAGAGTTTAAGTACAGCAACTATTTTCACAGGTTTCTCTGCTACACTGCTTTAATAGCTTGAATGTCTTCTCACATGTAATGCTTCTGTCACCTTCTGACTTCCTCAACCTCTCAGCCAGCCACATGTCAAAACATCCAGACCAGTGCAGGCAGAGACGTGTCCTGCATTATTTGTGAAAGCCTACCTGCTCTTTAGAAAATGAGCAGACATCTTTCCATTGATCCTATGCTCAGTGGCATTTTGGGACCTCAGATTATCAGTCTGTAAGAAAACACCTATTATCCCCAACATCTGATATGAGTCAAGGAATTCATGTCATGGTTTATGTGCTTTAGTTGTCTAGTTGTATAGTTTTGTTGCATTGTTTGTTGTATAGTTGTATGGTTCACCTATATGTGTGCTTTTGTTGTACAGTTAACACCCCAAAGCCCACATACTACTAATATTACTAATATATATAAAATAGTAAGGCAGGCCACAAATAACTCTAAAAAGCTCAACTTTTAATGCCAACTTCCCCACACTCACTGTTATTTTCACTTCCATACCCAGGATTGTGTTGATCCAGAGGGCAAGGTCCTCCTTCATGGGCAGCAGGCTGGCTTCATGTCTGCAGGCCAGCCACTCACTGTACTGCTGAAGGCACGAGAGGTCAGGCATGGGCTCCCGTCTCGGACTCAAGGGCCCGTTCATTCTACCCCAGTGTTTGGGCTGCTGGAACCTGGAACTGACCACACAGAAGTTAAGGGTTTAGTTAACACATGTTTACTTACTATAAATAATAAACATTATTCACATCATTATCTGGATTGTTAAAACTTTGCTGACCCTTCAAAATATCCGTTTGTTCAAATGTGTTATCTAGGATTCTTGTCCCTTCATGCAGTTGAGTATCAGGATTATGTCTGGATAAAGCCAAGGCACATAAAAAAAGCAGGTGTAAATGCGCCCAAAAAGCATTTAAAACAGATTTAAATCTGTTCTCTCAAACCACTTCAGGAGGCGGCCTGACGCACGTTCAGGTCACAGGTTTAACAGAGTAAATGCATCCATCTCTCTAAGAACCAATTTACAACCAAACCCCACTACTGTCACAGCACAAATTAAGCTTCAGTTTAGATCAATTTTACCTCGCCTCATTGTTCTACACTGTCTCACTATACTGTGTTTTAAAGCAAGTGATTCATGATGGTGATGACACAGGAAGGTCCTAATTAACAGCCTCTTCTTGTAAACACTGACTGTGTTGTGCAAAATTGTTCTTTTCATTTAAATAAAACAGAAAAACAGTCACACAGAATATTGGTTGATCACTCACATTTGAGTATTAAGTGTAAACATGTGGCTAAAATCTGATCATCATACAATCCACACACTAGTCACATGAAGTCACAGAAACAGGTTCTAATAGCTAATAAACAGTATTTGATTTTCTTTTTGTTAATGTGAGGCATTCAACAACAGGGACTGAGCCCATCCATTGATGTGGGAACACATTTTGAATGGGAGATAAGTCTCAAATGTCTTCTATGTATCCATTCAAGACATACAGATCTGTTCCTTCGACAGTGATGTAACCCAAATTTTGGTGTTATTCGGAACACACCCTAGCCTGTCACGTACCTATCCTAACACCATTGTAAAATCATGATCTAGAACACTCATACACCATGTTACTGCGTGTTCTGCACATTCGTCCGCCACACGCAACCAAACTAGTTATGGGAGTGAGCGCCATAAACTTGAAACGTCGCATGTCAAGACCGTCATAGCCCGAGGACCCCCTGTGCTGCTTATTTTAATCTCTGAAGAGATCTGGAGCTACTAAAAAGTGTTAAGCCTCTGGCCTCATTGCTTCAGGGCAAAACTAAAAAAGCAAACCTTAGGCACCCAACATGCACTGGCTGACTGGGGTAAAGGACAAACTGAAAAAATGTATTTTTTATTCCCAAACTATTTCTTTAACTACACATTTTTACTGAAAAGTTCAACTAGCTTTCAAAAACATTCTAGGAAAGGAATGCTTTGTTGCATCCAAAGATTGAGCTGAAGATTTTTTCCATGACTTACTTCCTCATCTTTTAGCCGGTTCATCATAAAGTAAAAGTATATTTATTTAGAGGACTACTCTTGGACACATGGTGCTGCTACAGTGCAAAAAAAAAACCAAAAAAGCGTCGATGTAAAGTGCTGACACACAGATTCCGCAACAGTGGAAGGATTGAATGGAACTCGTTCTTGGCTGGGCTGTTGACGTATGCTGTTCATATGTCTTTGCTTCTCTCTATGGGCTACTGTCAGATCAGACCATGGTTAGATTTATACCAGCTCCAATGATGCAGCAATACTCCAGTGACCAGACCTACAGACCTGCTGTGGGTGACTTGAGAGCTGTAAGAATTGAGTGATGGTCGTGTGATGACAAGGGTATTTCTTATTTTCGAAGAACTGAATGTTCTTGAAACAGGGGCATTGTCTTTTAGATGAGCAATAATTACCTGGATGTGGAAAAACTCTGAGGGCCTCTGCAATGACAGGACATGTACAGTGTATATAAAAGACTGTGCAAAAACAAATGCTCACGCACAATTTCCCCTCCTAAAAAAATATACACAAACTTCACCACGCTGAAACCAGCCAAAGGCAAAAATGGATGGAATGAAGAAGGCTTGCTTTATTGAACAAACGTAAACATATTAAAGCTAAGCAAAGACAAGGCCCATATTCACACAGCAGTTCCTGTCAGTAAAGTTATTGTAAACGAGAGAAGAATCTGATCCTAGATAATCGTTTTTACTCTGAGAAGTCACCAGTGACCTGTCCAGAGTAAACAATCTTTGTGAATAGCAAAAAACATCCATGTCATTTATTAGAAATACATGCAATTTGAAGATTTCCCCTTCTACAAAAATACATGCATCCACAGTACATTCATAGCTGCCAAAAGGAAAAAAAATCACCATTCACAGTCAAATGCCTGCTTAGACAGCCTATTTTGTTAACGGAGGATTTAATGGATAAGGATTATGCCAATCCATAGCAACCGACGCCTGTTGCGCCCCATACTCAGACAACCATTCATCAGAGGGGTCTTAACACATGTAGCAACATGCTTCCCGCTTCTCGTAACTGCGGCAACTCTCCTCGGGTAGGGGAAGGAGAGCAGACACCTGCGGGGCAGATGTGCGCCATCCAAACAGGCCCAGAGAGGAATGGCGGCAAAATTGCAAGCCCCCATTTATTTTTTAAAACCTGAGGACCATGAGCTGTGCTAAAGAGAGCAAACAGATGGAGGGATATAGGTGCATGTGCCTGTGGGTGGGAGGGGGCTTGTTTATGAGCAACAACAAGGACAGGTGATGAACTCTTTGCCTTAGAAGCAGTTCTACATAGGGGTCAGCTTCACATGCATGCCAGCCGCCTAAACAAAGTCAACCATAACTAGTTCATTCTCCCTGATGCAGGAAAATAAGGGCAACTGGGGCAAAGGGTGAGTAAACAAAAGAGTCTTAAAAGCAGAAGAGAGCATGAGAGAGGTATACAGAAGAACCCAGAGATTCCTAAGACAGTGGCTGGGCTTTGAACTTCACCACAACTCCACTCCTATGGTCACACACGGCTGCCAAAGAAACAGCTTCGAAAATGGCGCACTGGCTTTTATCTCCATGGATCGTGAGCTGAAAAATCGTTGACCTAATCCTCGAGCAGAGCGCAGTATAAAATAGCAAACTCGAGCTCTTGAGATTTAATGATCTGAGTAAAGTGTAATTGGTTGTATCTGAGAGCACAGTTAAATCAGCCTTCCATTGTGGAAAAAGACCGCAGCAGAGTTTTTTTTTCTCACTGAAATCGTACTCTGTATATGCACACTCTATGCTGTCTGTTTTTTTTGCAGGGTTAGTTCTGACCTGACGTCCTTGTACTAGTAAACAGCTAGTACTAGTAAACACTTGAAGCCAGAGTTTCACGTTTTTATTTATTAATCAGGCATGTGTGTATATCTTATTGGCATGACATGGGGGGGTGGGGGAGGTGGAGTGCCAGTGCATACTTGCGTGCCACTTATGTCAACCCCTGTATACATTTCTTTTGTGATAACTGTCATGTTACTGTTATACAGTATAAATAGTATATATAAACATGTTTTTATGCACTTCTACGTTCATTTTTGTCATTACACAGTATATTTTTTGGTCTCTTATCAAGATGCTTTCTTCATTTGTCACGCATAGTTATACAAGTACAACACGCCATGAAATGTAAATGTGTTATAACTGTGTAGTAAGACTTTACCAGTGCATGCAACAACAGCGTTACTACTGGTGATGTATTCACTATTAAATGTGGATTACAGTAGTGCAGTTTATGTCAATGCACTAATGTCAATGTTTATCAACTTAATCAAGTAATTCCATGTAATTACACAAGGATATGCAGTGCATGACTGATGCTGTCTGAAGTTTAATTTTTTGAAGTGTAAAAGTAATTGCATGTAATTACGCAAGGATACACTTGTGTTAATTCAGTTAAAATGTTGCTTAGACATGTCTATTTATGTAAGCTGTACTACTGGAATCCAGCTGTAACAGTGTTACATTGTTGTTACATGTGTTACTAATGTGTAATCACGCAGTTATTCATGACACTTCATGTAAATCAGGACATAATTTTAATTGCAATTATGGCCAAAAATTACGAGTCGTGACGTGTTGAGAGCCTGGTTGACTGATGGGGCATGGGAAGCCCACACAGCAGCGATACCGCACACAGGTGCTACATTCACAGTATCACTGACACCTGACCCAGTGCACACAGGAGCACAGGCAGAGGCCTAACCTGTCCTCACAAAGAGCCTCTGTGCTCACACACCCACATACACACACACACACACACACACACACACACACACACACACACACACGCACGCATACACATACAAACACATCGTTTTTACTGACAAGTATACAGATGCACTGGGAAAACACATCCATATACACAGAAGGTAGCACACATACACACACATACTCACACACACACACACACACACACACACACACACACATATATACACACACAAAAACGTACACACATACACTCACTCACACACACACACAGACACGTACACTCACACACACACACACACATATACACACACACAAACGTACACACTCACACATGCACACACATGCACACACTTGTTAGATTAAACATTTTCTCTTTTTCTTTAATGAGAAATAAACTTCAGCCTTAACCTTTTCATATAAGAAGCATATTCAGTCTGTCTCCCTGAAAAACACTTATTGGCCCTTTTCTTTTTAAGATTGAGCTTCAGAGTAACATTCTTCTCACAGTAATGTTTTATTAGTGTGAAGATGGCAGCCTATATGACTTTCATGCTACAAGCATTAAGAGAGCTGCACCCCATTTAGGGATCTTTCGTGCAATGTCTTCATGAACTAGGAAAAGCTCAGTCCAATTGCCAGGCTGTAATTTTGCTACCTACTCATCTCCTGAACATAATGAATGGTGAACTTTCAGGTGAACGTGCAGAAACACTGAATCCGCTTTCCTTCTACTGCTAGACCAGGCAATACATGGGCCAAAAGCTCCCCAGGCATTTTCAAGGAAATAAATCTTGCTTTGTGATTGTTTTTCAACTCTGACAGCCAAATGACTGTCCTCTATTGCCAACTAGAAAGTCCTTACAACCACACAATGTCTTCAGCCTGTCACCTGCTGCCCATGTTCATTGTCATTCCAATGAATGCTGTTCAGAAATCAGCATTATTACTCTAAGACGCTGGAAAGAGAAATCCAAAAAATAGAACTTTTTGACAAGATCTGTTTGAGAATTAATTTAAGCACTCCAGTATAACACAGGGAGCCCTCAGGCAAAGCTTGTAAAAAAAGCCATGATTTCTGGAGCATGCTGCCGTGTGTAAACTACAAAAAGCTGAAAAGCACGTTCAGGTTGCATGAAAACACTACCAGAGGAAAAAGCACTCAGCTGATATCAGATGGGCTGAGGTATCTGTATCACCACCATAGATCTAAAAACGCTTTACTCTCATAGCTTTCTACATTGTTTGCAGTTTCTGTAAAAGTTGAGAACCCAGCAAAAAAAAAAGCTTTTGCTGACAGTAAATTGGACTCAAAACAAACAACTAAAACAATCAAGTGAAAATGCAACATAGTGGGATTACATGTCTTCAGAGATTAAAAATGGCTTTACACACACATTCAATAAATGGCTTCTAAAATTATCTCAATTAGCTGAGCAGAATAATATGCTATTTAAACCAGCATTATAGGCAGCATATAGTAAATGAAATAAGGACGTTACTGCTTAAAAAATAATAAGGTTTTGAATAATGTACCACACAGGGTTCTTTGAGTAAAACCAAAAAAAACACTTTGGTTTTCAAAATTAACTTTTAAATGGATGATTATTTAAACTCCAGTTTGGTAAATAAATTTTCAATAAGGTTCAAATAAATGTAAAGTTATGTTGAATCTATATATTTTTTCACCCAATAAGCATTAAGGAAATTATGATATATTTTCCAGAGATTTGAATAAACGCTCCAAATGAAGTCAATACATTTCTGTGCCAGAGATATTATGTTTGGATCAATTAGATATTCATGTGAATACTTAATACTCTGAGATCTATACAAATTATTCATTAATTACTATGAAGCTAAAATGTTTGTAAAAATTTAATAAGTCTTCTATAAGGCATATGC
>JBBPCX010000040.1:20203320-20223945 GCA_037974365.1 Hydrocynus forskahlii
TATATATAATATGATGCTATAATAATTTAAAATACATATATACATTTCTGTCAGAATACATAAACGTAGATTGTGTTAGTATTTTTTTTGTGACAGATCACATTACTATAACTACTACTAAATTTCGAATAATTACAACATGCTGGTACCGACTTAGTGACGTTTGCAAGGAAACATTTGTTAGAAAAGTCACTCACATAATTACATAACCCACACGTTGATGAAAAAAATGAATCTCACTAAGAGTTCTTCTTAATGACACTGATAACCATAAAACTATCCCACAGTTCAAGAGGTTCATTCCAGGACCACAAAGAAGAAGCAACAGAGAAACAAAATGTCCTCTCTTTAAACAACAAATATTAAAGCAGTGATGCTGTTTAAAAAATCAATCTCTTTGCCCTAAATCAGATTCTCTGGCTCTTTTTGGTGCCGGGTGTAATGAAAGTGTGTAATAATTAATGAGGGTGTTGAGCGCTGGAACTGTGGGGGAAGGGCACGTGGCAGCATTGAGTTCTAATGCCCACAGTCCATTCATTTTGGAGCTTTTCCATCTTGCACGTGAGAGAGAGCAGAAGGAGATGGATTACACAGCTTCCACACAGACCCCTGCCCCTGGTACCAGCTGAGCCACCTTCTCCTCATATTCCTCTTGTTTACTCCCCTCCCCTCTTCCCTCCTCCCTTTTAATCCCTTCCACTCCTCTTTCCTGCTTTCTCCCCTTCGCTCCTCCACTTCCCTCCCCTCTCCATTTTGTGAGGGGATCAGGGGGAATATTTATGAGTGGAGGGAGCTTTTCCTTGCTCCCTGTGTTGCTCCTGTCATCAAAGAGTGATTTCAGCCTCCTCTACGCCTCCCCTGCCTGCCCCAAGGGACGACCAGTGCAACACCTGCCCCCCCCTCCACCACCAGCGGACACACAGTCATGCGTGAGACACTGAGCATATGCATGAGCACATGCACACACACATACACACACACAATCATTAAATTCTCATTAAAGATAAACCCACAAAACTCTTCTCAGCCAAACATCCCAGTTAAGCATATTTGAAAAATATCCACAGCTGCTATTCTGTTCTCTGTGTTTTAAGGATTCTGCACAGTTTTCTTTAGTTTTTAGTATTCAGACGTAGTGGACAGGCATGGGTGAGCCCAGTAGTGGCTGACAGGGTGGGAGGATGTGGGTGGGTGTCAGTGTTTGCTGTAGGGAGGGAGGGACCCGTGACCGTTCTGGATGATCGGGCGAGAACCAACATGCTCTACAGGGCGAGTGACACACTCATTGTGCCTGTCAAATTAACAGAAAGTAATGGAGCCGAGCTGCTATCTCGTCACGGCTGCCTTTCTTCCTCTTCCAGTTGAACCTTAGTACTTCCGAAGGGCCGCCCGGTTGGTTGATTTCCAAGTAGAAAAGGAAGTTGTGTCAACTGATAAACAAACTCACCAAATGGCACACAAAAGGAGGCAAGAATTCAACTCAATGTTCATGCTCCATCTTAATGGATTGTAAAACTGAATTTAGGCAAATTTAACCACTTAAACACAAATTACCCGACTTCCATTCTTCACTCTCCAACATTCATGACATCTGCAAACGCTGAATTTTCCCAGCTCAGAATCTTCCACTTCTCACCTAATTTCATTAATTCTGTGGACGGACTAAAGCAACTTCTTAATTAAAATAAAATAGGAAAATTTTAGCGAACAGTGTAATCTTACTATTATCTAAGTATCCCTTTGGCCAAGTGGCACACAAGACACAAATAGAAACTCAAAAATCAGTAGAACCTCTGAAGTCGAATCTCATGAGAAACTCTGATTTTCCAAGTGGGAAGTTGGAGGGAAGTTCAAATAAATGTGTTGTGAAGGTCACCCTCTTGTAATTAAACAGATTGTTTTTATTACTGTACCTTTAAAGCTAGTAAATGTAAATTATCGCTGCTCTGATGTGTTGTGACTCATGAACAAATCACACTTTATCAAACAAATCAAACTTGCATTAGGCAGGGCTAAACTGCTATTGGCTGAATTGGAAGATGTAAATGTGTCCAACATAATAATATTAAAAAATTATGGATTCAAAGTGGGCTGTGCTTGCATTAGTGCATATACACTGTATGGACATAGTATTGGGACCTCTGATTATTACACCAATAGGGACTTTAATGGCATTACTTTCAAATACATAAACTTTAATATGGAGTTGGTCCACCTTTGCAGCTATAACAGCTTCCACTCTTCCTGGAAGGCTTTCTACAAGATTTTGGAGTGTCTGCGGGAATTTGAGCCCATTCATTCTGTAGAGCATTTAGGAGGTCAGGTACTGATGTTGGAGAAGGCCTGGCTCACAGTTTCTGTTCCAGTTCATCACAAAGGTGCTGGATGGGGTTGATTTTAGGGCTCTGTGCGGACCAGTCAAGTTCTTCCAAACTGAACTCATCCAGCCATGTCTTTATGGAGCTCGCTTTGAGCACAGGGGCACAGTCATGCTGGAATAGAAAAGGGCCTTCCCCAAACTGTGTCCACAAAGTTGATCATTAAAAGGTGTGTCCCAATACTTTTGTCTATATAGTGTACGTATTGAACGGAGAAAATGCTACATTTAAAAATGTTAACATAGTTGACATACTAGATCAAGCTCTTTTAGTGTTTGAATTATGAGGCTAGTGTCAAAGACCTGAACAACAACAAGGATCTATCAAACAGTGAATCACTGACAGTCCAACTAAGTGCACGTGGGATGTTTGTGCTTTTAAAACCCACCTCCAACACACTTATTCACCGGCAAAGGTTTGGTTCATTATGTCTTCACACTCAATGGATGAGTTGTCAGTTAAGCTCAATCAAGCGTGAATGTCTTTAAACAGCCACGGTTGTAAATCAATCTGCATTGGGAAGGTTATCCAATTAGCAACTCACTCACACAATGTAATAAAGTGAAAGGGTATAATTGGACATTGTCTAGGATGCGGATGTCACCTTTGACATCAGAGCAGTTTGACATTGGTGGCCCTAGTGAAGGTCTGGATTCATTTGGTTGCAGTAGACCTGGTGAGCACAGTTTAAGGAATGAGAGAGGGATGAGACTCCCACGACCTCTCATATGTCCTGCACTTTCTGAGCTTTCTCCTATGTAACATGACCCAGGACCCCTCTTCTAAACCATTTCCGGCTTTTTACCAGATCTCTTTTTTTGTTTCTAATCTATATTGTATAACTTCAAGAAGAACTGGAGAGAGATATGGAATAACAGGGTGGAAGAAATACAAATGAAAGAGGTCCACCTTTCACCTTGTTCTGTTTCAGTCTGCGCTGCTCTATCATATTTTTCTGTGTCTAAGCAAAGTGTTTTGATGAAAGGAAGGTCTGAACATAACCTCCAAATAGCTTTCTGAGTGTTGCCCCTCCTTGCTGTCTCCATTAAGATGTCAGCAGGGTCAGTAGGTCTGTGGAGCTCCAGGGACCAGACCATTGATTTCACTGTAGATGAGACCAGGGCTTGGGAGTTGCTGTTAGGACACCGTAGATAATCAATAAAATACATGAATACAGCAGTATGTAGGAGATACTCCCCAAAAAACTCAACCGCTCACATGTAGCATTTAGGTGAGTCTCATTTATATAATAATATAGATACATTGATGGCTGGTTGGATGGATGGATAGATGGGCAGATATATATATAGATAGACAAAGACAAACATACATACAGACTAACAGATGGAAACCGAGACAGACAGAAAGGCTTATAGATAGATAGACAGACAGACTGACTGACAGAAAGATAGATAGATAGATAGATAGATAGATAGATAGATAGATAGATAGATAGATAGATAGATAGATGGATAGATAGATAGATAGATAGATAGATAGATAGATAGATAGATAGATAGATAGGTACGTAAATAGACAGAGAGACAGATAGACAGATAGATAGATATATATATAGATAGATAGATAGACAGATAGATAGATAGATAGATAGATAGATAGATAGATAAATACGTAGATAGACAGACAGACAGATAGATAGATAGATAGATAAACATTTCACAGGTGAAAATTAAAAACAGACACTGATGTAAAATTTTGTCAACGTTTTATATAAAAAGGATATATAGAGCATTTCATTTTGACATCAACAAACCTCTCCATTTACAGGTAACACAGCAAAAGAATCACACTTTGAACTTTACTCCGAGGCACAAAACAGGAATATGGTACCTTAACGTCATGGCTAATAACTGTCATTTTTGTGCATGTTTGAATACCTTTACAAACGACCCTTTGCACCACTGAATATTGCAACAGTAGTGGGAGAGCGAGAGGAGATTATAGGAGGAAGAGGAAGAGGGGGAGCAGGTTTCAAGCCACTGACAGAACACAGACCAGAAACAAGAGGGAAGTCAAAAAAGGGGGCTTTTTAGAGGGAGGGGGGCATAAAACATATCTCACAACAACATACTCTCAAAGAAAGCAACCACTGGCAACCATACAGGACGACTACAGAGGTGTGGCCACCCGCAGAAACAAGAACCGTGGTGAGAGCTTCACTCAGGAACTAGGCGCAGGTGGCACTTAAGAATCATTCTCTTCTGGTGAGTGGGCCCAGTTCAAATGCTCTTTTTTCATCAAAGAGATTTGCACTGGACTCTTGCTAGATCTATTTATATATATATTTTATACATATTTTAACAAGAAGTTTATATATATATATTTTTTTTTTTTAATTGTCATCACAAAAACACAATGTGAACCAAAAGTTACTACAGTTAAATGTGCTTATGTGTTACATACATATTTTGCTCTTGTTCGTATTGGTTGAACTGACGACCGTTACCATGGATTTATTGCTTTGTACATTGAATATGGTCAGCGCCTGCTACGGCTGTAGGAGCCCTTAAAGCAGGTAGCTCAGTGTTTTCCTTACAGGATCTCCCCTCCCCTCCTCCCCAGCCACACACCGGACCCTGCTAACACCCAACTCTACACATTACCTTTGGTTAACTGTGCAAAAAAACACAATTGGAACTAAAGGGGGAACTGAGGAATGTGTGTGTGTGTGTGTTTTTTTTTTCGTCTTTTAAGAATTCTAGTTCAGAACAAAAGCTCTAATCCATGCATAACTAACATTCACAGACGTCAAGATGTATGATTTTAACTTCCGAAAACAGAAGGAATCGAAGAATTGGGTCTTTCCGACACACTGTGCTTTATTTATTTTGGTATTTATTTATTGGTTTACTCATTTTCTCCTAGTGCAAGTCACCAGTGTTTATATTCCTAAAATCACCTTCAGCTCCACTACTATGCTCATAAGTTTAGAGTTTTCTTACAAGAAAAGCGAACTTTTTCTTCAAACTGTTGTGAATTAAACCTGTGATAAGAAAATGCTATCAGCCAGTTGTGCTACCTCATTATTATTTCCATTAAGTCTTAATAAATCTCTATATGACACTAATTATTTGTGCTTAGGAGTGTGCCTGACTCTAGATACCCCATATCAAATTTCGCTTCGTTCTAAAGCTCATCAACTATAAAGTCCATGTTCCATGATGAACATGATTTGTTTTCTACAGAGATATCACTGTGCTCCTAGATATAGTGTCAAAGACCCAAATCCTCGATAGTCTCACAGAAACATTACATCTATGATGAATGAATAACACATCATGGATTAAAAACATGGTCTTGTGCATTTACACAGAACTCTCGCAGTGCAATCAGAAAACAAACAAAGAAATACAGTGTCTTAATTCAGGTTTACAGGGTACTCTATGGCTGGTTTTGGCTCTATATGAATTCATTATTTGAGCCGGCGTGAGGTTTGGCTCCTCTGAACACCAGTAGCTAATCTAACCCTATAGAATGATGAGGTGAAAATATCAGCTTCACAACATTACACATGATTGCACTTGAAATGAAATTCGTTCTCTTGTTCATTTTTTTCTAAATAGACAATTTACATTTACCATCAGCCAATCTGATATGTATTACGTCTCTCTGTAGGTTGAAGTATTTTCTCTCTATTTGTATTGTTTATTATTCATCTATTATATTTTAATATATTTTAAGTTTTAATCCTTGATTATTTTCATTTGTGCAAACAGGACAATGTATTTTTTTTACAACTTCATAAGTAGATTTGCACTCTTCTTATTAGAACTCACAATCACTACAAAATAAGTCTACAGTGTTGATGTGTGCATATGTGTGTAGTGATGTGTTTTGTGTGTGTAAGTGTGTGTGTGTGTGTGTGTGTGTCTGTGGTCTAGGAGTAATCCCCACCCTGCCTGTATCCATACCCTCCCTCCTCTGCTCCCTCCTGTACGTATTCTTCTCTTTTCTCCCATCCGTCGGGCCAGCCTCCGTTCATCTGTGTGGTGGCCCCGTATGTCTTGGCAGGGCCGCCCAGGGCCCCATAGCTCTGGGTGATGTCCCCAGTCTCCTCTGCCAGCTCGTCTTCATCTATAAAGCCGCACTTTTCCTCGCTGGTCTGCTCCGGGTCAGCCCATGGCTGTTTTTCTCCCGAAGCAAAGAGGCCGTAGAAGATCACTCCACCGTAATGCACCAAAGAGGCAATGAGGAACACGTACTGCCATTCTTCTCTGGTCTGAAAGGAAGAAGTCCATTCATAATTAATAAAGAAGCAAAGGCCTTCTTTTTACTGGCTCACACACAGGCTCGTTGTAAAGTTGTAAAAACAAAGGGAAGTGTTCTTTAGGGCAATGCCATAGAAGATCCACTTTTGGTCTCTAAAAGAACATCATTTTGCTCAAACCAGTTCCTAGGGACTCCAGGATATCCGTCCCCCCCAGCATTTTCGCTTTATCCCTCACTAAAAGTGGACCAACTGTGGTTGTTGAAGGTTATTATAAAGGTTCTATATCAACTGATGATTTTTCTTAGAATCATACTTCCAATCTAAAAACTATTTAGGAGCCATTATTTGTAAGACTATGTCCAAAGTAAGGTCAAACCAGTCTATTGATTTTGCAGATAAATTCAGCTGATGTTAAAGTGCCACAGATTTATCAGCGTCAGTAGAAATCCCACAGATGAAGCATCAATAAACCACTTAAGCCGTGTGTCATTCTGTAGTTGGCATCAGGCCCAACTCTCAGGTTTCACTACGAGAGAAATGAATGGGGTGAATGGTGATTAAAAAATCTCCAAAACAGCCAGAACATTCTGCCCTTTCCACATTTTCCCCTGAATATTTCTGGGTTCTTTGAATTATGAGGTTGCTAAGGAGCCAAAATATTAAAATATGACAATTGTGCCACAAGCCAGCTAACTCTCCTGCACACTGAACTGCATGAAAGGACTACTGCTATGATATAACAACACCAGCTTCTCAAACTGTTGGTACAAAAGAAAAACAGGAATACAGGAATACAGAAAAAACAGCTTATAGCCATAGTTCCTTATTTGAGCATGGAGCTAACTACAAAATAGTAATACAACTTCAGAGGTCTATAATGTCTCTTATGCAAGACAGCTACATTCAGGAATGTGATATTGTTTTAAATTACCACCAAAAATGGTGCTAACATATAATATATAGGCGCTAATAATACATTGTGTAACTGACCATTGATCGTGTAGATTGGGAAGCCACAAAAACATTCATACTGATCAAGCCCTAAATCAAAATGCATGCTACAGAATCCAGCCTGTTGTCCCTGCAAGCTCTCCACAAGCAGAATAAAACACATCACATGGCGTTCCCCAGCTGAAAGTTGCACATGCCATTCAGTTCAGACATCACAACTTTTAATGAGGACATAAAGTCACAATAACAAGACATTCAAAGACACAGCGGCATCATCAGTGTCACAACAAAGAGAAATCATGGTCATGAGTCTGCCACTCATTGATCAAAGATTAAGAACAAATATTATTTCATAGTTTTTTTTCATAATATAATCCTTTAGTGCCAAAGTTAGTCTAATTTTGTTGATTTTTTAAGCGAAAAGAAGTACACATCATCTACAAAGAACACACTATAATATGACTTTTTTTTTTTAATTTTTGAGCACAATTGCACTTAGTAGAAAACATTCAAATGTATTGAGAATTACATAAAATGTTCAATAACATTAGCACAGGAAATAAACAGCATTTAGATGGGTTCTCTGTTTGGTTCACTAATGAAGCAATGAAAATCAACAAAACATCATTTGACCAGGGGTACTAAAACGTTTGCACTAGATTGTAAGATGTCAGAGCAGTTATGTACATGCTAAACTAAAAAACAATATTATTACCTTGTTTTTGGTCATAGCACCCACAATCAGAGGACACACCATGCCTGATAGGGTCCCCACTCCATTAGAGATGCCCATCAGAATACTGGCATAACGTGGAGCGATGTCCAAGTGATTGACATTGAAACCTAGAACGAAGACAACACAGGCATTTTCATTCCGTTCAGCGTGTGGTCACTTTCAGAACTAGTCATTATAGGTTTCTATGTGACATCTACATTCAGTCAGTAACTTTACATAATGCGAGGTTCTTTAAAGTGACACTCCAGCTGACATAAAAATTGTAAGTTGTAATGTAAGTATGCTGTGTAACATAAATACGTAAACCTACTCACGTTACACAGTGATGATGCAGTAGTATCTAAAGCAATGTTTTCTGATGATGTAGGCGGAACTTCCTTCCAATTCATCCCTATTTTATACTCTCTCTCTTTCTCTATACATAAATATATATTGCTGTGGTTGTATTTGCGTAATGGATGCTGGGTACTGTTGTCTGAGAAAACTGAACAAAAGCATATAGGTGGAATGGAGAAAGACTCAAAAGTTGGACACAAAGCATGAAGAAAGAAGACAGCAAATGCTATCTTGTCAAAAAATTACTGTCCTCTTTTTGTAACATATTCCCCTTTCTATAAAATGTTGCTGTGGTATTAATAACCAGCATGTTAAGTTATTAATGGAGTCCATCTCATAAATCAACGTCTTGCATCTGAAATTCTGCCATTTCCCCAAATGACCACAATGAAACTGAACACATACAGCCTCGACAGCCACAGAATGTTTGCAGTGCACTGCTGTGTGTGTTGTGTTTTTCCCTCCACTGACTCCAGGGTGTGGAGTTTTCAGTATCTCTGACATTCTGCTGGAGAATCAGACTAAAAATAGACCCAGTGGCAGCCATCTTGTGGAGCTGAGGAGCTCCCCCACCTCCCGTTCAGAGGGTTGTGTCTGCCTGCACAGGCAGCGAGGCAGCTCTCGGGGGAAAGGCAGGATGAATTATTTAACGATAGCAGCAGAAACACTCCAGCTGCAGAGAGCAGGCTTTAGAACGCTGCATAGAAATCAAGCTTCAGTTGATTTCTATTTCAGTCTTTTTGCAGAAATGTGAGCCTTTCTGGGATCAGTCAAAGAGTCTGCCAAAACCACTATGAGATGATGTAAGATGCTGAATGTTCATTCTTAAAAAAAGAAGGAAAAAAGAAGGTTTAAAGGGATTCTTTGGGTGATGCTACGTAATTACTACTTTCTATGCGTGGTTCTTTAAAGTGGGATGTGTGCTAGTAACCTGTTTCAACTGTAAAACATCTTCACATAATCTCCCATTGAAAGATTCAGTACCAATTAAAAGTGTTCCAGAAACAGTATAAACTTTAAAGAAGATTTTCACAGATTTTTTCAAAGTGTCTTAATTTAATAAATGAGAAGTCAAAAAAAGTAATTCAGGGTGCTTTTGATCTGATATGGTTATTATAGAGAAACTAGACAAAAATTAGTTGTCTTTTTTTAATCATATTCTGCCTTGCATGTATCTATCTGCCATAAGTTGATTTTAAAATGTATGTTTTAGGCCAAAAGCATACCTCAAAACTATGGTAAAACAATGTCCCAGGCATAGCACAACACAGTGAAATGTATTAACTGTCCATTAAGTATTTTTAGAGGCATTGGACATCTGGTTCCTATTACTGTTGTGAACAATTCTGACAATTCTGCTATGAACAATTTGGCACATATTTCACTTGAACCACTCTTTAAGGCTTGGTTTATGCTTTAATCTTTTAATCATGCATTTTTTTATGGTACTGTGGTATTCTACTTTAGTAACTCATAGAATCAGTTAGCACTCCACACAGCTGCTAAGTAAAATGCCTCATGATGTAATAAGCCTGAGAGGGGGCAAAATATATTATTTACAATTTGCAATAAGTCACTTTGGATAAACATATCTGCCAAATTAATGAATGAAGTAAATGAATCACTTCTGCATCAGTTTCGTAATCATGTGTTTAAGCAAATATTTACTAAATAGGACATGTTACATGAAGGCAAGCACCGACTCACCTGATATTGCAAATCCACTGAAGCCTACAGCTAGCACTAAGAATGAGATGGCCATTCCTTTACTATGAGAGTATCCAACTATTAGCAGCAAAGTGGCCTCCATACCGAAGCCTGCAGGCAAAGGAAAAGGTCATTTATTTTACTGTTAATAGTAATCAGTCAGAAACATAATCATATCACTGTTACTGAAGTTCTAAAAGTAGTATTTCTTTCCAATATTGTTTTTTTTTTCTTTTGGCTTAACAGTTCCTTTAACTAAAGCACCTTAAAGCAATGTTGAGACCAGTTTAAACATTAAGGGAGTTAGGACAGTAATATACCATTGTCCTACAAAACATATGATAAATTGCTTGTGAGGAAGAGTTTGAGCCTGCCTGCGCATCCTCATACTATGTGATCAGTGTGATCCTGTCATTTGTAACGAAAGAGAATAATTTGTCAAGTTTTGCTCAAACTATGAAGCTGTTGAAAGCTCATAAACATTATTATTAATTCATGGTACACAAACTGGGGTTTGTGCTATAGGTTGATTGTATTTCTTCTTAGAGCATTTCTAAAGATCAATTCAGCACCAAGGACAGCTCACTCAACACAAACAAGTCAGATTTCTGTAAAGAGTAATGGGCTAAAATGCAATAAAGGGCACACACCTCCACAATTCATGATCTTCCTAACATTGGTGGTGGACATGAGGTTCTTGCTGCGCAGGAAATCTGCTATTTGCCCTCCAATGGGCACGATGATGGTCATCACCAGGTGAGGAAGGGCTGACAGCATGCCAACCTGAAGAACAAGACAAGTGGGTTAATAAGATAAGAGATAGGAGAGATAAGATAAGCCTTTATTAGTCCCACAAGTGGGAAATTTGCTTGGTACGGCAGAAAGTGGACAGTATAAAATTAAGAGCAGCAAAATAATAACATCTGACTGTTAGCAGCAGTGATCATAGATCAATATTTTAGAGTCTAAGTTCTGAAAATTCCACAGATTTTTTAAAATCTAATCTCTGTCTATTGCATCTGTACCTTGTTTGCACAGTTTTCAGTTACCAGTTGTTTGCACTAGTTCCTCCTCTGTTCATATGCTGCCATTTATAATGGATGTCTATCACGATATTATGTTAGGGACCTATCTAGTTAGTAGCATGTCTATTTAATTCACAATGCATTTTTTGTATACAGTATTGTATATCATGCTCACCGTCATTTAACACAGTAGTGTAATATTTTGCTGTTCTGTGTACCATGGGCTTGATGAATGATGAGTGAGTCTAGTTGTTTACCACTGACTAACCGCCCTTACTCTGCTATTATAGTTGTCTTTTGGGTTGTCAGTTCTCCTATAAAGTACTGGGGAACATGTTGGTGCTATATGTTTTTCTATAGATGTTGAAGAGATGAGGTTCGTTTAAGCTTCAGTAAAGTGCTATACATATTAAACTGGCCTATTAACATAGAACCAATGCTCAGAAATGAACTTTGAAACAAACAAATAAACAAAACTAAATGAAATAAAACCATCTTGACCAGTTGAACATCTCAAAATGACTCAATAATTGAAGCTCGCATTTTTTAAATACTCATTAAAATTCACCAGTCACACTTTTTGAACTAGGATTTCTTTGTGCACTTAGACAACACAAGCTCAATTATGACAATAACCAAACAGAACAATTCAAGGCTAATGTTTTGCGTAATCTGCAGTGCATCACCAGCAACATACCCACAACAGATCAGTGTAATGACATTAATTACTGTACACGATCTAAGCTCTTGGAGATGAAGAGAAAGTGATTACATGAGATGCAGATGCTAGCAGATCTGACAAAGAGCCACTGAATAATTCATTGGAGAAGCCAACACCTTTGGGGGGGGATGAAGGTCACAGCACTGTGAGGCAATTTTGACTGGAAGCAGGTGGACAAAGCTGGACTTACAGATTGAGCTCAAAGGAGACAACCAAACAAATCCAACATGAGCAAAATATTTGATACTTAGAGGGCCTGTCATATGAATGCATGTCTAAGAAACCACATGAACTGCTGAAGACACCTGAGAAACTGTGGAAGACACACATGCTTACCTTACTGATCTCAAAGCCGAACACCTCCTCGAAGTACGCCGGCTGGCTGATGAGCAGCAGATAGAAGGTCCAGCTCCTGCAGAAGTTGGCCACGATGATTGCATAGACAGGCATGGAGGTGAAGAATTTTCTCCAGGGCGTCTTGAATTTCTGCAAGTCCCAGAAGCAGTGGTGAAAAGGGGGTTAAGCACAAGTCCACCACTACAGACCAAAATTAAAATGATATTTAAGCAAGTATAATCATTTTAAACGGGATATTTTCACACTGCTAACACTGGCTTTGATAAAAAACTTTTTGAGCTCCAGTCAATATTTACTGGCTGGCCCTCAACACATTCTGTTCCCTGGGTGAAGGTGACATTTAAGTAAAAGCCAGATTTTAAATGGCAGGAGTATTTGCTTATTCAAAATAACTACTGTGTCTGAAAATAGACTCGTTCTGAATTGGCGATTCATTCATACAAATTTCCATACAAACTACAGACTTGTTAGACCAGCTCCTCAAAATACGCCAACTTTACAGCTGCAACTCTAAGCATAGAAATTGTTTAGCCCTGTGTTTCATGTCTGCACCCATACAGATCTCGGTAATTATTGTTCATTAAAATCCATTTTATCTAATCATTACAATACCTCCCAGTATACTTAAAAATAATTTTACTTTAAGTTTACTTTAAATATCCACCATTTCACCATTTCATGAATGTTTGCATTGTAATTAAACTGTACCCCTAGAATGGCAGATTTTCAGAGCGGTTTGATGTGAAACCTACCAAAAATTAGTCACAATTATTATTAGCCACAACATTAAAACCACCAGCCTAATATTGTGTAGGTTCCCCTCGTGACCCCAGAACAGCTCTACCCCATCAATGTATTTACTGCACAAGAACTCAGAATGTGTGCTCCTATTTGACACCCAGACATAAGCAGCAGAATCTTTTAATCCTGTAAGATGCAAAGTAAGGTCTCCATGGATGAGAATAGTGTGTCCAGTGCATCCACTGCCCCTGCCAGTATTGTGACACATCTCTTAATTACTGAATTCAGGTGGCCCCTTACTTCCAGTGAAGGGTAATCTTACGGTTTCAGCATACCAAGACATTTTGGACAACCTCCAACAGTTTGGGGAAGAACCTTTTCTATTCCAGCATGACTGTGTCCCAGTGAACAAAGCAAGTCCATAAAGTCCATGATTGGTTGAGTTCGGTGTGGAAGAACTTGACTGGCCCACACAGAGCCCCGACATCAACCCCATCCAACACCTTTGGGATGAACTGGAACAGAGATTGCGAGCCAGGCCTTCTCGTCCAACATCAGTGTCTGACCTCATAAACACTCTACAGAATGAATGGGCATAAATTCCCACAGAAACAAAAGCTTGAGGAAGAGTGGAAGCTGTTACAGATGCAAATGGGGGACCAACTCCATATTAAAGTTTATCTATTTGAATACAATGTCATTAAAGTTCCTGTTGGTGTAATGATCAGGTGTCCCAAGACTTTTGTTCATATAATGTATGCACACATCAATTAGCCTTGGGTACCCATGACCCCATTAACTGGTTATCCTACTTTGGAAAACTTTTGTTCAGTACTGACCACTACATAACCCCACATCCCATGACAGACCAGCCATTTTGGAAATGCTCTGATCCTGCTACATACATTACATATGGCCACCATAATTTGGCCCTTTTCAAAGTCACTCAGATCCTTATGTTTACCCATTTTTTTCTGCGAATAAAACATCAAAATCAAGAATTAGCTGTTCACTTGCTGCCTACAATGTTCCACCCCTTTACAGGTTCCCTTTTAATAAGATAATCAGTGATATTCCCTTCACTTTGTTGTGCCTGATCAAAGTACACTCTTAAATTACAGGATGTTTTTATTTAAGCCTGCAAACCAAGGGAGGACTTGAGCTTCGAGTATGCAACAGCTGAGAAAGGAGCTTAAACATTGCATTACACAGTGTGTTATCCTTTCTGAGATAACACACTGTGTAATGCGCCGGAATCTTTATTTCCTTTAGCTAAGCAGAACTCAAGGCCCCCTGAGGTTTACTGTAAGAGTAAGGAAGACTTGCTCATTACAGTAATTTCAGCATGAGTGAAGGCTGAGAGTGAGACAGAGAAATAGAGGAGAGAGAACACTCAGGGGAGCAGAGATCAAAACAACTAGGCTGGAGGATTTGCTCCCCCTCTTTCATCAAAGCAATCGATTTGGGAAAGCTCTGAACTTTTAAGGCGCAAATCACTCCAGTCTTGCATCACTCACAAACTTTTCTGGCCTACTGTCGAATACTAACAAAATCAACCATTTCTGGCCTAAAAAGTGCGCTATGCACCAAACTGCTGACGTGTGTAACAATCACTATCATGAGATGTGATGATCACATCTCATGATAGATTATCATGTTTATCGTGTTTTTTTAACTAGTTTGATTAAACAATTTAGAATTGACCACCCACAGCTGGAAAATCAGAGGGACATTTACTTACACAATTATATAATATATCAGTAAGATAAAATAATTAATTAAAAGCACCATGATATGACATGGCCCTGCCCTATTCTGACCAAAAATTACTTTTATTGAAACCGTTGAACACTTCGATTCATGAAAACATCCTTAGAAACTTTGGAACTGCCCAGATGTAAAAAACATTGTGACTGGTATGAGACTACAAAGCTAATATCACGATGTGAATAAATTGTATGTTGCATAATCCCGAGTTTCCTCCAAACAAATCAATCAGCCATACAAGGATTTGCTTATGGGGAGTGGTGCAATGCTTCAATTTTTGTCTTTTAATTGATTTGATCTCAGTGTCCCTCACCTCTGCAGGGCCTAGCAGCTTTGCACTTTCTCCAATGCTCTCCTCAATGTAGCAGCGTTCCTCGTCAGTGATGGTGGGGTGCTCTGCTGGACTCTCGTAGGACACGAGGATCCAGAACATGTACCATACGAGGCCAAAACTCCCTGAAGTTGAGAGAGAGAGAGAGTTAGAGAGAGTGAAGCTGTGTTTTCCTATTGGATATACTTACATAACTTTAAGCGAATTAAAAAATCATTAACGTCTCAGTAAGCCTCTATGACTGGCGCATCTAGAGTCAGCATAGAGGACAGACTCATGGAAACAGCTGAGGAAAAATCAATAGAGTGTTAGATACCAAATCCATACTACTGTTACTCTGTTACAGCTCTGCTGCACACTCTAGTACCTCACATAGATACATCAACCATTTGGGCCAAATTGATAAATCTCTATGCATGCATGCAAGTATAATTCACATTTTTCAACCTCTGTAAGTATAGACGTATTACTCATTTAAAGCTTACCCAAAAAACATGGTTTTGGTTCTATATAAGTACCAAAAAAGGTTCTAATGAATAACAGAGACCCTTGTGGTCCCATATTCAAGCAAAGTTTAAAAGGTTATTTTAAAACAACTATACATAGCAGGAGCTATAACATGGAGAAGCACCATTTAAGCATTCACATGGTTCTTTGAATTGCTATGGTTCTATATTTAACCTGCATATTTATTAAAGAAGCCTTGAACCCTTTTTAGAGATTTAATTACTGTGAATTACTTATTAACTACAACAGGAATCCCCAGCTACAGTCCTGGAAGGTTGGGGTCAGGTACAGTTTGGGAGTTCCGCTCCTCAAACACTCACTAAACATGATCATCATCAGGTGAGTTAACCCAGGAGTGTTTGAGCAGTGAAATCACATTGGTTGGAGTTTGGATTCCTGTAGTACAAAATATGTTCCTCTGAAATTGAACAAGGGTCCATAGAGTTTAATCTGTTTATGCAGAGGTTTTGAGGAGGAACAGGAAAAGGGACATATAAAATAAAAATCGGTGTGGTACTGACTGTGTTCATATTTTAGTCAATTTTGCTGCACATTTTACATGATCAAGCAAAGCCTGAAATACACTGACATTGTGTACACATTTGTAAGTCAATTAGAAAGTATACCCACTAATTCTGCCCAACAGCTATGATTTATCACTGCTTTGATTGAATACATATGTTTGATCAAGAAATTTCCTTGTTTGTGATCTCCTAACTGTACTATAATGCTGATATTTATCAGGATGTTGGACAAGCAGTAGGGAGACATGATCTTTTTCTGTTAACAAGTCAATGGAGGAAATGTACAATTTGCTTGGAAAACTTAAAAGACTTCAAATTTGGCATGAAGCATTTTGCTGATTTCATGTTCTCCTATCAAATTATGTTTTTTGTTTGAAGTTAAAAGAAGCATAGACACTGGGGTCTGCATAACCAGAAGGGCCGCATGAAGAGGTTAGGAGTTTCATGTGTCTCATGAATATCATAAAACTCACCATAGACATAAAACACAGAGGACCAGCCAGTGTACTGCACCAAGATCCCAGCCAGCGGCATGGCGATGACAGCCCCAGCATAGGATCCTATAGGAAAGAGATGAAATAAAAAAAAGGTCAGAAACAGGAAAATTAAAAAAAACCTGAAGTGTTAAAATAGAACCTGATTTACACCAAATCATGTCATATTCAACCATTTATCAGAAACATTTACACATGGACATCATTAACTGTTTCAGTGACACTTTACTGATACAACACTGACATAAACATCGCATTAGCATGTGAGATAAACTGTAGCATCTTTCATAACAATTATGAGCAATAGCAACAGTTACATTAATGCACATGATCTGTCATGACAATATTCTGTCTCCTGTTTATGGCATGGTTATGTCAATACACACAGCATGGTAGATGTTACTATACAAATTTTGCTGCTTTTAAAAGAACCCATCCATTGAGAAAAATGAGAGCCACTTAAAAAGCTTTATTTCGATCCTGTAATACATGAATAAAGTTTCAATAGCAAATGTCTACCTTTTCCCAGAATAATGTCTGTATTAATCTATGCTTACCACAGAAAGAGGTGGTGGCCAAGCGACTCCTTTCGAGAGGTGGAGCCCACTTACTCCAGATTCCATGGCAGGCTGGGTAGGTTACTCCCTGTCAAGAAAACAGATTATTACAATCATAATCTGAAGACTGTTTATTGGCATGTTCATATTCAAGTATTGGCATATTCATTGTAAAAGCTCAGATCAAATGGAACCAAGACCATTAGCTGTAAATTTGGCGAAAACATGGATTTTTCAGCCCTGAGCTGAATGAACTGGTTGAGGAATTTTAACAGAATATAAACCATAGGCGAGTCATCATTAGATTCCAGGACTGTGGTATGAAAAATTATTGGTGAGATGTTCCTGTTCCCCGTCAATGCACATTAGATCACAATTCCAATGGTTGGACACATTTTAGATAGACAATATTCTATCATAATATCATCAGTATAACATGAAGCGCACCAGCATATTCAGGTAAGTCACTGTACTATGAAAACAGATCAATACAATTCACTAAAAATGTTAAAGGTACTGTTTCATCACACTTTCTCATGTTTCATCTTAAAAGCCATCTAAAGTGGCAGCTTGAGCAGAAATTATGCTATTTGCAATTATATATTCCTACTGAATTCAAATCGAGAAAGAGATACTAGGATTGGGTGGACTGATCCTGAAATATCACTATAATTGAAATCCATGCGTTTTTTAACTGATTCTCGCATTAAGATTTCAGTGTCACCAATGTCTGGTTCCTACATATGTACATGTGAGGAACAAAGCTTTACCTCCACCAGCCCTTGTAATATCCTCACGAAGATGACGCAGCCGTAGTGGACCCGAGCAGCTGAGGGGATGAACATGTTGAGGGTCGAGGTAAGAACGATGGCCGCCCCAAAAACTCTGAACAACACAAACACGTCTTAAAGTCATATAAATATACTGTACATTTAATTCCTTGATTAAATATATAGAGGATATTTCTTCAGTAATTTATTTTTGTAATACATTAGTTCATATTTTTTCACGTTGTGTAAGTAATGATAAAGATTGTTAACTGTTTATAAGTAACAATCTTTCTAAAAGCATTAACGTTGTTTGACATTGATTTTGAGGTAGAAAGGCGTCCAGACGATCAGATTCCATGCAGTCTGGCAAGCCTTGTGGCTGAAAAAATGAGAAGAAAAAAGAAACGAGCACTAGAGGAGGGAGGAGATCCTTTAATGCATCCTGTAGGTTTCTTTTCTTCTTCTCTTTTGTATTAAAAGGCCTGCTAGGTTGGATCGAATTTTATCGTCTATGGAACGGTGGTCGAATGCATTTACATAATTACCGTTCTGGAATTTCTGTGATTTACGTAATTAACATTCTAAATTTTCACTTATTTACACGACTAACGTTCTAGAATTTCCGTTATTTACACCATTATAGTATTAGACTTTCAGTTATTTGCATCATTAACATTCTGGAATTTTATCTAGCCCCAGTGAATCTGAATGTGTCCGATTTTCAGTGTTATTTCGCGCATCTTAGCAGTCAGGCTTCCACAGCACTCCATACGAACCATAAGGAACATGAGACGGGCCTTTAACCCCCCAACCCCCCCCCAATCCCCCCCCCCCCCCACCCCCATCTTCATGACCCCCAGTGTTTCCAGACCGGCGTCCCCCGGGAGCTCATTAACAGGTGGCTGAGGCCCAAAGCCCAGACACATCCACGACCATTGCAGAGCGTTTTTTTTTTTTATCCCTTCTAGCTGTAATAGTTGATGTTGCTGCTGTGATACACCATATTTAGAATATACTATACTACAAACGACAAATCGATACAATATAAAATGGAAACAAAGCAGATCCATCCATCGAACACAGTTCACAATCTTTTCTAAAACATAAAGATTACAGAAGCTCCTTCTAGTTATAAGGTATCAATACAATATAAGTAGAAACAGAATCCATCGTGATGCACTTCGTTCATCCATCAAACACAATGAACGACCTATAAAAAAGCTTCTAAAATCTCTGTGAAAATTGTACACTTAAAAAATTGCGAATTAAAAAAACATGACATCGTAAATTACATAGACTGCAGTGAAAAGAGAGGAGACGTGGTGCTGTGTACCTGTTGGCTGCCAGTCTGGAGGATATGTAACCCCCTGGGATTTGGGTAACGATGTAACCCCAGAAAAAAGAGCCGTGGATCATCCCTACCGTCTCGGGGTCCCAGTTAAACTTCGCTTTCTACAAGAAAACACAACATCTCAGCGCATGGAATTAAAACGAGACAAAATACTGTTTAGCCCTATATGTGATCTTATTTTTTTTTGTTCGTTCGCGTGCATATAGTGTTTATTTTGAGGCTAAGAATTAATGGTAATAAATACACGATATCGCAGGTGAACATCATAAATTGTATTTTATTTTATGGTTTATGATTTATGCACATGTTTAAACGGAAAACATGACGTGTGAGTGTGTGTGTATGTGAATGTGTTTGTGTGCAAATAAGTGCATGTATGTCTGTGTGTGTGTATATAGTAGTAGTGTGTGTAAGTGTGTGTATGTGTATAGTAGTAATGTGTATGTATGTAGCGTGTATGTGAGCCACCAAAGGGATGGGAAGAGATGGGAAGGGGTGGGGGCTTGGAGGAGGGGAAACACCTTCCTGACGTAACGAATCCCCCCTATAAAACATCTCGCGCACCTCCTTGATGATGATCTTGCCGTTCTGGTGGATGGTGCTGTTGTTGACCATGCTGACGATGGCCACGCCCAGGTTGCAGCGAATGCCGAAGGAGATGCAGAAGCCCAGGCCACTCATGATGGCGATGATGTAGCGGCGCGGGAGCCCGAAGCACGTGCAGTCACATAGTGGGGGCTTACGGTCGCGGCTCTGGGCGGGCCGGCCGTCCTCGGTCAGCTCTATACTCTCTCCAGGCTTCTGACGCCTCTCCAGCACCCTGCGCATGCACAGATAGAGACTTACTGAGCGCGTGCACACAGAAGAGACACCACCATGCATACAAACTACTTTATAATTATTTAGGTATTGCAGACCAGTTTCGTCTCTTCTTCTTCTCTTATAATGAATTAAATTATTACTCTCATGCTTGTGATCTTCTCATTTTAAATGCTTACCTTTTTTTATCATTACGAAGAGGCTGAAAGTAGAATGAGCCGTTTAAACTTATTATTGCTTGTTATTTTTTATATTTTTTCCCCGAGAACCATAGAACCCAGAAGCACCTAAATATGATGCCATAATGCACGTAGACTACACT
>JBBPCX010000040.1:20226728-20257269 GCA_037974365.1 Hydrocynus forskahlii
TATATATATATATGTATGTATGTATATGTATATGTATACTACGCACTAGCACTTTTTTCTTTTTTCTGTTACAATATCACTATTGATTATATACTGAATAATGAAATCCATTGTGAATTTCAGTTTCTCTGTTATCTCATATGCGTTGTCTTACTTGTACATGTGTCCCAGGGTCTTCCCTGCAAGCTGCTTCAGACCCTCCTTGCTGGGGGTAAAGCCGGGCTCCTTCGGAGTATCCATGTTCGAATGTGACTGTCGTGTGGGTCGGAGCTGGGGGTCTAGTGGTCCTCACAGTCGCATGTTAGGGAGCGAGGCGCGCGGACATGCCGGATGAGAGACGGAGGCTGACAGATGAGGATGAAACAGATGAGGGTCTTCAGAAACAGACGAAGATAGCTGGAAGAAAAAAACACAAACGCCTACATAGGAGAGAAATCAGAAGTCTGTCTCTCTCCTCAGAGTCACACACAACTGCTTCTTCTCGGTTCCCATCTCGGTGAAGATCTGATGATCAAGCCAAAACGGAGGATAAAAATGTATACAAGTGCAAAAAAAGATCAATCTAACCAATGCAAAGCTCAAAACAAAAAGAGGAGCACTGGGGACAATCGAATAAAGCGAGGGGAGAAGTTTTTTTGCTGGTCGTGACGCTTCTTTGGGGGCTTTTTCAGCACCAAGGTCAGGGACCAGCCTCGTGCTTCAGCGAAGCAGCGCGTGGTGCCGCTGCCCGCTAGGCGGACCCCCCCATCACTCGTCAATCTCTCAGACTCTCGGCTGGATGGGGAGGGGTTAGAGAGGGTGGGAGACACTGAGCTTTAGACATTGCCTCTTAGTATCAGCACAACCATTTATAATCACTTTAATAATAATGATAATTGCAATAAACACAACCCAAATTTACTTAAAGCATCCAGGATTGCTGATTATATCACACGGCATCAGCAATGCCAGGAGCTTTAACTCTCATAGGTTGTTTTTATATAGTAAAGGCCACACCAGCCTCATGGGGGCGGTGCTATGGTAACCGAGTGTGTGTATGGGTGTGTGTGTGTGTGTATCCAGGACCGTGCTTCTGTGAAAGCATTAAAAATGTGTTAATAATTCAGTAAACCTCTCCCTCCCCTGCCCACTCCGTGGAGTCTGAAACACGGATCTGGATCTGCAGTAAAGATGATACTGATACATGAAAGGGACACGATCGAATGTCCTTTATAACGTCATGAACGGTTCGAACAATTGAAACATTCGAACAAATGAATGGAAACAACTGATAGATTCAAATGCATTATGACGTGATTTAAACTCGAAATTATGGCTTTAGCGTTTTGCCATTCAGTCCCAGACATGTGTGTGTGTGAGTGTGTGTGTGTGTAGCTGGTCACAGCCTGACTACAAAACCAGTAGTTTAACAGGAGTGTTAACACACACAGCAAACAGGTAGTTTGGACCTCCAAAAAAATTGTGAACGGGTGTCGCCACCTAGCGACCAACAAACCAACACGCCACTGTAGTTCACCAAATTGTTTTTTTTTATTAATTTTGGCACATTTCCCCTGGAATGCAATTTAAGATTTTCTTTTGGAAAAAATAAGTAGTTATAGGTTCATTTCACACTGAGTCATGCAACTCAAACAAGAGGAAGATGTTGACTTTTAAGGGCAAATTTTCACATACATTCTACTGACAAAATGGCTAGTAGCACCATTCCTAAGAAACCCTTGGCCTGATTCAGCAGACATGGACTAAGCCTAGATTGCAGGGGGGGGGGAAGATTTAGTTTAGTCTAGGCTTAATCCAAGTCTGAGAAACTGGCAGTCCATGTCCAAACATTTGTAGATACATTTCTTTAGAAACAAAGGTTATTAATGGATAGCTCGTCCACGGCCTACTGAAGAACAAGTTTTATATTATGGGTCGATTTCCAGGACAGACAGGATCCTGCGTGAAAAAATGTAGCCCAGGAGTGGGCATGAACCTTGTCCAGAGTGTGCACACCCCTCTAATAGACATTTGGCATCAGGCATGGTGACCTCATGGTTGTGCAGCTGCTCCAGAACGTCCCATCCTATGGATATTATAAGTGTGTGCATCTGAACACCTGTGTGGCTGAATGCACTGAATCAGAAGGTGTCCACAAACATTTGGACATGTAGTGTTTACAAGCAAGCCTAATTACACAAGAGTAAACAAGATACTTTTAAGGCAAATATAGACATTGGTTTTGTGGTCCCAATTTTATACAAATGAATACAAACCTGACAGCACATACCGTCAGTTACATCTGATCATGTTCCGGTAACAGGATTGGAACTTGCCTGAGATAAACAGTTCTTGCCTACACAGAGTTTACAGACAATTTTTAAATTCTACTACATAAATGGGCCTTAATATTTAATCCAAGGGTATAAACAAATTTACAATAAGAAAACAATATTTGATAAGTATCTAATAAGTTATCTTTCAGCAACAATACAAAAGGGAAGTGTAGCTTAAACATTCCACCCAGTTCAAAATACAACAGAACAAATATGACTGCAATACCATATATACAAAATAACATTTACATACAGTTCACCTCCTATTCAGAAAACACACAGAAGTATGTAATTGAGGGCAAAAGCGACTGATATAGTGGAATTAACAATGGCTAGTCTCTCAGAATACTCAAATAAGTGATGAACTCTAATGCCAGAAACCTAACAGTCCCTTAAGCACGTCAAAAATGCGAAAACAAATCTCTTAGTGTCCTCCACAAGGCATTTGAACATATCCTGAAACTGCCCCTTTGGGTACAAAACCTTGTATTTCCAAATAAAAAGTAACTTTACAAAAGAAACAAAAACACTTAACTTTCCAGGTAAGTAAATGTAAACAGATTTTATTCCAAGTCATTTTGGACCACTTCTATTGGTCTGTTTACCACGAAGCTTTGACACAGTGTAAATGGCAGCTTATGTTTTCAAATAATGCAAAAATTACAGAAAATGGATATACAAGGTTCTGTTCCGACACCAAAGATATGCAAAACTAAACTCCAGAAGTATGATACAAAACAAAGAGGCCAGACAACACAGTTTGGAAAAGGGACAAATGCAATACCTTCCATACCTGATGTTTAGAAAAGCTTTAAAGTCAACGATTATCGTTTGTCCTAGCCTGATATAACAATTACATAATTAAAAAAATACTTAAAATAAAAACAATGCTAGTCCATCAGTGCTGGGCTATATACAACAACAAATATAAAATAAATAAAAGAAAAAAGTAAAGATTCTTGTCTATTTTTTTCTAAAACAAGTTTCATATTTACAACTAAACTGCTAAACTTCAAGACATAACACTAATTGTAAGCTCTGGCTTTTCTCCACAGGGGAAAGTGAATACGTGTTGATCTAATGCCCTCTGTTATCCTTCTCCAAGTTTATCTTAAAACTTTACACTGTCTGATCAACACCGTCAACTTTGGACACACTCACTTGAAAGAGTTTGACTCAATTTCTCTATTTTGAGTCCATGAACACATTAAAACTACGTATTCATGCATATGGTATTATTAATTTCGTGGGCATGATTAAATAAAACTTCTAATTTACATTCTTTGGGAAATAATTCGAATAACATTTTAGAACTTTTAGAAAATATTCCTGTTTTACCTGGATTCAGCTTACAGATCTGTGAATATATATATATAAATTACACATACATTAAACTCTATACATCTTTTAATAATTTTGTTTAAGTCAAGTTCTGTACTCACCTTTGAAACATATTGCGTTTTAATTTAAACATAGGACTTTGATACATGTGATTAAGATGATGCAAAATATCTATTCCGTTGTCACTGGTAGTGCATTCAATAAACATTTCAGCCATAAACTGAACCCAATCCAAAGCTGAATTACATGTCACGCCACTGATTGTTTGGGGGGGGGGATAATATAAAAATAATAAAACAACACAAAAAAGAATGCATGTGGCATGAGAAAGGTTGGCAGCATAAAGACTGATCCGAAAATACATGCTCTCCCCATGTCATCATGATAGCAGGAGTGTTTTCACAGATGTTGAGTTCTTTTATAAGGGTTCCTAGCCAAGCAGAGAGGACCTGAAATCAAGGTCTTGAGGATTTACTTGTTACAGTACTGATGAGTTAGGAGAAGTCTCTAAACAGGAGGACAAAAATGGCTAACATGCATGGTGGGGACCCTTCTAATCAATGAGGCATAGAACAAAGAAAGAAAAATAATGCAGGACAATACACAGCCTCCTTCTTGCTACAACCCATTCAGACAAACAGGACACCATGTTTTGACTGCTTTTAAAACAATGGAACAGCAGAACAACTGCAGGTAAAAAGGTGGTAAATGCTTAACCGTCTGTAAAAGGATCTCTTAATGGTCATATTATACTGGGATTTACAGGCTGCTGGTCTATATGGCAAAAACTAACACGTTAGGTTCATTCAAAGTCCTGAAGAAAGCGCTGTCCGCATGATGAAGCTTGCCAAAAAAAGCCTGCCGGTGAAACGGCCAGCAGAGATCGTTGCATGCTGATGGGGGAAGAGTCAAATAAGAGCACTGTGGAAGAAATTAAAGCACAGAAACAAGAGAACCACAGGATCCTGTGTTGCCCTTAGAGATGTACCTTCTTCGCGTTAAACCCTTTAGTAGGGTTCCAAGAGAGGTCAGGCAAGGGCCTTGATTATTCATGATTATTCATGATTATTCATGCAGTACAATATGGTTCACTGTCTTCAACAGTTCATGATTTGCTTGGCATCCCAAGCAGGGGTAGATTGGATGGGCCAGAGGGCTCAAAGCTTAGATACATTCAGACAGAACTTCATGCTTGTCTGGGTTGGAGGGGAGCAGCGAGGTGGTCTCGGAAGTCACGCAGAAGCTCTGGCTGAGCTGCAGCTTCAGCTTCTCCACCTCGTAGGTGTGCAGGTACTCCTGCACAAGGTAACGTTCACGCTTTATCCGGGCCTTCACCTCGGAGGGCACGTCAGGAATCAGCCACGCCACGAAAAACTTCACCACGAACACCACGTGCTGGGAGAAGCAAATGACCAGAGCAGCATTTCATAATGAGCACAAAATTATGAAGTGTAATACATAATAACATGTGATGTTTGATTGTAGTGTACGGTGGGGACAGAGGATTAGGACAGATGATTGTGTGGCAAGTTGTTTTTACTTGACTTGAAACAGCTTAGAATGCATGTGTATAATCTGTTCAATTGGATCCAAATATTTCTTTTTTTAATGAAATGATGTAGACACTTCAAATGTAGTTCGCAGTTTTGGCTTTTCTCCGAAAAATGTCAAAATATCAAAATGTGACCATGTATCTTTAGGCTGCCACAACATAGTCCTCATCTTCTGTAATCATCACATAATACCAGTATTCCAAATTCTCATAATATTTTGAACAAAGCGTAATTAAAGAATAACAATGACTGTATGCTGTTGCATAACCTACTAATTATTTTCATTATTATTATATTATAATAATAATAATTATTATAATTATATATAACTCATTCTTACCTCCATAATAATGATGAAGGCCATCTTAGCAGCAAGAATATGCCAGAATTGCATGGTGTGTGTGTATTCCCTATCGTGACCTGGTGGGTAGCGGTAGTCTCGATATCTACAACAGATCAAATGACATTAAACCATGGCTGCTGTCATATTATTGCAACAGAGACACACAGAGACAGACACACACACACACACACACACACACACAAACACAGAGACAGAGAGACACACTGAGACAGACACACACAGAGACAGAGATTCACAGACACGGAGACACACAGAGACAGAGATTCACAGACACGGAGACACACAGAGACAGAGATTCACAGACACAGAGACACACAGAGACTCACAGACACAGAGACTCACAGACACAGAGACTCACAGACACACAGAAACACACAGAAACACACAAACACACAAACACACACAAACACACACAAACACACAGACACACACAAACACACAGACACACACAAACACACAGACACACACAGAGACAGAGATTCACAGACACACACAAACACACAGACACACACAGAGACAGAGATTCACAGACACAGAGACACACAGAGACAGAGATTCACAGACAGAGACACACAGAGACAGAGATTCACAGACACAGAGACACACAGACAGAGACACACAGACACACAGACAGAGACACACAGACAGAGACAGACAGACACACAGACACAGACAGACACACAGACACACACAGACACACAGACACAGACAGACACACAGACACACAGACACACAGACACACAGACACACAGACACACCCAGACACACATACACAGACACACATACACAGACACAGAGATTCAGAGATAGACACACAGGCGCACACACACAGGCACACACACGGGCACACACACCTGCATGTTGTGATGTTGCTACTGAACCAGATAGGGTTCTCCTCGGCATCCGGAGTGTTTGGTTTTGGTAGCTCATTTATTTCATATACAGAAAGGCTGTTGTTAATGTAGCCTTCCATACTGGTCTTGTTCTCGGGGTGGTAGGCATACAGGTAGACGAGGCGAGGGATCATATCAGAGGTGAATGCCATGATAAAGGCCTGTGAGGAAGAGCAGTGACAGGAGAAACAGGACACAGAGCAATGGTTTTAGATTGGTGTACAGATTCACAACATTGATTTAAGATTCCAGGTTAAATTTCTACATTACTACGCACAAACTGGACCATGTTGTAGCTAATGTACGACAACGAACTTGCCACCATGCTACATATTATAACAACAACTGTTTGTGTGTCTTCTCTGTGTACTCTAATTGTAATTCCAAAACATGTATAAAATAGACATAAAATAAACAATATTGAATAGCATACTTTAAATTTTCACAAAATTTAATTTGTGTTACAACTGTTCATTAGGCTGAACAGAATTTTTCCCAAAGTTACACAAAAATAAAATACTTATATGCATGGAAGATGACCTTTAGTTTTTTTCCCCAGAGTAAAAATACTCCATAACCTATCAACTAGAAATGCAAACTTTCATCAGTGACTAATTATGTAGTAAGTGGGAGCTTATTATATCTAAATATTACATTGTAGTACAAATCCATTTATTTGTTACTCACATTTGTGACCACAGACAAGATCGCCACTACGTTCAGGATCTCTTTCCAGGCCCCTATGTTGCGTGCCTTGGCCGCCACGGGACGCCGGAACTGTGTGGTGAACTTCCACGCATCCACCCTGATCTCCAGTATGTTGTTAAAGAGAGCAAGGAGTGGTGCAAGAGGGAATGAGGCCACAAACAGGGTGATGAAGCCAAACTGGATCACTGTTTAAATAAATAACAGTGATTAGGTTAGGAAAACATTTGCTTGTACTCACAAGCTTTGCTCCTAGAAGTTATTTTATAGATTTGTAGCTGTAAAAAAAGAAGGTGACCTAAAGTATTCAGTTTGTTATGAATAACGTCACGATAACATCATAAGTACAGTGAGTACAGAAATTCCTTCAAAAACATTCACCTTTTGTTGCCTTGCAGCCTGAAACGAAGACGTACATGAAAAAATGTGTATTTAATCAATGCATATTAAATAATAATCCAAGGAAAAGATAGGATGGCACCAAACAAAAAAAATCACTGAGATCAGGATCACCCCTCCTAAAAAACTTAGGTAAACACTCAATTAGGTGTAACTAATCACCTTCTCTAAAGCACACCAAGCGAACTGGCTTCCACCTGTGATCAGCTGTAATTGTTTTGATTAGTTCAGCATAACAACAGCCATTCCTGGGGCAATCCAGGGCTTGGTAGTGCAACTGAAAGCAAACAATCAAGGCAATATGTGGACAAGCACAAGAAATTTCAACGGTTTTATCAAGCCCTAGGAGCACAATATAATTAAGAAGTGGAAAATCCCCAGACCAGCTGTCCCTCCAAACTGGATGGAAGAGTGAGGAGGAAACTGGTCAGAGAGGAAGCCAGGAGGCATATGGCAACTCGGAAGCAATTACAGGAATTCATGACAAAGAGTGGTCATTTTTTGAATGCGACAACAATTTCACCAGTGCTCCACTAAGATGGGCTATATGGGAGGGTTGCACTACTCAAGAAAGATCACATTAAGTCTTAGTTGAGCATTGGACTGTGGACTGACTGTTACCAACCCATCTGACTGAGCTTGAACAGTTCTGTAAAGAAGAGTGGGCAAATAATGCACAGTCTAGATGTGCAAAGTTGGCAGAGAAACATCCCAGCAGACTCAAGGCAGTAATTAAATCAAAAGGTGGTTCCAAAAAGTACTGACATGGGGTTGGTGGTCCTTCACTCACCTCAGTGATTCAGGTTTTGCTATTAAATCTTTCACTTGGATGTTGAGTTGTATTAGGTAAAAACAGCTGGAATTTTTTAAGTATGTCTTCATTTTAGGCTACAAAGCAACACAATGTGAATATGAAGGGGGTGATTCTTTTTATATACCCACTCATACCCACACACGCACATACACTATATGGACAAAAGTACTGGGACACCAGACCATTACACCAATAGGGACGTTAATGCATTTAATTACACAGACGTTAATATGGAGTTAGTCCCCCCCCTTTGTAGTTATAATAGCTTCCACTCTTCTTAGAAGGCTTTCCACAAGACTTTGGAGTTTCTGTGGGAATTTGTGCCCAATTATTCTGTAGAGCATTTATGAGGTCAGACACTGATGTTGGATGAGAAGGTCTGGCTCACAATCTCTGTTCCAGTTCATCCAAAAGGTGTTGGATGAGGTTGAGGTCAGGGCTCTGTGCAGGCCAGTCAATGGAGCTTGCTTTATGCACTGGGGCACAGTCATGCTGGAATAGAAAAGGTTCTTCCCAACACTGGGTCCACAAATGTGGAAGCATGGCATTGTCCAGAATGTCTTGATGTGCTGAAGCATTAAGATTTAGCCCTTCACTGGAAGTAAGGGACCTAGACCAAACCCTGGAAAACAAGGGTGTCCCAATACATTTGTCCATATAGTGTAGAACTGACTGAAAAAAAACTAACACATCACAAAAAGGTAACTGTGCATTAAAATTTGTAGAAACGGTTCATAGTTTAGTTTGCTTCAGGCAGATGTTGTACTAACGTTTTTCACAAAGTAAACAAACATATTACTTGATCAAGCATATCCAAACTTAGGCGCACAGCTATACGTATTTATACACTATTTGCCAAATTATTTGACTTATACAATGAATCCAGGTTCAAATTATCACCCAAGTGTATCACGAGCAAAACCTACCCATCTCCAAGTACTCATAGAAGAGCCCAAACTGGCTGAAGCTTTGTAAATCATGGTCCTGCTCCCATCGGCTGTAATAGCCCTCTGGATGGTTCCGTCCTTTCCTGCTGACCCACCAGTTCTTCAGTAAACTGTCAATGAGGAATTTTTTCAAATACACATTACTAATTTCCAAAGAGAAAAGCAAAAATAACACTATTAATTTCCGAGGTTTGCACAGTTCTGCCGTATATAAAAAACAAACATTAGGTTGAAACATGGTGGAGTATTCCCTAAAACGCTCTTTTTGCTAGATTATCAGGACACTCACGGTAGCAGGGCCTCTTGGATGTTCCCCACCAGTTGTTTCCCTGCCATAACAATCACCAGTTGAGTGGTAAGCTCTATCAGACAGCCCCCTGGAGCACACTGTAAGAGGACCACACACACTCAGGTTAATGATACACACATTCACTGGCAATACACTGGCTCAGAAAATGCAAGTGACACGAGACTTGGAAAATGTGTTTGATTTTGTGTGAAACTAGGAATCAAGTGCTGAGTTGCTCAGTTCTGCTCACTGTCTGACTCTGTGACTGTGATTATCTGCAGTTTAGATTAATAGTCTCATCCCTAAGAGAAATAAACCCTGTCTATTACCTGATTACATTGTGAAATCTAATCTGATATGACTCACACAGCATCTACTTATCAATAATGTATCATTTTTATGCAGACTCCCCTTTAAATTAATCCAGTGTTAGTTAAATGTTAAGTCAGATAAAGGTCACAACTGTTTGATCCAGAGACAGCCAGGACAAACTGACTTTCAAGTGCTTGGTTAAGTGTTATGTAACATGTTTGTCGATATGCTACAACTTCCAGTGTGATGCTTTTGTCTGGAACATATAACAATACAAATATATGAAGAGCTCTTTTCCAAAAGTACTATAAATGCAGTGTAATAGTTTGTAGAAAAATGACATATACCCACCCAGACCCACACATTTTGCAAATGTTTAATTTATCCTTTTAAAATGTTCAACAATACTTGTCAAATCTAACAAAAACGTTGTTGGTTTTAAATCCAAAGTTTATTTATTTTTTCAAAATGCTATAAATCCACCTTTTCTTTTTTCAAAACACTACAAATACAAAACGCTAAACAAAAACTATTTGCAGGGAAACGTGTTATCTCTGTAGCGACTGTCTTTAAAATTCACACTTTCAATATGTCACTGCCAATTTATGACAGGAACATCACAATGTTTTCTGCCCTACTGAAGGTTCATTGGTATTTTCTGTGGTTTGCATTACATAAGTCTTACCGCATAATAGCATTATAACATAAACATAGCTTCAAGCGCATCTAAAAATAAAAAAAGCTTTTCTGCTTCTTTAATTTCTTCCTGAAGAAGTGCCACTTTTTTCCAGTGGCATCCCAAAAAATCCTCTCAGATATAGACAGCTGGCTACATAAAAATTTTATGACAATATTATAATCTCACCTCCTCATTTCTCAGTGTACTCCCAAACATGTATGTGTAGTTTCTTGGGTAACCCACAAACTTGCCTTTAAAGAAGGCAACGTAGAAGCAGGAGGAGTAGTAGTTCACAAACTGAAACATGAACATTTTCATGGTCAGCTTGTTCTCATACTCCAAATGAGTCTTAGGATTTTCTGTGGGACAAAATCAGACACATAACTGATGATGTAATATGATCTTTAAAACTGGATGAACATTTTGCACACCTAATACAATAACATGAAGGTCGCATGTCACCCCACTGCTGTTTGACCTACACTGGCTACCCATGGCAGCTCAAATTGAGTTCAAGGCATTGACTCTTGACTACAGAGTGACATCTGGGTCTGCACCCAGCTCCCTTCACCCTACAGTTCAGCCTTATGTTCCTACTCGCTCCTTCTGCTCCTCCAAGGAACATCGTCTGGTTCTGCCATCCCTACACACAAGGCAAACCCTGTCCAGACTCTTCTCTTTCGTGGCTCCCTGCTGGTGGAATGAGCTGCCTAAACCGACCAGAGCAGTAGAATCCCTCTATATCTACAAAAACCTTCTGATGTCTCATCTGTTCAGAGAGTATCTCCTAATGCACCTAGTGCAGCTTCTTGCTCTACTCCCTTTTAACACTCATCACTCTCTTCTGGTTCTCATAATGTCCGGAAACTTGAGTGTTTCAGGACATTGTGGATAAAAGCGCTAAATGAATGTAATGTAATGTAAAAAACCTCAGACGTCTGGTTACTATCACCACCACTGCAAACTATTTGAACACAGTAAGCTTCTGTTGAACAGACCATTTCCCACCAAAGCACTCTGAATGACTTTTTAATGCTTTAATTATACAGAGGTGTTGAAATACTGGTGGAATTCCTCGTTAACGGCCAAAAGCGAAGCTACCTGAGACAGTAACTATTCTTAGAACATTGATGAAATAAAGATAGAGTTGGTCCCCTTTAGCAGCTATAACAGCTTCCACTCTGACATCATTTTATTAACAGTTTTATGAAATAAATTAGTGATATTAAAATGTGAGCTTTGTCCTACCCATATCAGTGATCCAGATAGCCACATGCTCGTAGAGGAAGTTGAGAATGAGGATAATGACAAAGTTGATGCAGGATGCGGTGACGGAGGTGGCCAGCTGCGGGTTGATCAGGGACCCTACCAGCTGGATGTTGCTGGTGGGGCTGTCCTTCATAAGGCTGGCGAAGGTTGCGTACACTGCTAACCTGTACGCTATCACTCCCATGACACAAGCCACGATCAGAAGAGTCTTTGGGACAAAAAGAGAAAACTATATTTTAAAAAGTAGTGTTTTAACTGATATTAAGAGGGGTTTAGTAACTGGAGTCGAAATGGCTACATGTGTAGATGGTTGACTAATTACTCTAAAATAATACTCCAAAATATTTTTCAAAATTCAAGGTTTTTGCAGAAGGCCTGTTATGCAGTAACTTACCCAGAACAGTACCGTAGTTCCAGAAATACAGAACCGTGCACACTTGTTGGGCAAGGACAGATATGGCTCCATTTCCTATAACCAAGTTAATTCATCATTAAGCCATATGTGAACACCTTTTATTATTATTACCACGTTGGGCCTGATAATATGTTTCAGATTTCTGGCTCAATTGCATTACATGTCTTCTCTTAAACTATAAAGTGAAACTAAAAGTGAGAAACTATGTTAAAAGAATCTTTTTTGTGAGCTACTAGTAAGAAGTGAGTAATATTAAATATCTTTGTTCTCATCAGTGACTTCTAAGGATTATGGAGTTTTGAAAAGGCAAAGGTAAAGTAAAGCACCTGTGTGATGGGGTTGCAGCGCTTGTCGGTGCATTTCAACTCAAACTCAGGTCTGATCTGAAGCTGCTGTTGCTCCTCTTCAAAATCCACTAAATCCCACTCATACTCCAGCCTAGCCTGCCTCCGCTTCCAGAATTCAAGAAACAGAGTCACTGTGAGAGAGAGGGTGGAGACAGAGTGAGAGTGAAAGTGAGAGTGGGTGGAGACAGAGTGAGAGTGAGAGTGAGAGTGAGAGTGAGTGAGTGAGTGAGTGAGTGAGACCCATAATACAGTGCCCTGCAAAAGTATTCACCGCCCTTGGCCTTGCAAAAGTATTCACCCCCCTTGGCTTTTTACATTTCAACCTGTAATTTAAATGTTTTTAATCTTATTTTATGTGATGGATCTGTACAAAATAGTCTACGTTGTAAGTGAAATTAGAAATAAATTTTAAAAAAATTATATTATATATATATATATATATATATATATAAAAAAAAATTGGCATGTGCATACATATTCACCCCCTTTGCTATGAAGCCTCTAAAAAGTTCTGGTGCAACCAATTACCTTCAAAAGTCACATAATTAGTGAAATGAAGTCCACCGGTGTGCAATCTAAGTGGCACATGATCTGTCGTATAAACACACCTTTTCTGAAAGGCCCCAAAGGCTGCAACACCACTAAGGCATCACACCATAAAGACCAAGGAGCACGCCAAACAAGTCAGGGACAAAGTTGTTGAGAAGTACAAGTCAGGGTTGGGTTATAAAAAAATATCCAAATCTTTGATGATCCCCCTGAGCACCATCAAATCCATCATCTTCAAATGGAAAGAACACGGTACCACAACAAACCTGCCAAGAGAGGGTCGCCCACCAAAACTCCCAGACCGGGCAATGAGGGCATTAATCAGAGAGGCAGCACAGAGATCAAAGGTAACCTTGAAAGAGTTGCAGAGTTCCACAGCAGAGACTAGAGTAGGACCACAATAAGCCATACACTCCATATAGCAGGGCTTTTTGGAAGAGTGGCCAGAAAAAAGACATTACTTAGTGTTAAAAATAAGAAGGCACGTTTTGAGTTTGCCAAAAGGCATGTGGGAGACTTCCCAAATGTATGGGGGCAGGCACTCTAGTCAGATGAGACTAAAATTGATCTTTTCATACACCATGAAAAATGCTTTGTCTGGTGCAAACCCAACACATCCCATCGCCCCAAGAACACCTTCGCCACAGTGAAACATGGTGGCGGCAGCATCATGCTGTGGGGATGTTTTTCAGCAGCAGGGACTGGGAAACTGGTACGAGTCGAGGGAAAGATGGATGGTGCTAAATACAGTGATATTCTTGGGCAAAACCTGTCAGTCTGCCTGTGATTTGAGACTGGGACGAAGGTTCACCTTCCAGCAGGACAATGACCCGAAGCAACTGCTAAAGCAACATGTGTGGTTTAAGGGGAAACATGTAAATGTGTTAGCAGAATGACCAAGTCAAAGTCCAGACCTCAATCCAACTGAGAATCTGTGGTCAGACTTGAAGATTGCTGTTCACAAGCGAAAATCATCCAACATGAAGGAGCTGGAGCAGTTTTGCCTTGAGGAATGGGCAAAAATCCCAGTGGCAAGCTTATAGATACTTATCCAAAGCGACTTGCAGCTGTAACTGCCGCAAAAGATGGCACTACAAAGTGCTGACTTTAGGGGGGGAGTGAACAGTTATGCATGCTGAAGTTTTCTGTTAATTTGTTGTTTGCATTAAAAAAAATAAATCTTCAAAGTTGTAGTCATGTTCTGCAAATGAAATGCAAACTCTCAAACAATTAATTTTAATTCCAGGTATTGAAGCAACAAAACATGAAAAATGCCAAGGGGGGTGAATACTTTTGCACAGCACTGTATAACTCAAATGTCTTATGAGCACCTAAAAAACCTAAAACAAACAATAAAACTATTTGCTGTTGAACTATTTGCTGTTGCTTAAGCTGCAATACAGCGGCAGAATAGCTGCACTTGCAACCACTAATCTTACTGGGAGAACACACACTCTAAACCCTGTAACTGAGATTCTGATCATGCATCATTTGGAAAAATACTAAGACTGCTGGGCATGCTTTGCTTAAAATTAAGCAATTATTCAAATCCACTCAAGGACTAAATTAGCTGACAAATATTTATCAAATTAGATCTGCTTAATCCAAATAATGTATGAACCTGTTCTCCTGAGGCTCAGCTCATTAACAAAGTCTGGTATTTACAGTCTGTTCATTACTTTTTCCACCAGTAGGTGGTACTGTAGAACTAATTTTTTTTTAGAGGTCATGACCACAAACTCACCCCAGATTCCCATAAAGATGGCGAAGAACACAGTTCCTTCATTGTCAAACAGATGAGCTTGCTGGTGGAGGAAAAGAGAGACATGAATGCACAAAAAACACACAGAGTTTTGAGTTCCTCAGATTTTAGTCAGATTTCACAGTTATTTGAATCAACCTTATGGAACCGTATCAACACATAGGGAGAGCTAAATAAAGGCTCACAAAGCAAGTTCAACTTAGACAGGGTTCCTGATTGAGTTTCACTTATATAAACCCTCACAAACATAGCTGAGGTTAATATTCCTCACATGACTGAGGACACACATGTCATGAAGGAAAAATAAGTGACCAGAGGGATTCACCCTGATTAGTACACGAGCAGTTAATGATCCAAAATCCCAAACTACGCAAGTGATAAAGTCAAGATTATTGGAATGCCCTCCTAGTGGGTCTTCCAGCTTGCACGGTAAGACCCTTACAGCTGGTTCAGCACACAGCAGCTGGGCTGGGCTTCAACCAACCCAAAAGTTTGCATGTCACCCCACTGCTGTTTGACCTACACTGGCTATCCATGGCTGCCCAAATTGAGTTCAAGTCATTAACTCTTACCTACAGAGTGGCACCCAGCTCCCTTAATCCTATCATTCAGGCTTATGCTCCTGCTCCCTCCGCTCCTCCAAGGAACATCGCCTGGCTCTGCCTTCCCTACACACAAGGCAAACCCAGTCCACACTCTTCTCTTTCGTGGTTGCCTGCTGGTGGAATGAGCTGCCTAAACCGACCAGAGCAGCAGAATCCCTCTCTATCTTCAAAAACCTCCTGAAGACTCATCTGTTCAGAGAGCGTCTTATTCTGATGCACTGTCTATCTTCTTGCGCTACTTTTTACATAAAGATTTAGCACTTTAGCACCTCTGGTTTTCACACTGTCCTGAAAACTGAAACTCCTTGTATAATAAGTTGCTTTGGATAAAAGCGTCTGTCAACTGAATGTAATGTAAAGTAAAAAGTGATCCGACATCATGAAACAAAATCTTGAAGTTAGCAGACAAGAAACTTTATTTACTAAGACAGGTCCCAAGCTGCAGTACGGCCGCCACACGTGTAACAACAACAATATCCATAAAAACAATGCATTTCTGGGGGTCCCTAACCACTAGGCCACCAGCTGCCCCCAATGTTCCGTACTTTAGAGAATGAGGGCATCGATCTCACTACCTCTACCATTTGAGCCAATTGCTCAATGTTCAAAATATTCAAAATTTTAAATAAATCAAATGTTACTAACCCAAGATGAAAGACATGTCGAGTTGAGCTTCCAGTAGGAGCACTTCTTATCACACAAAGGACACATCACAATCATTCCTCCAATTTCAGGGTCACAGATCTCCTTACTGAACAAAAAATATGGGACATTGGGGGTGGGGGTTACATACATTTTAGGACTCAAACAGGCAGGTAATTTTAAACTTTTAGCCCTTTCTTCTTGTTTATTTTAGCCTTCTGTCACAGTTAGTTGATTTGGTAAAGACATCATAACTGGGGCTTTTGTGGTATTGTATCTTTCTCATTTGGTTTGGTTGGTTTCACGATCTCCTGAGCACCAGATTACACATTACAGAAGCATATTAAATATGTACCCTATATATAATTAGACCGTAATTATACTTAATTCAACAAATTAAGTCATGCCTGTACAAAAGCACATAATATTTTTATACATGTTAAAGTTTGTCTTGCATTATTAGCAGCAGCTCATGATTCTATTAAGAGTCAAACAGATTTTGGTGTCAAACCTAAAAAGGCTGCAAACTGAGCCGAGGTTTGATTGGAAGCTGACTTACAATGTTCTTAGATCACAGCTGCAATTGCCCAAACATGGGTGGGGCGCCTACACCCGGCAAATCTGACCAAACTAAAGAAAAGTTTTGCATTGTCTGCATCAAATAAGGGAGATATGAAAGTGTCCTTAAAGTTCCAGACCTCACAATAACTGAGGAGAAAACTCAAATCACATTTGGTACATATTTGACCACTGAACACACCGTTCTTTTTGTATTTCATTCTAGAGGGCAATCAGTGTGATGACAAAACATGGGAACCTTTTTAATCCCATGAGACATGTGGCAAGCAAATGGGAGGACTCAAACCTTGTGATGTTATCATCATAGCTGAGCAAACCATAGACAAAGCAGATGACGCCCATCACAGCAGCAAAAAACAGCATCTCCGTGTAGAAGCCCAGCCAGGCAAAGTAGATGCCTATCTTCTCACCATAGTACTTCCTGTTGAAAGCACAACAGGAAATGTCACCTCAAGAACCATTTGATGTATATTTGATGCAATGTCACTGTAGTGCCAGCCTACCAACCATAACTTGTTCTTTGTTCATGTAATATATAATATACATACTTAAAGAAACACCTAACAATATACACTATGTGGGCAAAAATATTGGGATGCCTAACCATTACACCAACACAGACTTCAATGACATTGCATTCAAATCCATAGACTTTAATGTGGAGTTGGTCCCCCCTTTGCAGCTCAAACAGATTCTGCTCTTCTTGGACATCTTTCCACAAGATTTTGGAATTTCTTTGGGAATTTGTGCCCATTCACTCGGTAGAGCATTTATGAGATCACTGATGTTAGACGAGAAGGCCAGACTCGCAATCTCCGTTCCAGTTCATCCCAAAGGTGTTGGATGGGGTTGATGTCAGGGTTCTGTGTGGGCCAGTGTGGTATTCCATCCAACCATGTCTTTATGGTGCTTGCTTTGTGCACTGGGACACAGTCATGCTGGAATAGAAAAGGTTCTTCCCCAGACTGTGTCCCCAAAAAGTTGGAAGCCTGGAGTCATACCATGTCTTGGTGTGCTGAAGCATTAAGACTGACCTTCACTGGAAGTAAGGGGCCTAGACCAAACTCTGAAAAACAGGCTTGTCCCAATCCTTTTGTCCATGTATTAGTGAAGTAGGGTGTTGAAGTACTGGTACTGGTAACGTTTTATGTTCATCCAGGACCCCTACTTAAACCTTCCACAGTAACTGAAAGCATATCTAGACATGTATATGGGATAATTTCAGTTTTGTTCCCTGTTTTGTGGCGCTCAGCAACTTTATCTGTTAAGTGATCGTCTTAGCCTTGTCACAACTTGTGACCATTTTTTGCCATTGCACTTGCTCAAAGTATGCTATGATTTGCAACAACACTCTTTCTGACACATTCAACATTTCATTAACTTTCATCTTAAAACATCTGTAATCTCACATCATACCGATGACTGTTAGACCTCAAATCGTTTACACACACTGTCAATTAGCTACTTTTAAGCTGCCTTTGTGATTTAGTTACTTTGGTAACAAAGCCCATTTTTTTCTGTTATTGAAATGTCTAATATGGGAACACAGTCCACATTTTCTTATTTTCCTATGGGCTTACATAGTCCAAAAGATCCACAGCCAAATTTATCACTGATTATTATTAAATGGTAACAACTGTACAAGATGTTATTTGCTTTTGTCTGGAAACCACAGAGATATTCCCACCTGATAAGGTTGAGAGGTTGCTCCTTGTAGAAGCAAGGAAAGCGAGCCCAGTGCTTATAGAGAAGATTTCTCTCACTTTCACTTGGTGTCGTCTTTAATGCCTTCCAGTAGCGACACTGGAAACCAGAAAACCAGAATACATTCAAAAGTAGAGACCAAAAACAAAACAAAACAAAGCATATCTTCATGAAGGCAGTTCTTACATCATGAAGCGGGTAGGCAGAAGTGTAGGTGCCGTTGTTCAACAGTCTCTTAATTCCTGTCTTGTCCTTATCTTTACGGTCCTCCTTGTGGTACGAACACCGAGTAAGGATGTAATACACCTAAAGATCAATATTTGACCAGAAGAAGAACTTCAACTGTGAGCTAGTTCACACATTGGAGCTTGAAAAGTGTGTCCTAACCTAACTGAACCTAATTAAATAGTATCAGGCTCAGATTTTGTGTTCAAGTTTCTCACCGTCATCCTTAATGCATGTCTTCCATTTACTCCAACTTTACCTTTTCTTAAGGCATTCATTGATGAATATATTCATTAAAGTGAAATTTAAACTTAGTTGTGCATACCCGATAATCATACTATTCAGTCTGAGGGGTCCAAATCCTAAACTTTTCTTATTCTGGTTTTTGTATCAAAAACGGTCATAATTAATTTTTACCTGATAATTTTACATCCTCGCTTTATCCTGATTAATTAAACAAGCTGCTTTGTTACTGGGCTTTTAAGACTGATATCTGTAAATGAGCTCCGTTGTGACTGGCTGCCCTGTGTCATTCAGAAAGGAGCCCAGACTCCAACACTCCTTATGACAGTGGTGTTTAAATTCTACTCAAGCAAGAACAATTTGATTTTCCGAGATATGGGCCCTTTAAGATTTGTGCATCAATGATAAGTAAACTTATATTGTCCCTAAGGTAAGATAGATGGGTCTAACAAAAAAAAAAAAAGATATTTGGTCTGAAGGTGGTGGTAGTCAGTAGTCAGTATCAGGCTGAAAGAATATCCAAAAAAATAAAAACAAACAAAAACAAAACAAAAAACACTCAGTGCTGTGGGGCAGGCTGGATTTCAGCAGAATATTGTCACACTATTCACAAGACGACATTAGCCTTATGCCCACATGTTAGATCTGTGGCTAACTTACAATCCTGTTGCGGGTGGAGGGGGGGAAGAAGGTTTCCTTGTCTTTAATGAGAAAGAAATCTGCCTTCCTCTTGTCAAAAGGGGCCGTGAAGTAATCCGGGTCAGGATTCATTATTTCAGATGGCAGGCGGAAGGGTCGTGTGAGCCACTCCAGTGGAACTTCACGTGCTTTGGGGATGTCGCTAGTCTTGAATGGCACCTTAATCTTCAGCACCTCTGCATAGGTAGCCAGGACCTCCCAGGGGGCATGGATCTTCAGATAATATGTTTTGCGATCGTCCGACTCCTTCGGGAAAGAGGGGCAAGTTAATGAAATGAAAATGTAAGTAATGGCTGCGTATGGATAAGATATGGACAAAATTCCACACAGCAATAATATTGCAACATATTCTGATTGCAGTATACCTTACAATGTATTAAAACACATAGGTTACCCTTGACATAACATGAATAATGAGTGGCTTCATTGATTTTGGCCAAAATCATACATAATTGCTGGATCGTGTGAATGTCTTGATTCATGTTAATGTCCACATAAAACCATCTGTTCATCTCAGGCCTGGTCATGATGTTCTCGGCCTACAGCAAAAGACTGGTCATTTTCTAGAGGGCTCATTTGCATATTGCTGATTGCAATATTAGTATCGCTAAAGACAGAACTGCAATAATTTATTCATATTATTAAATGTTCCTACTCGCTGAAAGTTGAAAGAGCCTTGGGAAGAGATGGCACCAGGACACACTTTGGGAAGAGGGCAGGCACGGCAGAGGCAATGTGATGCTCTGGGAAAAACTCTGCTGGAAAAACCTTGGGTCCTGGTATTCATCTGAAACATACCACCCACCTCAAGACCAAGTACAGCCCTTCATGGCCACGGCAATCCCTAAGGGCACTGGCTTCCTTCCTTCAGCAGGATAATGTGCCCTACCACACTGGTCTGGAATGATGGAACATGACAAAGAGTTCATAGACTTGGCCCTCCAAATTCCCCTGATCTCAATCTGACTGAGCATCTGCGGGATGTGCTAGAAAAACCAGTCCGATCCATGAAGGCCTCATCTCACGTTTTAAAGTATCTGCCTCTAACATGCTGGGGCCAGATACCACCACACACCGTCAACACAAGGGCACCATACAATATTATACAACACACAACAGTAGGTAGGATTAACGTTATGGCTGATGTATATTTAAAAAAAAACAACAAATGGAATTATTGAGACTTCAGAAGTACAACCTTTGGAGAAAATGGGACCGTTTTGTATGAAGACAGGGACTGAATGTAATCCTCCCTTTACTCCCCCCGTATCCCACCTCACTCCGTCATGCATGGAAATGATGCATGTGTCTGCATGGTCCTGCCTTTTGTTGTTTAAAGAAGACACTGTACAGCTCTGCTACACAAAAATCCCACTTACATCTGGTCACGTCATGGGACTGGTATCTGGATTATGAGATTATAGGCATATGCTTTTCCATTTCGTACTCAAATTAGACCTATAGATGGCCATATAGGTCATATCTGATTGCTATCTGGCATGAAATATGCAAATCAGCTAATTCAAAACTAAAACCAATGCTTGTGTTAATCCTTGTTTTCTATTCTATTCAAAAGAAAAGTTTACATGGTGCTGTTCATTTTCTTACACTAGCTGTCAAACTTTACACGAAAATGCAATTATCCATTTTAATTAGTCACGGCGGAGTAGTAAAAGTTCAGCAACAAGACACTTTATTTGGGCTAACAAGCCCAAATGCCAGTAAAGTTAAAGGTCGGGGGACCAGTGATTAAGTGGTCTCTTCCCTATGTGCAGAGAAGTAAAGGGAGGCACAGTCACAGTTTTGGGAGGTATTTTGGTTGTAAGATGTTGGAACAGATGCACATTAGTACAACTTCTAGTTAAAGTGTGTGTACTACTGAAGTGGTTTCAGCATCAAGTTTGTATCAGTTTTAAAAAATATATTGTGCGCATGTACACCTGAACCTACCTATCCAGATAACCAAGACACAAATAACCATGTGTAATCAGTGTAATCAGTCACACGGTTACATAAAGTGATTCAGCCGTTTGTATGGTTTATTATATAAAAACACATTGAACACGTTTCCAAAAAGCTGAGGAGGAGTAATACACAATAATGATCTGAGCTTTGTTTTGGACACCTGAAGTCAGAAACAGAATTAAGTTAATTGTAATGGCAGATGGATTGTTTGCTCACTGACGCCTAGGGGGCATCCTAGCTCATTCTTACCGACTTATCCCCAGTCTCCAGCTCCAGACCAGTTTTTTCAAGGTTGGCCTCGAACGCTCTTCTCCTTTCCTGCACACAACCACACACATGCAAATGATTTTTACTTTGATACTGACAACACAAAGATACTAGCCCCTGCCCTTAAACTTAACCTCAATCACTTTGGGGGCGGGAGAAGAAGTACCAGTCTAGCCGATGGAAAAAATTCTAACCATATTTGTACAGCAAAAAAACCCCAAATACTTTCTGAACAATATTTTATAATGTTTATTTGAACATGATGAAGCCACACAATAAACCATATATTTTCTCTTATTCTAGCGATGAAGCTGGCATATGGAAACATAAGCGTGAAATATGTGGTATAGAGCCCGTGGGAGAAATAAAGATCAGCACTCTATTCCTGGAGCAGGCTAATCTAATAAAAAAAAAACACAGCACACCCTTGACACAGTGTTGCCTTAAATTAAGAGTAACCAGACAAGCAGCAGTTTTTAGCAGCCACGCTCAGCATGACACACAGCGGCCCACATAGTCAGAGAGGTTAGCCCAGGTTTCAGTAGAGAGGCAAAACACATCAGTAATCAACCTTTTCTGGCTGGTCTGTGTTTAATTTGTTGATGCAAATAACATGAGGCAGGTAAGTGCAGATTTGTGCATGGCTGACACACTTGTTTTAATGTCAGAATGCAATTAGGCATGAATCATTTTACTAAATAGCTGGTCACTCTCGACTTTGAGGCAGCATTTTGTTTAATTTGTGTTATTTAAGCGCTGAATAAAATTTTTCATTTAAATTGAAAGTTACAGTTTGGTCCATTACAGAGAAAACAACGTTATTTATATTGTGACACTGTACAGCACAAAGAAAGTCCTGGAATCTGCCAAAAAACATCATGATATGTGTATCTCTACTTTCCAGTGCTGGATGCTGCCCAGACATGCAGGGCTACCAAACAGGAATGAGGACTTTCAAAAACATAGTGAGGTAACAAGAGTTGATTTACTGTCCTGAAACTTAATATTTTAACAGAACAAGTACTGTTGATATACATAACATGTTAAAAACTGAATTAATTAAACATGGTTTAGTGAAATGGATCATACATTATATGGACAAAGGTATTGGGACACACCTCTTAATTATTGATTTTAGGTGTTGGATTATAACACATGCCATGGATGTATAAAATCAAGCAGACCAAGACATTCTGGACAACGCCATGCTTTCAACTTTGTGGACACAGTTTGAGGAAGAACCTTTTCTATTCCAGCATGACTGTGTCCCAGTGCACAAAACAATATCCATAAAGACAAGATTGGATGAGTTTAGAGTGGAACAACTCGACTGGCCCGCACAGAGCCCTGACCTCAACCCCATCCAGAACCTTTGGGATGAACTGGAACTGAGATTGCGAGCCAGGTCTTCTCGTCCAACGTTACTTTCTGGCCTCTTAAATGCTCTACAGAATAAATGGGCTCAAAATCCCAGAAACACTCCAAAATCTTGTGGAAAGCCTTCAAAGAAGAGTGGAAACTGGTTTTTAATACACCTGTTGGTGTACAGTGTCCCAATACTTTTGACCATATGGTGCACATGAATACCTGGCATCTAAACCAGTAGGACACAAAAAATGCACAAATATGTATATGTGTATAGCAATCCTTATACGGTATTGGTGAGCAGAGAATGTGAGGAACACCAGCACTGCTGAGGTCATGGGTGCCCCTAGCTAAAGAAGTCTGTTGCAGGTATGAAATTTATTCCTGCCAGTGGCCTTTTAGGCTGCACACTTTGTGGAGTGAAAGTGAAGACAGTGTAAGCAGTCTGACAGCCCGAGTCCCAGCTCAGTACTGGCTCCAGTAGGATAGGCTGTCCCAGCTGAGTGGGGAACATGTCAAGCTGCTTTCAGGGTGGTTCTCAGATATGTAGCCCCCAATCATGCACTCCACTCTCTGTAGCTTGGCAATGACTAAGCTCAACTTAGCCTGCACGACATGTACACTGTTACTTCAATAAAAATAACACATTCAAACTAAGCTATGATGGTGTGTGTGTGTGTGTGTGTGTGTGTGTGTGTGTGTGTGTGTGTGTGTATGTATGTGTATGTGTGTGTCTGTGCAATTCATAAAAGCTCAGAAATACCAATAATTCCAAGCCTGGAAAACACACAAACTTGGATGAATCTTTTACTAACTGTTGTTATTAGATACAGTGTTAAAAAGATACAGTGAAATAGTTCAGAGCCTCTGACCAAAACACTGAACTTTGGGGACAAAGAGAAACGGGGAACAAAAAAAAAAAATTATATGAAAATTCAGTGTCATACTGACTCAGTAGGTTAGCTTAAAACAGTTCTATTCCATTGTTCTGTTTTTTGTTGTTGTTTTTTTTTCTATTCTGTTTAAACCTTCTTTAAGCACACGGTTAAGACCTGTGCCTCTATCTAGGTGCTATGATTGAAAAACTTTGTTAAAAGAACATCATGTTCCTCCAAACACCTTCACCTATCATAGAGCGAAAAGATGAGCCAGAGCAGACACCCTCCCTAATAATCTGTTTCATTAAGAAACACTATAGTATGAAAAGAAAATGGGATAGGATTTCCAGCCTCAGACTTTCTTTAGGAGGTGGAGAGAATTTCACAACTGGCCAAAGTTAAGTAAACTGAACAGATGTACAGCACTCTTACTATATGTTTGTGAGTATCTATAGCACAGTTCTCCCTCAAATGCATACATAGCACGCCTACTTTTTCAAACAGAATGCATCTTGTTTGCTAAAGACTTTATCCCACAGTATCAGGCTCCAACAAGAAAACCTCAACACCACAATGCTTTCAAGAAGCTCTTTCCAGATAAACGAGAACTGCAACAGAAACTGAGACTGAGACCTGGGGGTCATTGTAAGTAATCTCTGGTTGGATGGTGTAATCTCTACAGTGCCACAGTAAGTCATATGATCCCTGCTAGCAGTTTCTCAATCCTTAGGACCAGAAACCACAGCTCACTCCATCATCACTTTAACCCCCTTGCCACCCACCCACACTCCTAATATAGTACTGTGCATACATACTGGGGAAGAAAAAAAAAAACTTGTGTTCTCCACAGCATGTCAATTCCAGGATGTATTGTTGTTGGTAACCTTTGAATAACACAAAACTATTCCTCTTTGTAAACCAAAATGTTTCATCATAGTGGAGTCATGTGCTGACACTATGAAATGAAACAGTCAGCAGTTCTATCATGTCAGAGTTTCAGTGAGGTTTTTTTGGAGAGCATGCACATGTACTTTTGTATGTTCATTAAATAAAGAACATACCGCTTTCTTGTCTCCATCCTTGTCGTCAACGTAGGACAGGACAAAGTCGATGCGACGCTGGCCATCCCTGAAATATACAGAGTCCCTGCTTTGCTCCAGGTTATCAACCTAAAGAGACGTGGAATAAGAGGAGTCAGTCAAAGGTGAACAGACACAGTGCAAAAATGGATCCAGCTGAGACATCAAAATCATAGCTAGTATATTAGCATTTAACAAGACAGTACCAACATAAAGTTATGTACATGCAGATCACCCTTCTTTGTCAGTCAGTGAAACTAGGAAAAAAAAAAAACCCAATTAAACAATTCAGTGCTGCGGTTGTTAATATTCCTTTTCCGCTTCCTGTATTATCTCTCATTGCATTTGATTGTTCTGTAATTGAATATAGCTTTTGTTTCATGTTTACATCATACTGAGAAACAAGCCTGATGTAAAACCCTACTGTTCCATTCAAAAGTTTCAATGATGTACTTTTATATAGCTGAAATTTCTCACAGAGCGATAAAAGAAACATTAACACATTAACATAAGGCACATTTTTGGGCACCATTTATTTTCTCCGCACTGAAAGTGACTGAATGGAGCAAAACCAAATGTATCAAATCAAACAGAATAATGAATTATTTGAAACAACATGAAACTGACTAAGCAATTTCTTTAACAGTTGATTTGAATGTGCTTTTCTTCACAATTCTGTGGGATAGGACTGAATACATAACTAAACTTATCGTAAACCTTTAAAAATCACAATATAACATTGTATCGTGGCCCAATATACTGTAAGGACTCCAACCCCTAGTTGATAAGATGATGTTATACAAGACGGATATAATCATGTTTCCCCAGTTGGCCCATATTTCAGCTGAGGGGACGTAACAGAACTGGGCAGAACTTAGAGTGTCCTCCATGATATTTGGGAATACCAAACATACCAAATCAGCTTGCCAGTGCATTCCTTCCTCCTAATGTTATTTGTTAATCCTAAGGTTTGACCAATGTCTCCACAAGGTTTTATTCTTGTTTTTCAGCCTCATAGTAGCTTCCTTGACTTTCATTGTCACAGCTGTACTCCTCATGTTGAACAATGGCAACTACAGGCTCCAAAATGTAAAAGCAAGCCTAGGTATCTTATCCTTGCACTAACGAAGCAAAGAAACACACCTGAGTAATCACAACTGTACCAAACATTATGGTGCCATAGGGGGGCTATGTTTAAAAAGTAATGTAATTTCTATATGGTGGAACTGAAATGTATGACAATGACTTTAAATTAAAGTTTGGAATGTACACATTAATCATGTCTGAATTGTTTGATTTAAATTCTACACTGAAAGAAAAATGTGACTTTGTCCCAAACATTATGGAGGGCAATGTATAAGATGGAGTGATCCCTACCAAAACTGGAAAAGAAATCATCATACCACCAAGGCAACTGTGGAAGAGAAAGCTTAGAGCAGCTTCAGTGGAGTTAGAGAGAACTCTAGTGGAGCATTAGAGTCAAGAGCTGATGACAAACTGAACTATGAGCACAAACAAAGCAGTTTCTATTCAAGGAAAATCAAATAGACCCACATGGACAAACATGACTGTACGTGCACAAACACAAATGAAAGCTCAATCTGCATACACACAGTCAAGAGGACTCAAACAGTAGCTAGAACCTCTGTTCTGAAAATACAAGAAACATCAGTGAAATCATACTACTGGCCAATGTTGTCTGTGTAACATGACACGAAAATGTTACGCTATATACAGGAAATCCAGAGGTGGAAAGTTCAGGTCCAGAAAGTACTAATCCACCCCAGAATTTTGTTCCAGCAACCTGGCTTTTCTGATTTGCCCAATCTAAGTTGACTCTGAACCTGTGGCCTCCAGTCTCATGCACCTGCATTCTGTGAGGTTTGCTAAACTTCATGACACCAGGTGTATAAACCATACAGATAAGAGAATGGTTGATATCAACACCAAAATGACTAAATTTGTACTTTCTGGACCTGAACTTTCCACCTCTGAGGAAATCCCACAGACCCAGATACAACGTTCATCTGTGTTTTTATTCTGTAACTACTGTGCGACTGTACACCTTGGACACTCCTAAACATCAAAGTGAAAGGGGTCTATAAACTGTGACATCTGTGTTACCCAGCAACTGATTCAAATAGCAGAAAACATGCGCAGTTGTGATGCATGCCTGAGAAGGGTATTCATTATAATATTAGCTGTGGGTTATTCATAAACAAAGAACAGGAAAGACAGGTGGGCAGGCAAATATGCTGCAGCCATTTCGAACCATTTCTGTTGGGGAAGAAGCTTATGTTGTGGCGGGATACATAAAACACATACTACACATAAGATAGGGGTCACTGTACAGGGCCAAAAATTCTCAGAAGTGAGACTACAAAAAGAATGTGGTTTTGGCAATTACTCTTTCATTTGACAATAGTTATGTAGGAAATGATCAATCGATTTTTTCAACTTGACACCAAACGTCTCAATTACATTCCTATTTATCCATTTGGCAGATGCCCTGGACACGAGTGACTTAGTTTTAAAATGGAAAAATGGAAAGAGACCACTTTTCTCTTTTTTCCGGTCACTGTTAGTACAATTTGCGGCAGCATGTGCGTGTGTAAAATGCACAGGTTGCTATTCTTTTCTGAACTACTGCAGGGTGAGCTGTGTAAAAAATAAAAAACGCCTCAATGTGTGTTGTAAGTGCAGTAGTGTTTCTAGAGCAGCTTTTCTATGTGCTGTATTCCAGCAGCTTCACTCCTGATTCAGTTTCTGATGGGATGCAGCAGAGTCACACATGCACACACCCTGCTCTTAACATCACTATTTTAATTGATGCAGTTGTAAAATAATGTAAGAGTGTTGTGTAGTTTAACATTTTTGACGTATAATACATTATGTTTAAACTTTCTCCAAACATTTTTTGTTTGGAATTTGGAATCAAGTGTGGTCAATAGTGTATAGAACAATAGTGACATGCACATTTTACACAGACACACACCCACAAATTACAAAAGCAATAACCAGAAAAAAAAATGATGCGGTCTCTTATTTTTTTCCATGGCTATATGCTACAGATGTAGGAAAATGTAGCATTAGGAGTCTTTCACAAGGGCTAGCCAGCAGCATGCAGGGCAGCATGCCGTCACCCAGTAATCAGAGATTCGTCACTATCACTGCAATGTGTACAGCGTGGAAGGACTGCTCTGGTAGAACTGACTGTGGAAGAAATTGTATTAGATTTGGAGTATTAGATTATGTCTTTACTTTAGGTCTACTTAAATGTCAAATAGACTATGAACAGTAAATGCCAGTAATCAGCTGCCAAACTGGGATAAATATGCTGCACAGCACTGCATAGAAAACAATTCTCATAAAGCAGTTACTGTTATTGTTAATACCACTAATAATAATAATCATCATCATCAAAAAATAATGATACCTTATCTAAAGTAATACAATAACAACCTGTAACATACTCCTTGCGATGCCCACTTGCATGCTTACTCCTTCGGTATAGATTTAAACTTAAACTTAAACTTAAGCCTGTTGCTTAATTTTATTAAGTTTATTAGCTATATGCCACAGTTGTATAGCAAGGACAGAATGTTGGACCCACAGAAAGCCTGTTAACGTCAACAAAAAAACAGCTGAATCTAACAGAAATGTACCTGTGTTAGATAGTAAAATGCATTTAACAGATTTATCCCGAAGGTAAATAACAGCTATAATAGGAAAGGTATGAAGGCAGACTGGGTGGGCATGTTCGAGTGCGGAATGTGTACTCAATGCGACTCAAGCAGCAACTTCTAACAGCCTGTAGAGTCCCACACATTCTGGAAAAACCATGACAAAACAGCAGCTACTTCAAATTTAGTAATTTCTTAAATAGCAGACAGTATGTGCGGGTAACTTGTTTTGTTTTCTGTGTCTCCATTAATAATCAAATGGAAAGGTTAATCCACAGCCATCCCTTCAGAGAGCTTCTGTGTTTCTCAGGATAGTTAGTGAGGGAGCAGCGCAGGCCACTTTAGTTTAAATCTCCTTAATTAAGAAGACAGGAAAATGAGTTACTCAGTCTTATTGATTCTTATTTGATGGCTGCACAGACACAATTTCAGCGATGACTCAGAAGCAAACAAGTGAGGAGTGGGAGGTATTGTGTCCTGACAGGAAATAAACTAGCACAGAAACCCCTTACAACTTCACCTCATTCATCATTAGACAGTCTGGCAAAGAAACCTATTTACATAATTCATTATAGCAATTTCATCTGTGCTGTGATCACTGGCTAGGAGACACACACACACACACACACACACACACACACACACACATCAATATCAATCACCAAAAGGCAACTTTGATTTGATACATATAAAGATTTTTTATAGTTAATTAGTTAATGTAGAACCACCTCCAAGACACAGATCCTTTAGATTTTTGATGATGTGTACACACATACACACACACATATATATATACATATATACGCACATGCACAAATTAGGAGTGCCAAGCAATAAAAAAAATGTATCTAATTAATTACAAGCTTTCAGATTAATTAATCTAAATTAATTACACGCATTTTTTGGCTGGAAAAGTTTTTACAGCAAAAACGTTTTTTGCACTGTTCATGTGCAATAATCGTCATAACGGGTCTGGAACAGGGGTGGGTGGTTGTGTTGGAGATAGCTGTAGAGTAGTGTTTCCCTGGGGGCGTGCACTGCACCCGGCATCCCGCGTGTTTCACCTCATAACCTCGTACAAATCGCTGGGTGGGAGAAGAATGATTTTTAAAAGTGGCATTACCCCCCCATGAATATAATGCATACAAAGCATCTCAAGCCACAATTATAACCTAGACGCAACTATAGAATAACACCCCTTCACACTGTTTCTCCAGTACTGCATGTGACAAAACAAACTCAGCAACAGAGACCATTTCGTCAGGGTTTAGGTCGGTGGGTCAGAGGCAGCTATGTTGAGTCTGGGGCTGAGTGCCTTGTCCAGTGTGGCGGGTTGCTGGCGCTGGGAATGGGCTGTTCTGCTCCGACCACCGGGTTAGCTCCTAAACGCTTTGCACTGAGGTGATATTTTAGACTTGACGTACTCTGATGATACAAAAATTCCTTATTGCATGAATAACGATACCAATCATTCCATCTGTCTTTAAACATGAACTTTCTGTTCACTGGGCCAAGCAGCGCATTCTTGTCTTCTTCTTTTTACAGAACACAGCATGCATAAATTTTTTTAACACATTACTTTTTTTTTTGATCAGATTTAACGCTTTAATTGGTCCATACACACATATAAACATGTAAATATAAACATATGTAT
>JBBPCX010000040.1:20257369-20277369 GCA_037974365.1 Hydrocynus forskahlii
ATGTATATATATATTTAATTTTTTTTCATAAAAAATATCCAAATAAATAAGAATATACACATACACACATTCAGTAACTCAACTAAATTCTCATATCTTAAGAACAACCAGAGAGTGAGCTGAGGTGCATATTTTTCACCATAATTTTTCACCAACATTTTTTTTTTAATCCATAATGATTAAAAAATAAAATCTCTTCTTAATAATGTACTATGCAATATACTAAGTTCTCATCTAAAGTTTACACACTGCTTCCATACCTTAGTGTGAGTTGGCATGTCGTTCATAAACACTCCAAAGCTGGCTGGTTAAACAGAGCAAATCCAGGACATTCACGCTGCATGCTGCGTTCGCAGGACTCTGAAAACTGGCCTCACTCTCACACACGCAGATAAGAGTTCAGCTAGTTTACTCCCCCCTGAATGAGCCCTGTGTTACAGCCGCAAGTCACTAGAGCCTGCCTTCATTCTCCTAGTGCTGAAACTTCATATTTCCTGGCTGCCTGCCACTTCTGTAAAGTTGTGTTTCTGAAACCACTGAATCTTCCTTGTAACACTTCATAAATTAATTTTGCTGTAAGTAAGAAATAACCCCATTTGATCCCTGCATAATGCATATGAGAATTCTCTAAACGCTCTGACAGCTGCATTCTCTAACCACATCGGTTATTTTTATCTACGTCCAGCCTCACCCAGCAATTCAGAGGAAAAATATGACATTAGTTCTGCCCCACATGGCTCAATTTCATAATTCACTGTAAGTCCCTGCAGTTCGGAAACTGAATCTTAAAAGATTTTTTTTTAGCATAGTACTGGGAAACAAAAGGAAACCTTTTATTCTGACACTGAAACCTTTTTTCCTAGTCCTAGAAAAAAAATGTTTTAGTGTCAGAAGGACCTACCACCTGTACTTGATGGCAGTGCAGGACAGACATGCTGCAAAAACTGTTCCCAGGCCTTGAAGATTTGGCCCGTCATGTGAGGAAAACTAGGGCAATCACTGTGTTCCACTTGTCTGCCCACAACAAAGACAATCTGTAGTTTCAGGACAATCTCTAGGTCTGTCTCTAGATAAAAATACACTATTTAGGGCAAAGAATCAGGAATCAATGTTTCTCCAAACTCAGTGTTTCTCCAAACTTTCATAAATGCGTAATGGTTCTCAGACTCGTTTTATGAATGCACTGTTTTTATAGCAATTCCAGATTGAACCCAGTAAATAACACTTCTAATAATGCAGAACTAGAATGAGGGTGAGAAAACACAGCTCTCAGGGTCTCATTATAGCAGTGGCTCATCCCACGCACCGCTGAGTTTAAGCAATCATGGTCAGGGCTGCCATGCTGATACCAACGTCTGTGTATGTGTCTCTGAGCGTGAAGTGTTAGTGTTTGTTCTCACGCCAGCCCAGAGAAAGCTGCATCACTTCACCGTTACTCTAATTGCATTCTGTACACTAATATATAAAGTACTGAAATACTATGCACACGAATTCCTGATTGCTTTGTGTGTCACATAATCATGAGTTTATTAGTCCCTTGTAAAGCTGTATCACTGAAAGCACGGTTGATCTGGATTAGATTTACCAGAAGAGGTTCTGAAACATAATCCGTGAAGGATTTGGCAGGACGGTTTGTGCTGCATTTACCTGCACAATTTCCCCAAACTTGCTGATACAGCCTGGGTATATAATAAAAATACGGCACACTACCAGATTTATTACCAGGTTTTATGACGTTACACATCAGGCTTGTGAAAGCCATTGATATTGCAGACTCAGACTGGATTAAAACCATAAATCACAGCAGCAATTACTTATAGCATCTCCAGGTACTTGTAATCCATCTTGGAAAGGGCTAAAGATCCATCTTGATGATGGCATTTGGCTTTTGAAGGCCTTTTACAGCCTTTTCATATTTGAATCTTACCCAATTTTTGCTGCAAGCACCCACACAAATGAGCTGCAATTAAAAGCCAAAACATCATAATGTACTGAATGGAAAGAATACAAATCCACAGAAGCCTAGATTCTCTGCATGTATTCAAGATTCAATACAACAATATACTCAGTATACAGTGCATAGTGCACAGTGTACACAGGCCCTCCATGGTGCAATTTACAAAATATCAAAATATAAAATACAAAAAATGCAAATATAGGGCAAGAGATATACTCAAATATGAATATAACTAATCTAAGTTTTTATAACAAAACAGGGACAATACAAAGTGCGTGTGTGCAATTATAGTAAAGTGAAAAGTGCTGCTGGTATTTAAAATACCAGGATTTAAGTTATGGTTGGGAAACTGTTGATATACAGATGTAACAGGTGCAAATTTAGCATGAGGTAGACTATGTTTTGGCAAATGTACAAATATACAATGAATGAGCATTTAGTCCAATCTGTAGTATTTTGTGTTATTTGTGTCTACAGAAGGTGTCTTTTGTTGTTGAGTTTAACAGTCCTTTGGTGACAGTGAGTTAAGGGCCCTGACTGCTTGTGGTGTGATGTGGCTGTATAGAATAGTGATCCATTACATAGTGTGCCCCCATTCCTGCCGCTAAGGGAGACATCAGCCACAGGACGCTTTAGTAGCTTCTGACCTTTAACCTACAGAAACCACTGCATTGAACTGAATGATGTCACATATATAGGTCATGAGAAAGAGCATACATGATTTCAGACACTACTTGGGTCAAAGTGGGGGCAGGGGTGGGGGTGGGGCTTGAGAGCTGCAAGGAGGATGAACCACTCAACACAAACACTTCTATTTAAATCACACTATTTAACCTTCAGAAAATATACACGCATATGTGTAATTCAAAGGTGAGACTGTAAATGAATGGAGTAACTGAATCTTTGCCAGATAATTTCTGATTATAATAATAATAATACATACTACTTACAATTGTTTAGAATGTGCAAATGAGAAAATACTTATATTTTGAATATCCAAAATGTTTTCTTTGGATCAAAACGTTCAAGACACACCAGAAAAAGGATTTTAAAGAACAGAAAATCTGTTATTTATTTACATAATCATCACGTTTAAGGTCACGTTTTAGCATGAAGTCAGCTATGAATAATGTACTGGGAAATAAAACTTTAAAATCCTTCAGAATTACGTTAAGAATGGACACGTAAAACTTTATGAATGTTTTATAGGATGAGATTTTTGGTTGTAATTGTAGAGAAAAGCTGATTTTTTGAGAAACAATTTTAAGAATGGGCCTCAGAACTTCACTTTCCACTGAGATCTTATTAATTCAGTTTGTGTGAATGTCTAGCACAAAGGAAACAGACACACTTGGATATTCATTTTATATTCAACAGGAAACAAGTTATAAGTCATGCAACATGGTTGTGTTGAGTTTTGGAAATGTTGAAAAAATACAGATATGATTCACACATTGAAATAAACTGTTGTAGAGTTTTTACACTGTAGTGATAACAGTTTAAACGAGCATGTTACAGATGCAATCTACCCAGAAATCTGAAAAAATAAAAATAAAAATAAACATTGGCAGGACCAAAATCACTGTAGTCTATAGTGCCATGCCTTAATTATTTCATTGAATGAAGTGGTACAACACAGAAAACTGTAAGAAGAGAGATTTTTAAATCTTTTTATTATGGATTGAATTTGATAGTCTTAGGTAGCTGAAAAACAACATTCTTTACATTTTAGCTTTTCAATTCTGGGAACTAAAGAGTTCACTTACCTCCTGATGGCCTGGTAGCGGAGTTCCCCTGTCTGAGCTTGAGAGGAGACCATTATTGTCTGTGGAGCACGAAACAAAACAGAGTTTAAAAAGCCTTACAGAAAAGGAAAGGAAAAAAAAAAAAAAGCAGGACACTGTGATATGAACACTCACACAAAACACTACAACAGTTTGTGGAAAATGTGTCAAAATCACACCTAAAAAATTTGTCTAAGAACCATGTGTTATGTTTTCCATAATGAAAAGAACACTGTGTCTTTCATAGTAGGTCAATAGACAAAACAACGATACAAAAAATGCTTTTTCTACCCACACAGTGTCCCAGTCCTCCGAAACTTAAAGATAAAAATGTTGACGCAATACTGAGTCACACAAAAACAACCCAAACTGATTGTAAAGCAGGGTGAACTCAACTGATGTGGAAAACAGGGTGAAAAAGCAGATGTTATATGTCCATGTTCATGTAGCTCAAAGGTCAAATATCCGTAAAACCACAGAGGAGTCCAAGTCACAGGAATACTGATTTCCCAGCCACATTTTAACTGTGACCCTGAGGTAAATCTGGTCTATGACTAGTGTGTGTAAAAACAAGCAAGAGGGAAACTAGGATGCTGAATCCTCTTATTGGCAATCTGTAGTATATAGTAAATTTAGTACATTTTAAACAGAATTTTTAAAGGAAGTGTTTCTTTCACAAGGAAATGTATAGCACACAGAATCTTTGCTTATTCTACAGTATTGACCTCTGTTTTCTAAATACAGGAATAAATTCAAACATACATGACTGGCAACCCCCAGATCAGTAATGAAAAAGTGCTGACAGGCCTGATCTGAGAGAATAGAGCTAAAAAAAACAGAACTTCCTATAGAGAGGGAACGAACACACACACACGCACTAGGATTAGTACTCCTGTCATAGTGAGCTTGGCCATTGGCAAAGGACCTGGAGCTGATCTCAGGAAACCACCAACAGTGGCTGTCCACTGCTCCTAGTTCATAGTGTGTGTGTGTGTGTGTGTGTGTGTGTGTGTGTGTGTGTGTGTTTACTGCATGTAAACACACATGCGAACTCTACAAATTCTGATAACAAAACTCCCAAACTCATTTAGACTATAAATTACATGCAGAATTGATGCTGTAAGTCACAACATACTCACCTTTCCATCCACCCGGCACACACAGAGTACACACTGCAAAGGAAGCATCATAGCGCTACTCTGTGGGCCTGTATTGCCAGCCAGTGGAGTGGAGTGGTGTGGGAGTGGAGGACTGTGGCAGACCCTGACAGAGAGCTAGTTTGTGCGCTAAAGTTCAAAATAAAGCACCACAACAAGCGGCAGAATAAAGCTCAGTGTGTTTGACTCGGCTGGTTCTCTAACAGTGTCTGACAGACTATTTGAGGCAACCGCATGAAGCACAGCAGCATCACACACACACACACACACACACACACTTACACACACACTTACACACACACTTACACACACACTTACACACACACTTACACACTTACACACTTACACACTTACACACTTACACACTTACACACTTACACACTTACACACTTACACACTTTTAAAAAGGCAGATGTGATGCAGAAATGTCCATACAGAAAATAAAGAGGAAATGAAAAGAATGAGGGAAGGCATGACAAAAAGGAAACATGGAGGACAAAACTAAGTGTAAGACTGTTGTCAAATAGAAATGAACTACATCCTAATTCGGACTAATATGACTTTGTTAGTGTTATTAGTGTTATTAATACCTATTGGTTAAATTCTGGTTAAATAACCTGGTATAGTTCAATAATTAGAGAAATTATGAATAATTCAATGGTTTTACAGTGCTTTATAAGCTATAAGATTGTCAAATGACATGTTTCTTAAATCAAAAACTAAAGATCCTCAATACACTCTTGATGGGCACAATGTACCAAAAGGTGTTCTTTATTCACCTCCAGAGAAGAACCACCTTTAGCTCCCTAAGGGAGATTTCAATGGATGTAAGTGAGATGTGTGAAGCATTTTAAAGTTTAAAGAACTTCCACATAATGTAACGAACAGAAAGATACGTCTTTTTTTGAAAGACTGCAAATTTAAAATTGCAAGAGTTTTTAATAAAGAAATTGTAATAATCTTCCATTATTCAACATCGTCTTACATTTTAAGTCAGTGACTCAGGGCTCATAATTATTTGGTCTAGCACATTTAAGACTCAAGCCTGAAAAATGCTGGATTTGAGGGCTGAAAGATAAATTATAGAAAATAATTGTAGACTTTTTTTTTTTCTTTAAACTTTTACAGGTTCTTCAATATTCATAAATCACTGATCTTCGTTATCTTAACCAGGGTCGCTGGGGGTGCTGGAGTCGGTCACAGCTCTCATAGGGTAGAAGGCAGGGAAACACCCTGGACAGGTTGCCAGCCCACTGAATGGCAGACACACAAATAAACCCACACGTGCACACCAAGGGGCGTTCATGTGTTGAGAATGTGGGGAAACCGGAGCTCCCGATGGAAATCCTCAGGAACAACATGCAAACGCCTCACAGAAAGGAATGAAACCCAGAACCTTCTCGCATTAACCACGGCACTGTGCCACCCACACTTACAAATCTTTTATTCAAATATGGTCCTTTAGGAAGCCAAAAGCGAAACTACTATGGAATACATTTTTTAAAAAGAGTTTTTAATGAAGTGCAGGAGCAGTGCCTCAAGTTCTCAGCTAATTTACTTTTAGAATTCATATTTATCAGCTCTATCAGTTTTTCTTACTTAATAAAAAAAAGAATCTTAGGGCCTAGAGTTTGGATGCATTTTTCTTTTTTTGTAATCTAAACTATAATGGTGTTGTGTTGCTGCAACAGAAATGAACAAGTGGTGACCGTCATTGCTTTGAATGTCAACGCTTCATTAGCTGAACTTTTTCCAGGAATTAATCTGTGGGACTTCACTGTCAGTCGATATCATCAGGTGACGGTCCAAAGAGGGAACAAATGAAAGAATGAGAAGCAAAAGCAATACGAGCAAACAGACAAGAGTCAACTACAGAGCACCATAAAAGAGAAAGAAGATCCGTAAAATGTGCAAAAACAGAGAAAGCCATGTGAAGCACAGGAAGAAATCTAAAGCAGACGAGAATATAAAGAACGTAGACGTGTTGGATGGACAGACAAACGGCACACATATGCAGTTTCTGTCCATACCTGCCAGAAAGGTCTTCCTGTAGCCCGTCAACACCGCATAACCATCTTACGAGAAGCAGAGGGAGAGGGGTAAAGGGAAATATTCATTAATTATATAGAAAACAATGTTAAACATGTCAAAAAGAGGAATTCACACCAGGTCTTGATCTTGGTTGTAGATAGAAACATTTTTTTTTAAGTTATGATGCTTTGGGCTCTTCCCAAAGCCCTGTTTGAACTCTCAGTCTTGGGGGACAGCCAGAAGCCCTGGGGCCTTTTGAGACAGCTGTTCATTTTCTCTTGGTTGGTGATCTTGCGATGTGTGATAAGGACTATGAACACGACACCTGCAACACCTGACATCACAGTGCTGCTCCTTAAAGGGAGAGGTATAATTTGGCATGCAATCTGTGCTCATGTCAAAAAAAGGCTTCTCACTATATAGTCAAACACTTGAGAACAAATTAATGATGATTATTCTTCCAATTGCAAATCTAACAAAATACACATTCACTCAAGAAAGGGCTTCTAATTGAGGTGTTTCAACAAAACACCTCAAACGGTTGATGGTTCCTCAACATTGCAATCCAGTAATACTGTCAAATTCTCTGTCACAACACCACCAGATACTGACCACATTCACAAACTATGGTACAAATGTTTTTTTTTCCAGTCTGGCTTCAAAGAACCCAACTCTTACAACAATGGAAAACCTCCACCCACCACCACCGACGGTCCCACCACATGTTGACAATGTTAGCAACCCCTAAAACCATTTTGCCTCAAGCAGTTTCCTATGAAGATGTATGCAATCCTGCTGGCTTCAAAATGAAGCTGGAATCATTTTTCCCATATCTTTGGCCAGTATTAATGGTGTATTATGAAAGCAGTGTCACATAACATCTCGCACACTATAAGCATCACACCATACCACCTTAGGTATGTCAATCAAACCAGTAACAAAACCAAAAATAGAGTTTTGACTTTGTCCAACTGTCAACTTCAGGATGCCCAAAACCACACACACAAACCATGGCGCGTTCACATTAAACAAGATTATCTAGACTCTGAGGAAAAAAAAACAGAAATACTCCTTATCGAACAGTCACAATAACTCCCAGCGGGACTGGGTTTGTCAAAGACAGGAAGGCTGCAAAAAATAAGGACACAACTCAAGAGAGATCATGGGCAGGACAGACTACTTTAATAGGAAGCTTGTTTACAGAGGTCATCTTTTTCCGGAACAAAACGTAAATCTCTTTAAAAGACAGGAGTGTATTTGCTTTTTGAACCCCAGCAATGGCCTTATAGTGTGTAATATTATAGAGCAGTCCCTATTAAGGCGCCTCACCATGCCATAAATATGTCGACAGTGACAAAAAGCATATTTTATTCAATTTTGACAATTTCCACAATATTTTACGATCTCTCTCTAAAAACAGACTTTTCACCCAATTTTCTTCTCAAATGTTAACATTCCACCTTCCATCTCTCCCCTCTCACACATTCAGCCTGTGCTGGCAGGGACTAACCTGCTCTGCCTCCTTCCTGCTCTTTTTTCCACTGCTTGTGTAACACGATTACGCAATCCTCACGTATTCTCAGTCACTCAGGTGAACACACACCTTGGAGTATCCGTTAGTCTCGTGACAGGTGGTTTGTGAACAACTGCACAGTCACGTTAATCTCCAGGCAGGACACTCCCACACAGACCCATTGCAAAATGCCACAAAGCTTTTTGGTCCCCATCTACGCCTCATATCTTTGAGATCAGAATCTGAGCAGCGGCAGAAAGCCAGATCTTTAAAGCAAGACAGATCATGAAGAGAAACATAACAAAATACGCTCTAATGAACTGTTAGCCACTGTCTGCTGAAAGATCTGTTCTTAGAGAATTAAGGACTTATTTTTCCTTTCTTGAAGTGCAACGTCTTAATTTTTGCAGGTCAGACCGGGCCGCCCAACTATCAAACAGAAAACTTCATTCCTGAGCCCAGTTACCATAGTAACCCGCACTTTCTCTCTACCCCAGTCCCTCAAATATCTGTCAAAAGCTCAAAACCTTAGGCTACAGTCAGCAGAGAAATAATATATGCTGTTTGATATCGTTTGGGTTACTTCTGTTATGCAGCGACCCTAACTATGAGTGTGTAATATTTCCTGAGACAGATTTTATTATACAGCACTATTACTTCTCATTCTGGTGGAGTAATAGAACGAAGCAATGCCACTGTTCACGACTTTTATTCAAATACAAGATCAGTTCAGCAAGTGAAGCAGTAGTACTACAATGCTATTAACATTTCTAACGCTGTGTCGCACTAAATCCAATTCAACAGGACCAACTATGCTTTTTGAATAAATCATGATCTGCGTTCTTTACATCCTTCTGAAAGCATGTCATTCTTGGAGAAAAACATATTACTTATCATTTGATAGCAAGTACAAGTGTGATTATTGTGTATGCTGACGATACCCACAATCCCCTCCCTAAAGCATATAATGATAACATTTTCCACCATAACATACATTCATACAGACCATAAATAGGATGCAATATTAAAATCATGGCAGCATTTTTTTATTCTTCCTAATTCCACCCCCCCCCCCCATGAAACTGTATTAGGCTGCACGATTCTAAGACACCCTCACAGTTACAGACACCATCCTAAGAATCTATTAGGGCTTCAAGGGTGTCACGGCTTTGTCAGTGTTCCATACGGTCCGCCCAGATAAGAGAAGCCACCAGCTCCAAGATAAACAGGGGAAACGAGTGACAAAGCACACCGCGGTCAGTCAGTTCATTTAATACTTAAATAACTGCCCTGCAGACCATTAAATGGGTGTTTGTTCACTGCCTTAAATGTCTTTGTAATAAAATGTTAACCAACTTTTGTCTAAATCGAGTTAAGCACTATAAAATAAAGAACTTAAATGTCAAATGGAAATCCCCTCAAATAGAGAGATATTGAAAGTTCACGGCATGTCCTCATCCCTGGTCTGAAATTCAGTTACAGTATAACACACTCCTGTTTCAATAACATGCTTTAAATAGCCAATTTTAGGACCAAATTACATTTAGCTTAACTGTAACTACAATTTGTGCATGAATACATTGAATTAAACCAGGAATTACATCTGTTGTTCCTAAATAAACATGCCAAATGTCTGAGCATGACTACTTGGTTTATAATCTTAAGAGAAAAACTTGGAAAACAGCCACTGATCTACATGTAGTTACAGTCTAGAGTACACCCAAATGAAATGAGAAACGTATGTTGACATTCAAGAATAAGGCAAGGGCTATTCAAAAATAGCTAAAAGTCTGAAAATCCGAACAAGTGTTAGAGCAATAATCAAGAAGTTTAAGACCACCAGAGCGGTAGTGAACCTACATGGAAGAGGGCACCCACACGCTACATAACAAACGTATTATTTTGCCCACACTCTACATAAACATAAACACCTGGAGTTTGCTAGGTTCTGGAATGAACTGTACAGTCTCTAGAGTTAAAACTTTCACGCATGGGAGTTGTGAATAACTAAGACAGCTCTGAAGCACTGAATGAACAGGAGCCCAAACTGAGGTACATGACATAACAGTGTATCATGGAGATGTGACAGCAAACAGTACAGCTGTAACCTTATAATGGTAGAAGGCTTTAGCTGCTAAATTCTTAGGGCCACAAAGAAACCACCAAGATTTCCACAAACTGAAATGTTAGTTTGAGCTGGATGTACTGCAATGTGCAAATGACCGGCGGTAATAAATATGGAAAACTCAAAAGTGTGGAGTTTCCTCTTTGCCATTTTATTATGAGAAAACTCAGTGAGAGTGAACCATAGTGATCCCTTCTGGACGTTTGCTGACATGAGCCCTCTTCCAAGACCTAACAACCATGAACAGATCTATTCAGGCAGCATTTTATGGTGGTCCAGGGGCTATTAACACTGTTTTAACATATTTTGGAGGAAAAAAAAAAATGCAAATTATTCTTTTGCTGAGCATGACCTGTAATGCATTCACCTGCACATGAATCCTCATTAATTAACAGACTATAAATAAACTCCCAGTCAGTCACAACAGTACTTCTTGAAAAGGAATGCATATTCCAATTATTTCCCAACATTTCTACATAATTCAGTCACAAGATGTGAGAAAAGTGATTTACATTGTTGAAAAAAAAAATTGTTTACAGGGGTGGTAATGTGAACCAGTGGTTGTCATATCTACAGCCGATGTTAGTAGAATTTACTAAAAAAATACTACTATCGACATGACTGTGTGATTATGAACACATTAAAAAAAAAAGGTTCTCTTTGGACACTACTTCCCCTGCCAAGGCTTTTATAGATCCAAAATTGAGGTAAAGTAGGTTTGAGACACCAGGCAGCCCATTCATTACTATTTATAATAACCATTCATATTTAGGGTAACTAGGGTAACCGCTTTCTTTGGGATAATTTTTAAAACAGAAAGACAGGGTTCCTTCCAACACCACTGCGAAGGATTCTGACTCTGTAAGCTCCTCTAGAACAAAGCATTTCATATCAGACTACCGTGAATGACTGTTAACATTTTAATTATTTAATTAGTTAGCCATTTAATAAAAAATACGCTGACTCCCCCCCTAAGGTCATGACTCTAATGAATTCTTTATTACTCTGTGCTCAGATTACCCCACGTCCCACAATCCTGACACAGCCGGTTCGGACTGAAGGATTTGTTCTGCTTCTTTTTAAATGATGCCAAAGTCAGTCAGGTAAACATTAATAAGGCCAGAAGGAACCCTGTTATTTTGCTTCTCTGGAATCACAGAACTACATTGTTTTTTTTTGTCTTTTAGCATTACTGACAAGACTACAAAACTTGTTATGTATGTCCTTGGTTTGGAATCCATTATCAGTATATCAGGACAAACACCTACATATTTCTGTCATCTTTCATCAAAATTTGAAGATGTTTCCACAGAAGTACTGAAGCTCACCTAAAGCATCCGAGTTCAAAGGCCCGAGGCCTGTAAGCTATTGTAGATTAGAAGATTTCGCAGTCAATCTGTGATGCATGGGTTAGGTTTAGTAAGGTTAAGATTAAATGACTGCAGTATTTCTGAGAGTGAAAATGAGACTTGGCTGAAGTTTCCCCTCACATAGCTTTCTTCCTCTTCACTGCTGAGCAGGCATTTCCCAAACGCTGCACGTCTTCTTTCAAACAGCCTTTATTCAACAAACACAGGGGCACAGTGAGGGGAGGCACTGAATGCTCTCAAACAGGTATGAGCAATACACACACACACACACACACATGTTTTCTCACAGCTTTCCCTCTGGCCCTGTTTAACAAACACCAATCACTCTGACAGAGTCCGAAAACAACAGACTCTCACAACACTGCTGCTGACTCATTTCAGCTCAGCACAGGTCACTAATGGGGTTAGCTGCTTATTATGTTGTAAAGAGAAGAAGAAGAATAGTCAGAGATTTCAAAGCAGTGCTAGCCAGGAACATCTCCATACAATAAGACATGAATCGGTTAGCCTTCATAATAAAGAGTGTACAGTATACATCTTTAGACATGACATTAAATTGCCCATACAGAAATAAACCCTTTACATTTCCAAAATGTATCATTGATGCCCCAGTTATGTACAAACTATTGTAACTAAACTGCGAAAACAGCCTGTTTTTAATGATTTGTTTATGACGTCCCCATAACCAATATATTTACATACAGCAACCTAGTCAGGTAACTACAAGCAGTGTCTTCACCTGGACTGCTTTTTGATTGACACCATACAAAGTGCACCTTCCTCCTGTGCTCATAAATCTGGAGAACAAAACAAAAAAGTGTCCTCTTAAAGGGTTTTTAATTCTTTCACAAATTAAGAGCTGCTTCAAACTCAAGCTAGACAGGATGCGAACACACTGTAGCCTCTTTAAAAAAATTATAAACAGTAAAAGACTGAATGGTGGGTTGGCTGAGGACACGGTTAGCCTAGTCCTCCAGAAATTCAGACAGAAACATCAAAGAAAAGAACATTATATAGACAAAAATATTGGGACGCCTGACCATTACACCAATAGGGACTTGGGGACATTGCATTCAAATACATACTTTAATATGGAGTTGGTCCCCCTTTGAGCTAGAACAGCTTCCACTCGTCTTGGAAGGCTTTCCACAAGATTTTGGAGTTTCTGTGGGAATTTGTGCCCCATTCATTCTGTAGAGCATTTATGAGGTTCAGGCACTGATGTTGAACGAGGAGGCCTGGCTAGTCAGAACACAGGCGATATCCATAGATCAGCCACAAAATGGTTTGTTTAGTTCTAAAAGGTTAAAGATGGGTGGAATTTCATTTAATAAAGATAATCCGACTGATGATACACACAAATGGACTTTAAAAAATGGGTGCTTTAAACCAAGGGCTTGGCATGTGCCTGAATCCTACATCTGCGGACACTCAGCTCTTTCAGCAGGATAAAATGAAAGACTGTGAGTAAAGTATTCTAAAAATGCTCCTACGGCATACAGTTGAAATGACTGCATCCATGACTCACCGAGGTCTGAGAGGGATTTGATAAGGGGAGTGCTGGAATCCCACTTTTGGTCAGGAGAAACCACACCACTGTGAAAGCGGCGGTAACAGGAGACGGCAGGCTGGTCTCAGGGTACATTTTTGATACAGCCACACCCCCCAAGGGAATCAAAATAAAAATTTGTCTATGAGGTTTTCTTTATTGAACAATCCTTGAAACAGACCACAGCCTCACTCTGAAGATTAAATGCTGTCTTACAATATGAAATTATGGTTTGTGCAGAGTAATTTAATCAGTGAAACACTGAACCTTTTAAATCACACTGCACAGTATCTAACACAGCAGTGGGGACACTTATTGCATTCGTTTCTCCTGTACTTTCTCCAGACAAAATCTGGAAAACAACAGAACAGAGATGCAACATTCCATGACAAGTTCCTCCATTTTTCCAGTGTTTTTATTTCTTTCATACATTAAGAGCTGCTTCAAACTCAGTCCAGACATACAAACACTATGCAGCCTCTTTAAAAAATTATAAACAGCAGAAGACCGAATGCTGGGTTGGTGAAGAACACAATTTGCCTAGCCCTGCAGAAATTCAGACAGTAACACCAAGGAATGGTGCACTATACGGACACTATACTGACACAAGTATTGGGACGCCTGAACATTACACCAACAGGGACTTCAATGACATTGCACTCAAATACATAGACTTTAATATGGTGTTCCTACCCCTTTGCAGCTGTAACAGCTTCTGCTCTTCTTGGAAGATTTTGGAGTTTCTGTGGGCATGTGTGCCCCATTGGCTCTGTAGAGCATTTATGAGATCAAGCATGTTGGACGAGAAAGCCTGGGTCACAATCTCCGTCCCAGTTCATCCCAAAAGTGCTGGATGGGGTTAATGTCAGGGCTTGGTTTGTGCACTGGGACAAAGTCATGCTGGAATAGAAAAGGTTCTTCCCCAAACTGTGTCCACAAAGTTGGAAGCATGGCGTTGTCTAAAATGTCTTGGTATGTTGAAGCATTAAGATTGATATTTACTGGAAGTAAGGGGCCTAGACCAAACCCTGAACTAAGATGTGTGTCCCAATACTTTTGTCCATATGTGGTCTACAACTCTCTAGAGTAAACGGAAAACTTGCAGACACTTCTGAACTTGCCTTGCATGACCATATGGTGTCTCCAGCGGTTTCCTTTATACCCCAGGAAATTCCAGGACAGCTATTTTGGTTTATAGTGATTTGAGGACAGTTTACGTAGAGGGACCTGTCAGTACCTTTCTACTGGGTCTTCTGTCTCAAATACAGGAGTGTGCTTCTCACCACCACACCCTCCAAACACCTATCCTAGAAGGTTTTCAGTGTCAACACAAAGAAGAATCTCAGTTTAAGCTGCAGTGTTATTTCTTCTTACCTTCTACATGAGCGTCTGCTGTGTTGGTCATCTCTATAAGAGTGGCATCCTTCGTTTTCCCTGTTATTCTTCTCATGTTCACCCAAAAATCCACCCAGCACTGGCAGGATGCAGAAAAAAGCGCCTCTTTCTTCTTTCTCTCCTTCGATATTAAACCTGGCTGAGCGTGGTCCGGTCATTAAACATCCAGTCTAGGATTTTAAATTCTCCGTCTCTACTTCGTACACCTTCATGGATAGAGATTTCCTCTTGATCTGGTGCAGTCTGATCTGATCTCCTCGTGTGATCCAACTCGAACTGGAGCATCTGAAGCGCTGAGACTCTTAAAGGGGAGGAGTCAGTTACTTTACGTCGGCATACATGGATTGAGAGGGTTATGTGTGTAGATGTGTGGGGGGTGAGTTAGTGTGTATGTAGTGTGTGTGTGTGTGTGTGAGAGAGAGAGTGGGTGAGTGAGTGAGAGTGTGGGTTTGGGAATGTGTAGGGCTGGTTCAGTTACTCAAAATACATTATTTGGCTACTCTTTATGTCTGATTGGCTACTCTTTATGTCCAGGATGAAACATTCTTTATAACCTCATTGTGAATAATCAACTTATATAGGTGAATTTATGCAAATACAATAGTTTTGTGACATTACAAAAACAATTAATTCAGTTTTTTTTAGCTTATTTTTCGAATATGGCATGTTCAGATTGGGGGCTGAACAAGTTTGTTTTATTTGAAGGCTTCTATAAGGAACTTAATACAAGTTCAGAGCTTTCATTAATTAGCTAATGTTTTTCATCTAATTATTAATATTTTATAGTTACAGCTGATGGATTCTGGGCCTCTGGTTAAACTGCAAGACTCTGCACTGAATGGCCTGGAGAAAGATTTTTTTAGCTATCTGTATTTATCTGTAAAAAATTAAATGAATGAATGAATGAATTCATGATTTAATTAATAAATTAATTAATTCACATTCACAATGAATTGTCTCTGCCACTTCAGGGCTTGTCTGAGTCCAAACCAGTTCTATATCCTTTAAAAGCAAAGTTATCTGGGCTTTAATATAAATAAACAACAAACAAACAAACATAAATGTGATTTTCCTAAAGCAGTCATAATTTAGTGGACACTGTCAGTTTCAGGCATTAAAGCAGCTTATCCCAACTGGCTTGGCTGTGATACATTATTTAAAAGTACATGCTAATCCAGATAAGATCATTAAGCCCAGCCCAGCCCAGCTGTTCATTACACCTCTTTAATTCAAAGCAGTCCCAGGATTTCTTAATGAAGATCCAAAATACACTTTGTGGACAAAAGTATTGGGACGCCTGAACATTACACGAACAGGGACTTTAATGATATTACATTCAAATACATAGACTTTTTATATGGAGTTTGTCCCCCCACCCCCCACCCCCCAATTGCAAAAAGTTAGAAGCATGGTGTTGTCCAAACTGTACTGGCGTGCTGAAGCATTAAGATGGCCCTTCACTGGAAGTAATGGGCCTAGACCAAACCCTGAACTAAGATGTGAGTCCCAATACTTTTGTCCATATAGTGTACTTCTGGCTCCACACCGAAGGCAGTGTCGCACCCTGCTGGACAGAAGCGGCACCAAACACAGAGCAGCAGTGTGGTAGAGGGCACCACACGCTCTTCATGTGGAGAAGAAGAGAAGAAGAAGAGAAAGGTACGTTAGCCGTTTCATGCGAGGAGACATTTAATGTCAACATTTTACATACGTTGCTTATCTAATTAGCACCCTGTATATTATGAATATCTAGGGTGTGTCGTTTAGTATCTCATATATGCCGGATTTGATCAGAAATCATTAGTTAAACAAATATCTAGCTGTTAGCCACCGGTCAACCAGGTCTATCGTGTGTTAGATAATGTACTGGCTTGATAATGTTCTAGTCAGTGTCACATCATTTTATACAGATTTAGTGCAACTAAGAGCAAATACATTACTTTTGCAAATAAATTAATCTGTGTTTTTCTTCATCATTGTTCTCTTCACAGGTAACTAAGTGGGCCATTTCTTAACTACAGGAACCTCCATAATTGAGTGTGATGGCTGTGCTGAGGCTCAAGGACCCTCCCCAGAAATCTACAGCTTCTTCTCAGCAGCACATCTTGCAGAACCTGTGAGTCTTCAACCCCAGTAAGATACCAGCGTGCACACTAACATAAGTGAAACCGTTTATGTTTTCCATGATATGGGACCTTGGTTGGAGATATCATATGATTTCAGTGAAGTGGTTTGTGAGGCACAGAGAAGGTTTGGAAGATATATTATGCTTTTGAATATTTATTAAACCAGTCACTTGGCTTTTAGTGCTGGATTTAGAAATGTCACAATGTCCGTTTGTTTCCACAGAGTTCAGGCGCATCTGTTGTGTTCTCCGAATTCATATAGAAAGTGCAGTAGCAACACCTTAGTGCAGGTAAGTTCTCTTGATTCTATCATGACTTCTGCAATGTTGTCTGCATTTAAACTGTGTGAGTCTGGTTGCCCAAACCATGTCACAGATGGAGATGCACACTGTAGAAGAACCAGCATGGATGAATGCCTCTATTCTGAGAAAATTAATGTACAATGTCAAGACTTTGGACACACCTTCTCATCCAGTTGTCTTAGTGTTTATTATTTCATGCCATGTAGATTAATTTTGAAAACATAAGAATGATGAAGGAACACAAATGGAATTATGTAGGAAACAAAAAGTGTTAAACAAATCAGAATATGTTTTATATATTAGGTTCTTCAAAGTAGCCACCTTTTGCTGTGATGACAGTTTTGCATTCTCTTGGCATTCTTTCAATCAGATTCATGAGGAATTTAACTAGAATGGTTTTAATTAACAGGCGTGCCTTGTCAAGAGTGGAATTTATTGCCTTCTTAATGTGTTTGAGCATCATTTGTGCTGTGCAGATGTATGGGTGGTACACAGTGAATTATGCTATTCGACTACTTGTTCTACTTCACATTATGGGAAGAACTGTTAAACTAAAGAGAAGTAAAGAGAAACGACAGTCCATCGTTACTTTAAGACGTGAAGGTCAGTCATTCAAGAACTTTGAATGTATCCTCAAGTCCTCAATCAAACGCTATGATGAAACTGGCTCTCATGAGGACCGCCCCAGGAAAGGAAGACCAAGAGTTACCTCTGCTGCAGAGGATAAGTTAATCACACATCAACAGCACTTCAGATTAAAGCCCACATAAATGCTTCACAGAGTTCCAGTAGCACATGCATCTCAACTGCGTGAATCAGGCCTTCATGGTTGATTTCCCCCAAAGAAGCCACTACTGATGAAGAACAACAAAAAAAATTGAGTTGTTTGGTCCAAGAAGCACAAAGAATGGACCTAAGACAAGTGGAAATCTGCACTTTGGTTTGATACGTCCAAATTTGCTCCACCTGCTGTCTTAGTCAAACACAGGAAAGGTGAGTGGATTGTTCCTACATGTGTGATGGAGGTGTGATGGTGTGGAGGTGCTTTGCTAGTGACAGTGTTGATGATTTATTCAAAATTCAATGCACACTTAACCAGCATGGCTACCTCAGCATTCTGCAGCGACATGCCATCCCATCTGGTTTGCTCTTAGTGGGACCAGCATTTGTTTTTCAACAGGACAGTGACCCCAAACGCTCCCCCAGGCAATGTAAGGGCTATTTGAGCAAGAGGAAGATTGATGGAGTGCTGCATCAGATGACTTGCACACCACAACCACCTGGTCTAAACCCAAGTGAAATGGTTTGGTATGAGTTGTACTGCATTCAAGCTTTCCCAACACCTCATGAATCTGATTGAAAAAAATGTCAAGTGTGTGCAAAGCTGTCACAAAAGCAGATGGTGGCTAAAATATAAAAACTCTTCTGGTATGTTCCTTAATCATTTTTGATGTTTTCGGTTGTAATCTACAATGTAGAAAATAATTCAAACAAAGGAAAACAGTTGAATGAGAAGGTGTGTCCAAACTTTTTAGTGTATGTCACAATAATGGCTTTCTGCACATGGGGAAACTTAAAATATACCAGTAATGACTTCATCAGTGGAAACTAGGGGGAAACAAGGTGGTTTAATGGATGTCATCTGCTATTTAATGACCTCCTCATTCCTTCAGATTGTCCATTTGCGATTTCCAGCTCTCCGCCGTGACCCTGGTTGACCTCCACACATCTACACCATGAGTGAGTCAAAAGGCAAGGGTGATGCTTTCAACAGCCTGTCCAATAGAGATGCTGTTGATGTACCTGACGACCTCTCTTTGAGTGACTCGGACCCTGAAGAGTCTTCAGAGGCTTTCAGCAGAAAGGTTGAGGACTTATCCTCTTCCTCTGAGGAAGATGATGATACTAAGCAGGATCATGCGGTTCCTCAAGAAAAGCCCACTTTCAAGTTGATCGGTGGGAGTTCTGGATTCACCAACCGTAGCAGGAGCATCTTCGATCAGCTGGATAGCGCCGCAAAGCTCACTTCAAATCAGTTGGCCGATGACAATGTCCTTGATGGCACATTCGCCCGGCCCGCTCCACCATCTCCACCGCCATCTGCTCAGGTGAGATGTGGAGGGGCCTCAGAGAGCACCAAGAAAGCTTCCTCAGCCAAGAAGGTTCCAGACTACCTGGCTCACCCTGAGCGCTGGACCCGCTACACGCTAGATGATGTTCCTGAGACCAGCGACAAAAAGAACAGCCAAGTTGCCCATGACTTCATAAGAGGGCTGCAAGAACGTAGGAGGTCGCAGGAGGCTTCTGGAGAAGCTTTCACCCCGGCCTTCAACCAGGACCACAGTAGCAGCTCTGAGCATAAGATTATCTTCACCAAGCCCAGTCAGGTCTCCAAAGATGAAAGCCAAACTACGCTCAAGGTGGAGCGAGCTAAAAAGAACGAGGTTGGTCTAATCCATCTGGATGCTGGCCAGGAGGAGGAAGAAGGGGGAAAGGGCTCCTCTGATCATCACAAGTCTGAGAAGGCAGCGAAGAAAAGGAAGTGGGTACCAGAGGAGAAAGATGACAGAGAGCAAGAAAAGCAAAGCAACGTTGGCTTTAACTATGGAAAGAAGGTGAATCGCAAGAACTTCCGCAGGGCGACTGAAGAACAGGATGAGGACTGAATGTTTTTGGATTCAGAGTGTTCAC
>JBBPCX010000040.1:20286823-20302251 GCA_037974365.1 Hydrocynus forskahlii
ATGAACGCTCTGCAACAGAGTATGATTCCCACCAGAACCTACGTTCACAATCATGCACAGATAGGTGAGTACTCACATGAAATCCTGGGTAGCAACTGCAGGGCAAGGATGAGACTCAGTGAACGAGCAATGGAAGTAAACCTGTTTCCTGTTTATATACTGGGTGACACGTTCATTTCCTGTGGCCTTGACGTGAACCCTGACCTGTGCATGTGACAGTACCTCAGAGGTGCTTAATAGTTTCGGGATTTGAATCCACGACTTCCAGGGCGAACACCCTAACCACTAGGCTACCAGCTGACCCTGAGCAACATGGGCCCAGTTGTTATTGCCAGATGTTTGGGTCAGAGCATCTCTAATATGGGAAAGGCACCACACCACTGGGCACCCTCAGAGGTCTTGTGGAGGCATATGGGGAGGCATATGTATGCCATGCACATCCTTGTACTAAATTGTACGTTTTTAATTCTAGCTTAGGATCAAGATTCAAGGTTCAATGTTACTTTGTCATCAGCAGTTGTGTATCTGTTCATAGTGTGATGTGACGTTTCTCCATCGTCCACAATGCAAAATATATCAACATTCAACAGAATGCAAGTTATGACAATCCAAACAATAGAGTAAATAAACACCACAACAATGAACAGTAATGTAATCTAGCAGTATAGTGGGGACGCTATATAAACCTTACAGAGTGAGACTAGTATTGCACGATAAGTGATTATTGCACGATAAGTGATTATTGCACAGGGGGCAGTTAGCAGCGCTGAGCAAAGTGCAATGAATGACGGAAACAATACAATAAATAGATAATGATATAGCAATGTAGCAGAAGTGTGAATGGAATGTAGATCTGAGACAATACAAAAAGACAATACTGCATTGTAACAGTAAAGTGTGAAAGGGGTGTAAACCTTCCAGAATAAATAATATTGCACTGTACATATAATTGTCAGCTAAATGTCATAAATGTAAATGTAATCTTGCAGTTAGCAGCATTAAACCACATTGAGTGAGTGTAAATTATACCTTATCAATCGAATAACAGGTCATAAGTGTGCCTGTAGTGGAAGTAAACGGAGCATAAAGTGCAGGTGCTAACGATAGTCCAGAGTGTAATACAAGAGGTATAAAGTGTGAGAGTACATTGGACTATACTTCGTTAGGGACTAAACATTTATGTGCAAAAGTTCCACCTCCCTGTCAGGGAATGTGACAGGGATACTTACCACCATAATAACAAGGAGTATTTAGAGTAGTTTAGGTTTGTATATTATTTATATATGTGTGTGTTCTATATGTCTTTTTGTAAAATACGGAGCTGCGTATAAATAAAGTTTACTTTGACTTTGCCTTTAATATGTTTAGCAGGTGGTCATCATCATTTGATTCACCACTTTAGTACATTTTGATATTTCAGATGGCTTTGATTATGATGCTGCAGTGTGTTTTACTATGGAAACGATGCAGTACACGTATGCCAGTGTGCAGTCTTTCCATAGGTGGATTTTCAGAACCACGTTTTACAGTGAGGGACATTGTATGAACTTATATTATTTATTTTGGGGAAACATATAACCTTTGCCTGGATGGTTATATTTCATTAGTTTCCAGTTTTTGTTTTAGCACTTGTTTATCATATTGTCAACAGATTCGGATGCTTTGACTTTGTTCCCTATAAACCCTAAAAACCTTCCTGCAGAGTAGTTGCAACACATTTAGGGTGGGGTCCAACAGTCTGAGACCATTAGTTTTTAAAAATTATTTATTATTATTATTATTATTATTATTATTATTATTATTATTTATTATCAGCATATCAGTTTTAACATGAATTTCAGAATGCCCCATTTAATGAGTGTGCTTTAATGACAGTATGCAAAAGCCTCTGTTGAGTTGATCCCATCCCATTAAGAGACTTCAGTATAGAGTAAAGACCTTAACATTGTCTATGTCACAAATAATGGTGTCTTAGAAATAGTGCTAAATCAAGATATTTTCTTTGTAATTTTACTTATCATGACTTTTCTTTTACTTAAACGTTTCAGTCTGTAATTTTGTCTGTGTGTAGGTGTAATTGCAAAAGAAGCCTAGATTTTCAGTGTGGTCTCAATTTGGACTTTTGGACCCCTCTATATATCCATATTGGCCTTAGTTACCTGGATCATGACTCAGAATCAGAGCTTTTGTATGTTTCTGCGCTTACATATGAAAATGTTTACAACAAAACGTATTTAAAACTTACATAAGGAAACAACAAGGCAAGTAAGAACAAATGAACATAATGGAAAAGTATGGTTGAAAAAACAGTGGTTAGAGGTTGTAAGTGGATTTGAAAAGATGAGTTTTGATATGTAACGTGTTAGGGTTAGGGTTAAAGTAAAGTCGTCCCTTAAACACACGCGTGACCCCACCACACCACACCACACCACACCTCACAGTGTGAACAGGGGCTCCCACCATACCTTGCTCAAGGGTCCCTCAGTCTAGCAGTCCTAGGATTGGAACCCACAACCCTCTGATCTCAGGTCCAGCTCCCTACCCCCTAAGCCAGCAAATGCCCAAATTTATGGTAATAGCATTGAAAAATCATGGTATTGCAAGCAAAAAAAAAATGCAATTTCTTTGCAATGTCACTGTTGACAAGGGGTTGACTTTATAGTTTAATTTATAGGTAACGAATTAGCCAGTTTGTAAAAATATATATTTCACTGGATCTACTAGATCTAATCAGAATTTCATTGTGTCCAAAGGAGGAGCTGATCCTGGAGATTGTGAATGACCCACACTGTAAACCCAAAGAATACAAGCACTCCTACCTGCACAGCATCGCTGTTATGCTGCTGGTCACACTGGTGGTAAGAAACTGCATTGGTCATATTGTCGGATGATAATCAGTTTGTTGATTTTGTTTATGAGAAAGTGAAAGAGTGGTGAGTAAGTGTGTGTGGGTGTATAACTGATGCTCAGAGACCAATAAATCAGCCCCTGTACATCATGTAACCTTTAAGCCTTCATTCAGGCTTAGTTTCTTTCCACCTCTGTACTGCAGTGCTTATTAGTATAATGTAGGAGGTTGTTACAGTGCAGTTATTGTAACAGATTTCTGTCTGTCACTGTGTGTAGCTGGTGGTGATCATAGGCCTGACACAAGCTCTGGTCATCTTCCGTGTTGTGACTGCAATGCAGCTGTCAAACAGCTCGTGGAAGTTCCTGGCTGACCACGCCAGCGTTGTGGCCGTGATTCTGGGGGCAGTGCTGCACTACATCACCATACAGATCATGACAAGGGTATGTAATGTTCGTCTGTTTGTACGTATTCACAAATAGCAGTGGTTCTTTAATCTGGTCCTCTGGGAGATTTTTGCTCTTTCACAATGTGGTGTGATTTGGGTTGAATCAAAAATCTAGTTTGCCTAGAAGTCTCTGAGGACCTGTTTGTGGACCACTGACACAAAGCTTTGAAGTGTGTCAACCCACTCTGCTAAATGTAAATGTAAATGTAAAGTGTCAGTTATTGGTTCTTAACAATAGAGGAAAATCCTTCTGTTTTCAGTAGCAATGTCTCATTTTTCATCAGTTGCATTTTAAGACATATACTGGAAGAGTGTAACAATACACAAAAATTCAAATGTAATGCAAATTTTGATTCTGATGTCAGTTTCTGATGTTTTATGGATAAATGGCTTAAATCTACATAGCTTTGATTTCACATATAGCTCAGATGAAAAAGTTCTCAAATAGAACTTCAGAGCATGCCGAGCCATGACTTTAAAAATAAAGCCCATAAATTATAACCCTTGTTCTAAGCAGTTTAGGCTAAAGAAGTAATTTGAGCCTCACAACCCACTCTACTCTGATAAGATGCACCCAGGGACACCCAGAATTCATGATACTTGATGATTGAAGATTGATGATTTCATGATACTGGGTTCATGATTTGATATTCTCAATTTATTTTAAGCAAAATTGAAATAATGAAAAATTATGACTAAGTTATCATAATGCAGTTATCATAAATAACAGAACGTTCATGCTTAATGACACATTGGCACACTTTTGCACCGCAATATTTCATGTTGTTACATTCCTATTGACTAAGGTTTCTATTAAATCTGATATCTGAATCAAACGTTTCCTTTTTTTGACACTGTAGATTGTAAGTTAACTGTGTTTATTCTTGCTTCCTTTGCAGGTGAACAGATTTGTTGCCTTTAAGATTTGTTCACTCGGTAGGTGCAAAGAAAAAAAATATTTGTGTATTATAATGAACGCTTGTCCTGTTTTCCACTCTGGAATGTTGCTCATTGTGCAGATCTCAAAGACTAGGTGAACTGGTTTGCTTAAAATGCTACTGTATCTGATTGTCGTGTGACTTTTATTCTTCCAGTGCATATAATGATCTAATATGGCATTTTGCGTGGCCCTACAGAAAAGGTTCGCTCATTTGCAGCCACAGAGAGGAGCTTTACGATAAAGATGTTCACTTTCCAGTTCTTCACTCTTTTCGCCTCGCTTTTCTATGTGGCGTTCTTCCTGGGCAGGTAAAGAGCGTCTGGTTTCCTGCATTAATTAATAATCAAATGATTAATTGATTAGGAGATCTATCAGATCAACCTGTGAGCAGTTTTAAATGAGTCTGTTTGCAGGATCTTTAGGAGGCAAACTTTTTTCTTCTGTTGTTTAGGATTAATGGCTACCCAGGAAACTATGTGCGAATAGCAGGGGAATGGAGACTGGAGGAGGTAAGGATTTTAGATAATCAAGATTTACCCATAATTTTGCAGGCTTTGGAAGCTGTAGTAAATGTTGGCCTATATTAGATAATAGTTCCAGGTGATACACAGACTAATATGGCTTTGCTTGTAACTGACTGCGTTTGTCTGTTTCAGTGCCACCCCAGCGGCTGTCTTACTGACCTCTTCATCCAAATGGCCATCATTATGATCCTCAAACAAACCCTCAGCAACATTGTTGAGTTCACTGGACCGTAAGTACATTAACTTCAGTTTGAAGAACTGCATTCCTGGACACATGCAGCATTCTTCTGTACAGTAATCCATCCTGTGGGAAACTCAATGTAAATGGCCAATGTGTCATGCAGTAAATTATCTATAACCCTTGTGAACTGAGTAGAAATGGCCCAGGATTTCATGATATTAATGCACACTGGAGTTATTTCTCCATTCTCCTTTAAAGCTACCATTTCAGTGAGATAGTTCATTCTGGACGGTGGCAATATTTGAAAGATTTCTTGTCCATTTCTCAAATCCTTTCCTTTTCTATCTAGTTGGTTGAAGCTCTGTCTGAAGAGAACAGCATTTAGGAAGCAGCTCAGGAAGTGTGGGAACTGCTACCGGAAGGCGTGTCGAGGAGAGGGTGCCGACATCGAGCCATGTGACATCTGCAATCTCCGTGATTGGCTGAAAAACTACCATCTCAATACTGTCAACGCCTTCAGCCTGTTTAATGAGTTCCTGGAAATGGGTGGGTGTGTTTGAACAGCACTCATACACTCCTCACTCCTCCGTGTTCCTGGTTTTGTTTCCACCACCTGTAACCCACATGCATATTGGTCACAGTAAACCTCTGAAAACACAAACTCAGTCCTAGTTCTCACTCACTATGTTGTTTATTGTCTTAAATGTGTTGAAGTCCACTTTACACTCATAATGCGCTCTGTCTACTGCAGTGCTTCAGTTCAGTTTCACCACTATCTTTGTGGCTGCGTTTCCCCTGGCTCCTTTACTCGCCTTTGTAAACAACATATTTGAGATTCGCCTGGACGCTATCAAGATGCTGCGTCTGGAGCGCCGTCTAATACCAAAGAAAACCAATGATATTGGTGAGCCATCATTTTGTGCATGCAGATTCACTATCCAGGACTGAACATGTAACCAAAGAAATACTTAACTCTCTCATTTACAACTCTTTGAAACAAATCCAGATGTTTTAAACCCCTCAGCCACATTTGTGTTCATAAGTAAATGTGGAGATATATTTATTCTAAAATTATTGTACATACAGTAACCTTTATATATTTGGCCTGTTTTTTTCTATTTTTTGACAACAAAGTAAAAAAGTCAGATAAATAATATAAAATGAATGGGAATATAATTTCATACATAATAAACAGTGTAGTTTCATTTTAATAGTAAAAAAAAAAAAAAAGCCTTTGTGAATATTTGGGGGCCCTAAGCAACATCCTACTTTGGGATTGACTACCCCAATTGATGTATTATGGACAATTGTCTAATAAGGACTAATAATTATAAATGGCATGTTTTGTATGTAAATGAAATAAATAAATAATACATAAAATGAAGTACTTCATACTTGTTTGGCCTCTGGTGGCTTGGGGGCCTTATACTGCTTATAGCAATCGCTATGGCAGAACAAAAATAGACATTTTCTTTCTAAGGATTATAATATCAGTAAACTGAAGGAGTTCAGTCAGACTTTGCTGATGTTTTGCCTGTTTGATGGATGTGTGTTTGTGTTTGTGTGCTCAGGTGTGTGGACTCATGTATTAGAGGCGATCGGGGTGATGGCTGTCATTGCTAATGGACTCGTGATTGGCATCTCCTCCGAATTTGTCCCACGTCTGGTTTATCGCTACCGTTACGGACCGTGTGCCAACGGGACAGCCATAGACCTGCAGTCAGTACCTACAAGCTGATCCTTACTTTTGCTGCCCTCTGCTGACACACCTTATAGCATGCCTTAATACAGGAGATCCTCGAGTTATGGCACAGATCCGTTCCTACGACAGTGATATTACCCAAATTTTGGTGTTATTTGAAACACACCCTAGCCTGAGTCCCTTACCTATCCTAACTCAGTTGTAAAATCATAATCCAGAACATAAAAACACAACTAAGCCACAGGAAAAGGAAAAGGACATAAATATACTGAAGTTGCACACTGTACTGTAGTAAAAGAAAAAATGACAAAAAATGAGTGTAACAACACTTGCGCTTTGAACAGTCCAATGGTACCAACTCCCTCACTCATACACTTCCAGTTAAAAGTTTGGACACACCTTCTCATTTAACAATTTCCTTTGTTTTTATTATTGTCTAAATTGAAGATAAATATTCACAACATCACATATTGCTCTGATGACAGCTTTGTACACTCTTGGCATTTTTTCAATCAGATTCTTGAAGTATCGACCTGGAATGGTATTTAATTAACAGGTGTTCTTCGGCAAGAATTCATTTGTGGAATTTCTTGCCTTCTTAATGTGTTTGGGACCCTCAGTTTTGATGGTAGGGTTTGAACAGAGTTAATGATCCTATTCCACTACAGTTTTACAATAAACAAAGAAAAAACATTGAATGAGAAGGTGTGTCCAAACTTTTGACTGGTAGTGTACGTCACGTTGCTGTGTGCTCTGCGTGTTCTGCGTGTTCTGCGTGTTCTGCTTATTCTTCCACCGCACGCAACCAAATTATTTATGGGAGTGAGCATCGCGAACTCGAAACGTCGTATGTCGAGACTGTCGTAACCCGAGGACCCCTTGTATACAAAAAGCTTCTTTCGGATCTCCAGCTCACAAGCTTGATATAAAACATAAAGTTCTCCTAGCTGTATTTACCTTTAAAAGATAAGTGGTATATAGGGCTTCATATCTGAGCACTGTAGCTGGCTGCCTCCAGTCATATTTAAATGACCCATTTTTCTAATAGCTGAACTGTTTTTGTAATAGCTGTATGGATGGATACATTAACTACACCCTCACCACCGCATACATGTCGGACGAAAACGTGCGGAAAGACTTCCTCCCTAAGCAGATGATGTTGGCAGATGGATTGAATGTCACTCAGTGCAGGTGGGATTCTGTATAAGCTGTTGACAAGAATGTTTAATTGCTAATGTACACTGACAAAAATGCTGTTAAAGTGTCCCAGTGTTTTTCAACCTAATCTGCTGCATCCATGGCCTACACTCATTTACAGGAATTTCCATGCATTTAGAAAAGTACAGAAAACTCATTTACTCCAGCTGTCGCTATAATGGAAGCCGAGGTTTTCTGGTCTATTATTAAATACAGAGAGACGCATAAAAACTATTGTCCATGGTAATCGGAAATATGCTAGAGATGTGACAACCACAAAAAGACTAGGCTGAAATAACGCTGGAGAATTCCTGTAGAAGAGTAACGATTTAATATAATTAGCAACAGTAATTGCCTGCTAGTAGCTGCTTCTGATAATAAGTCTTTTGTCCTACTCCAGTTACAAGGACTACCGCAATGAATTGGACCAGAGTTTCACCCCACAATACTGGCTCATACTAGCTGCTCGTTTCGCCTTCGTTATCTTGTTTGAGGTATGATAGTAGGCCTGTAAATACTAGAACAAGGCCTTTTCTCTTTTTCCTGTCGATCCTATTTTTTTATTATTATATCCCCCCCCCTTTTTTCACATGATCTCAGTCAAGTGTGTTTGTCTCCAAGTGTTAAAGGAATACAGTACACACAAATAGCAACAACATAATTATCAATGAAAGCTATAAGGGCTCATGTTCATTTTACACAAACTGGATCAAGCTAAAGCTTTTAGTCATTGCTACATTAAAGGAATTCCTAAAATTGTAAATCAATTTAGCTTCCCATTGGAAGCATCAATTCTGTATCTTCTGTCCTCTCTCCAGCACGTTGTGGTCATATGCAAGTTCATCGTGGCCTGGATTGTGCCTGATAACCCCATACGGGTGAAGAACGAAAGGCTACAGGACAAACTGCGCAGACTGAAAGATGAGCTGTGGTGAGGACTTCAAATGGAGTATTTTTTATTTATTTCTTTATTTTTTGACTCCTTCATTTCGGGTGAATGTCTCCCTTTTATTGTTTTAGGGAAATGAGTGTGAGATATGACAGCCAGTCCACAGACGTTTGACCGATGAAGGACTAATTTGATGGCTCTCAGAAACCGGTTCATCCAGAGTGACGTGAGACGGGTGATGGGAGAAATGCATTTAAGCCATAATTTACAGCTCGAATGGACACTGGAACTCCTTTGCGATGCTTTATTTGACTTGATATTTATACTCTGTTGACTTGTTTTACATTTTAATTAATGTAAATTAAATTTATAGGCGATGAGATGGCGTTTTCAGTCAGCTTAGCTTTTTTTTTATAAAGTTAATATAAAGTGGAGTTTGGACTCTGGCTGCTTTGTGTATGTTGCTCTGGCTGCTTTGTGGCTGCTTTGTGTATGTGTCTAGTTTCAGTTCTCTCAGTGATACAATAGTATCTTTAAGCTGCCACCCACTGGTGTTCACTGAGCATGTTTTTCAAGAGTCTTCACTGTGATCAGATGTAGATGCTTTGATGCCTGTCATTTCACAAGATGACACACCTATAGATAATCTGTTTATAGCCTGGATTAAGGTGTGAAGAACTTGCTCTTCTTGAATGTACTGGATGCTGATCCTCTAGGTGGCAGTGGAAGCAGCATGAAAGACTGAGAAACTAGTAACAGACAGAATTTAATTATTTTTTATGCTTTTGTGCCACGCTAGTGCCTTAACGGAGCTCAGCTCAATTTACTGCAGCTTACTAGTTTTACTTTCGACTCTGGATGTGTCTTGATTTATTCTGTGCACATGAAGGGACAGATTTGGCTTGTTTAAGTGGAATTATAGTTGTGTTGTATGACTGTGTTACAAGAACTGAAAATGTGAAATGTTTGAGCTTTTTTTATGGTGCATCGACAGGGTTACATGCGGCTCTCTATGTGGCCGTTTTCTCACGACGTTTTTGGATGTGAGTGATTTTCAGCTGGACCTAAGGCAGTCTTTTTAAGCCTTGGAAGGTTTTACATAGAAATTCTTGTTTGTAGGATTTCAGTGACGTGACATTATCTGTTTCACATTTACTCTTAAGTAAGATAATTTACTGTATGATACTTCAAATTATAATATTCTTTTCCTGTCTCACTGTAGAAGTGTAACAATACAGTAAATTCACAAATGGATTTGATTTGATCGATGACTCAGGGGTCATGGTTTGATTATACTCGCCTGTTAAAGTGTAAAGGGGCCATTTTTGTCACACATAAACACACCATAGTACTCAGTGTCAACTCATTCATCCGAGTGAAGCAGTGGGCAGCCGGCAACGCAGTGCCCATGGAGTAGTGTGTGGGGACGGTAGCTTGCTTAAGGGTACCTTAGTGGTGCCATTGGCAGTCCTGGGATTCAAACCCACAACCTTCTGATCGCAGGTGCAACTCCCTAAAAACCAGCCCACCAGCTCATTTTGCTGAATAACTATGTTATTGACTTATTCAACAAAATAAGACTGAGAACAATATTCTCTGTATTCTGAGAAAATATTGACTGTATTCAGTTGTGGCACAATTTACTTCTGGTAAATGGTGGTAAATGTAAGATGTGATTGTACTGGACTGGGTTGTTGATTGGCACTCCTGAGCTATAAACAATGCAGATACAGAAGTATTATAAATAAAATGTATTGCACATTTTTTTCAGTTTAATATTTTGATGCATTGTTACACCCCTACTACACTTATAACTACATACTATACATCCTGCTTGTATCTGCTTATGATACTGTCTGTGGAAAGGTTTTTTAGTACATAAAGTACTAACGTCTTCTTGATTTTTTAAAATGCTAACTTAAAGTCAACTGGAAACCAAAATAAGCCCTTTTTTAAAATTCCACTCTTAAAAATAGCTCATAAGTGCCAAACAGGGTTCTTTGTGTAATTACAAAGAATCACTTTTGTTTCTCCAAAGAACCTCTCAGTAGCCTGTTCAAGGAACCATATGAGGTTAAAGACTCCCACATACTGTAAATATTCTGTATAATGTAAACCCTTTAAAAGGTTCACACCCTTTATATGATCCTGGTTATATTAAGCACAATTCATTGTATTATTTAACATGATTATTATTTCAAAAAGTAGTTTTACTGTGTCTGAAACATGCCCAGTGGGCATGGAAAAATAATGTTAATCCATAAATGTCAAAATTAATCCAAACTGATCCAAATTCAATCCAAAATCTGTTTTTTCTCCTCAAATGACCTCCTAACCTGATACTGTCTTTCACCCAGAACGACATCACAAGACAGATAAAACATGATTTAAGATGATTCCCGTTGACTTTAAAACATTTGTAGGAAATTCTGCACCTCATCCTGGGAAATGGATTGTTTTACTGTGATGCGGAAAAAGTTGCATTACTGGTGTATTTAATTGCCACGTAGTTGTAAAACTTTTGTCAGCTAGAAAATATTAACATATTTTGTAACCTTGAACTGTACATGCAGATGTTGTACTACATACTCAGAATGAAGGGTTTACATCATTGTATTTGCACAATAAAGCTTTCTACCCCTTCACTCTGCTGCCTCCACAAGGTGTCAGTGTTACAGCGTTAGTGTGTGTGCAGTGTTTTCCCCCAACCATGAAATATTTGCGTCCTGCTGTTGAATTCCATGGTTACTGCTGAATTGTGTGTTACCCCTTTGTGACTGGAAACCCTGTTCCCCTTAGAACATTTGAACAAAAGGGGCAGCAAAGTGATCTTTTACACGCTTACATAATGGACTTATTAAAGTTTATTAAAGTTTGAATATCTGTCCCTGTTCCAAACCAATACAGCGCAGTTCTTTGATCAAAAGTTTATCCAGATGCCAAATGATCACAATTACAAAGTTATTTATAGGAGGGTTTTTTTAGCAGTGTTATCTTGCAGGCCGTGTAGCTTCAGTATCTGCATCTGGCTGTGGGACGAAAGTTCATGAGCGAGTCAGGCATGCATTAATCCTTCTTTTCTCCTTCATTTCAGAAGAATGTGAGAGTTTATGCTCTTCAGTTCATGCAGCACAACAACCGAGACATTTTTGCTCCTGTCACTTTAACTGTTACGAAACTTCCTAACTGGGGCCAGACAAGGCCCGGAGTGAGTTTTTTTGGAACACATATTTCTACATGTGGTGTGTGTGTGGGGCTTTTTCACTGGGACAAAACATACTTGGCCAGCCCCACACAAACAAAATACTCATCAAAACTGGTGTGCTGTTGGTTGGAAAACTATTTGCAGTAGTTTGGGTGAAAATGGTATGTCTTTGGTGAATGGTCTCTTTCCCACCCAGCTAGTCCAACTTTCTTAACAAATAATGGTGCCAAAAGGGATCACTTGGAGTGATACAAGAGAAGAATCACTTTTGGCTCCCTAAAGAACCTTTTGACTGATGGTTCTTTAAAGAAACCACCTTTAAAGTGTGGTGTGAATATGTAAAACCTCTTGGAGATCCTATGGATAAGTCCACTGCCAGTTAAAGGTGCCGTACTTCCAATTTTTTTTTTCTTTTCTAAAGGTATAGAAACAATCAGTATGTGGACGCTCTTTAAACTTTAAGAAGTTTCTTCCAAATGTGATATGCTTACATACATACACTTATTTACAGAAATGGTTCCATGAGAGATGTAACATTTGTCATAGACCAATTGTTTCTTTTAAATGTTTAATTTGTGAGGGGTTGCTTCCTGAGATTTATTAATGGTGGCAAAAATAGTAAGCTTTTTAAGTCTGTCACCCATGTGACAATATTCCCCAGTTGATACTTAATCCCAAGGACCCTTTGCCATACAGTCCTTAGATTCTCACTTTTACCGTACAGAGCAGCCGTATTCTAACACATTGCTCAGGGAGTGGTTCACATCTGAGTTGGATGTAGATAGAGAAGTCATAGACCGCTTTTTCACTTTAATTTTTAAGGGTGAACCTGGATGTGCATAGAGGGTGTTGCTGGTTGTTTATTCTCTTTTAAAATTGTTGACCATTTGTGAAACAATTCCAACATATAAAATTGAATTGCAGTCACTGCCTGCTGTTGAAATTTCAGTTTATAGCATTTTCTCAACTTAATTGACCTTCATAATGGAATTTGGAGGCTTTGATATGCATCTAGTAAACTTATTTTGTCTGAGGGGCCCCATAAACTTTTCCCATTGTGCAAGTCACGGACTCTTTTCCACTTCATTTGCTTCATCTGAACTCAGATTATCACCCTTTTTCTGAATACCCACAAACTTTTTGTTGGACCAACTTGATTTTGTTCTACACTGCCTGCCAAAGGCTACACATACAGGCCAGTTTCCATCAAACTGTATACACATGTCTATAGTGAATGATTGACAAGTTGAGAATAAATGTCCAATTTTCCTAAATTATTTACTTTTTATGAAAATGCTTGTAATATTGTGTATTAATGCACACGTATTAATTGTTCAATTTAATGATCACACTCATTATGTTTAGATTAATCTTGGTCAAAATAATGCAAGTGAACCTTTAATACTTTGGTTTTAATGTGTCGCAAATCATGTCACAGTCACAGTCTGTGGAAGTATAATCGCAATCAGCAATATTGTTTCACTCTCTGATGTGTATTTAAAATTTACTTATGCAACACAAATACGGCCAGTTACAGTTTTCACCACCGGGCAAATTCTATGTTTTGCGAATTTTCTAAGAGAATGAGAAATAACCTATTTAGGGAGACATGTAAATGTCTGTTAACTTCACATTTTAGTACCCAATTTCTATTTATGTGTAAGTTTAACATACTGGGAAAAATCATACATTTAAAATGGATCATAACTTTCACATAGACCATTTTTTTCTTTCCATATTTCTGCAAATGAACAGTAATTATGCATTATAAGTATGGTCTCTGCAGAGGATGTGTACTTATTTCAGCAAAACCTAATTTGACTAGGGGCCTTCAAATGTTTGTACACAACTGACAGAGCGTAGTTGGCAGGCAGTGTGCACACTGGTTTGACAGTGTAGTTTTGATTATGATATACTATGCTGCGTGCTCTGAGCACTGACATTCACTTATCTTCATGTTTCACACACTGAAACTCCCTCCTCTTCTGCTCTTTATAACTTTGTTTCTTTCAGTGGCTTGCAGAGTGATAAAATAATAAGCATGAGGGAGAAGGTCAGGCCAAGCCCTCAGGCCAGCATTTTTTGGCTCAGACCACTGACCCCTACAGAGCTGTTTTTGATTTGTTCCTCTTGAAATATTTCCCTCCACTGAGGCTTCTTATGGCTTATCAAAACACCTTTCTTCCGAACATTAGCCAGAAGAAGCACAAATACATGCAACACGCAAGCTAGACAGAGGGGAGTCCTTCTGGTCAGTGAACTGTCTGATGAGATAAATGTGTATCCCGTCAACCTTTACAACCCATCCGCTGTATTTAGAAACCACTCGAAATGATGGACTTTCAACAGAGTGAACTGTCCTCAAATAGTCCTATTCATATTAATGAGACATTTTAGTACTGTTTAGACTTTCTATTGAGTTTCCAGTTTAAAATGCTGCACTACTGTGTTGGACTATATTGTTATAGCCAATTGTAAAATAACCCTTTTAATGTACACCAACCAAAACAAATACTGGGTCTAATACCAAGTAAATAGTGTAGTGAAGCTTCAGGCAATACTCAGGCATGACTAAAATCATGTTCATCTACCCTGTAAATGGTCAATAAAACTCTGTCTGTTGTTACATTTGATTTCAAAGTCATGAGACACACAATAGTTTTATTAATTTATTTTTTACGAATGTAATATTGCTTCATTTCAGTCTGTGTGTAATTCAAGCTGTTAGAAAATACTTCTCTACATCAGTTGATCTGTTCTGCTACTGATGGTAATGGTATTTAACGTCATTGTTAACATTATCTGGACAAAAATCTACAAAAATGTTTACACTCAAATGTCTTTGATTAATATTAAAATGTAACAACCACAAAAGCCCGCAGGGTGTTACATGAAAAAGCAATGCTCATGTATCAAGAGTGCACTACTGTAGTACTATATAGTCTGTAAAGTTTAGTGTGTTGGGGGTTTTGTACCTCAGTCTTGTATCTGATTCACAAGTTTGTAAGCCTCTCCTCTTAGTGTGTGACGACTAGAAGGGTAAATGGTGGCATATATTTTTTTTAATTACAGTCACATAACATTGCCAAGCACCTCAACACGCTTGGAGGGAAACGTTGACTAGGTGAATGCCCAGCTGTATATCACTCCACAAAGTTGAGAGAGTGCAAGCACAGCATCCAGTCTTTTCCCAAACCGAACACAGCTTGCTGCGAGTAACAGGGAACACAGTCTGTACATCGGCACAACTGGGATTCAACCCCAGCAATAATTATTGCTGAGTGTCTAAGAATCCAATACAAAAATACATATGGATATCTTATGGTTCCCATACCAATCCCCACTTACAAATTCTATTTGAACAAAACATGTCCCCAAATTACTGGTGTTTTCATTGTAACTAAAACCATTTTCCAAAAAAATATAATGTGTCTATATATATATATATATATATATATATATATATATATATATATATATATATATTTGTTTTT
>JBBPCX010000040.1:20327949-20357006 GCA_037974365.1 Hydrocynus forskahlii
ACACACACACACACACACACACACACACACACACACACACACACACACACACACACATATATATATATATACACACATATATATATATATATATATATATATATACACACACACACACACACACACACACAGGGTGGAGTTTTGAGGGCAGTCAAAATTTTTGACACAGGAACTGACCAGTGACACTACAAATGTGACTCATTTGTTCCTTCCTGTTCAGGTTTTCCTGTCTTGCAAAAGTAATAATAATGCGCTTATGACAGCACTCCCCCACAAAAATTTCCTTCAACACTGAATGAAAGGAAATTAAAAGACAAGAATGTTTAAGAAGACGGTTTTCAAAGGACCTCAAACTATTTATGTCATACATCACCAGTTCTGACACTCTTGCGTAATATACTCAGCTTTCTTTAAGTAAGGGCTTGGCAAAAATTTTAATCATCACGCTTTTCCATATATCCCAGCGTAGTGGTGTCCACACCTTGCTTCTTTAGTTTAGTACTAGAGTAGGGAGGCTAACATAAACACTAGAAACATCCAAATCCCAACCCAAACGGTTTCTGAAACTTATCTTGACCTGTTCAAACCACATCCAGCTCTTCATTAAGGAGGCCAGGCTTGAGGTTTGGAACATAGTAAGACACATGACTGTGTCCTAAACAATTTGGGTGACTATTGATTTCTAGTGTTTGTTAGTAATGTTGGTCTTATAGCTCCAGTTCTAAACAAAAACTGTCTTGGCTGCTTGACTACATCTGGGGAAAGTGGAACGTCGAGTACATTTTATGTTTAGCCAAACTATTCTATTAGGATACACTCATTACTACATTAGGAGAACAATTGTGCGCACACACTCTTCTGGTTTAAAATTATATGCGCATGTTGAAAACGGAGAACTAAAAATGAGAGCAAAAGCAAAGAAGTCCTTCTGCTGAACCACCTGGACAGATATTAAAATAAAACCCATACGGGGAAACAGATACAGGAAACGAGACAAAACTAAACAAATTAGTCACAAATACACTTGACTTCAAGTAAAAGAAATATAATCTGAAGTACAGAACAGCTTATATATAAACCAATCAATCAGTACACATACTGGAACAAATGACTCAATGTACCACCCCTCTCGTTTGCCACGGATGTGCAGTCTCCTTATCATGGCCTATTACTATGACTAAAAAGGGCCTGCCCTGTTTCTGATCTCAAAACAGGCATGAGGTCATATTTTGACATGTTTAGTTATTGTTGGTGTGCAATGTTTCCAATGTTTCCAAGCCATTGTGCTAGAGTTCAGCCAACCAGGTCAAAATAAACAACGTAAATTGGAATATAATATAATTCACAACACCTGGTGTACGATTCTGGCAGAAGTTTTTTTTTTTAAATTTCTCTGTGCTTATTAGGTAACAACCTGTGAAAGTTTCAACTGTAGATTGTCGAAAATAGGCCACTGAACAAGGCACCAAATGGCTTTTACTACTGATCTCTTCACCTTGTACCCTTTCTGAGTTTTCACTATGGAGCTTTTGAGAGATTCCAAAATAGGACGTTTACACTTTTAAAGCACCGCGACTGTAGTTCACCTTATTTATTTATTGTAATTCTCCGGTAACACCCCTGACTTAGCTTTAGCAGGGACTTGATCTTTTGAAGATGACATGGTTAAAAAGAAACACAAAACTGGAAACTATTTCAACACTAGAAAACGTGTTACGAAATATGTCAAAATGAACTTTGTAACACAGTGTTGTGTGGCAATCTGCATGACAGAATGGGGAAAAAATCCCATTTTAAGATTTGATAGAAACAACAGATTAAATGTATAACTGGAGAACAAGTAATGCTATTGACTTCTCTTGCGCTTGATTCTGCTGTGAGTAAACCAAACAAAAAAATTTCTGTCTAATGCTTAGGAACCCCATAAAAAAAAATGAATTCTGCCTCTTGCAAAAGGGTCTTGCCTCTGCTGGGCAGAGGCATTAACAAAGCAGAACCACTCAAGTAATTTGGTTTCTATGGATATATTACTCTCCTCCCATTAGGGATAATTGAGTCACCCCAACCCACCTCGATTCTTCCAGCACGCGGCTCGCTGCATTCTCCAGCCAAGACTAACCACACACACCCCCCATCGAGCTGATACACGTTTTCCCCGAACACAACCTCTGTTTTGAAGGCACAATGGAGAAAATGACAGTCTAAACACATGGAAACAATGGCACAGTACACATGAAAGTAGACATAACACACCTGCTGGAAAGATGCCTCTGTGCGCGTGGGCCCTCTATGTATCTTTCTAAATGCTCTGCCTTTCTTCACTCTGATTCAGTCATGATTTATGACAGCTAAGACATGCACAAGGTATGACATGTTGCTAAAACCTGCCATTGTGTTTTGCCTTGCAATGCATGGATTGCTCTGCATTACCTTTACCAAAATAATTTAATTTTGCAGTATTATATGCCTGCTGTGATTCATCAAAACACCCACCGAATCACATATACTGAAGATACTATATCTAGTGTTCGGGGAGTGAACAATGCCAGAGAGTGTAAGATGGAAAACCAAAGTGCACATCATAAAAGCCTGCTCTAAAGCTTAAAATGCTAGAACAGCCTCAGCAGGGCCTAAGCCCACCTACCAGATGGCCCACCCAGGCCGAGAGCTCAGTTTCATTTGTATCCTCATTAAACGACTTAAAGACATTCTGTGATGCTCAGGGTGGTGGTAATAAAGAGTAAGCTAGAGAAAGACAGCTAAAAACTATAAGAACCTATCAGCAACTGTACACTTAAATTCCATACCCAATTGATTTAATAACTTACATGTTGGTTTAAACGAACGGAATAATTTAAATATTGACAGTATTGCACTGATCATTCTGATCATTTTTATAACGTGGACATAATTGCCACATTAAGATATATTCCACACAATTCTGAATCATAATCTACGTTTGTTAAGAAACACACCGATGTATTGATTGTACTGCCATTGTCTCAAAGTGTATTTTATTAAACTGTCCCTACACTGATATAACGCAACACAAATCATGGCTCTATAAACTTCCTATTGTAAGTTCAATTAACACAATGACTCTCTTTCGCAGTTTAGTTAAGTGATTTTTCTGCATAATTCAGTATTTGAAACATAATGTAATAGGGACCACACATCTGAAATAGTTATAAATATGCAGAATGATGCCCAAGACAAAACATACTTTTTAGATACAGTGGAGAGGTACGTAAGGCAACACAGAAAACACTATTATTAACAACAATACACACAAAAACTCAGATGATCATGGTTTCTGGTCATTTTGAATAGTTAATATAATGATTTTACTTGTGTTGTACACACTGGTTCCCATCACCACCACTGTAAGTACATTTCTACATCATTCCATATTAAAACACTCTAAATGACTTTGTTTACATGTAAATACATGAACTTTCCAGACATTTGGAAAGACTGCTGGGATTCTGCTTTAAGAGTACTAACTGAATAATAAACCTGGACTTTGAGGGGTTAACTGACCCAGGGTATGTTCTGCTGAAGCAGTTGCAGAGAATGACTCTCCAGACCGAGCACCTGTTTCAACATCAAATGACTACACAGCAGCTGCTCATGCCATCATAACACATGCCTTCTCGCACTCCCCTGATAAGAAAAGTAGGCTGGACTTTGCCATGCATGTCCATTTCTGCAAGGGACCATCTGTTAACTTGTCTGGCTTATCTCAGCACCTATGACAGTAACTGACCATGTTTGTCTTGTGCAACAAATGTGTTTGAGTGTTGTACCTGCGAAAACTTTCACAGTATTTATGCTATTAAGAGGCCACCTCAACGGATCAATTTACACGTACGGTATTAGCACACTTTATTCACTTAGTTCACAATGCCATTCAATATTTTATTGCATCTGCGGTGTGGAACATCTCTTTATTAAAGGGCCCACACAGTGGAAAACTAGTTTTTTCTCCCCCTTTTTTTCCATGTGGTATTACAAAATATTCTCCAATTCAAACGCAACAAACTAGGTTGCAAAACCAACCAGTTTCAAATTCATTACTTTGTGATGTCACAAAAACCAACATATTTATACATGTTCATCTGCTCAGCCTACAGTAGTTCAGCCCTGCCCTCTAGAAGGGTAGTTACATGTTTTTTTCGAAAATAAAGGTGAGTAGGTTTCTCAGACAGGCAATTACGTTTGATTTTCTCTCCCACAAAAGCTAAGCTCTTGGCTTTGCCTCTGCCCTGGAATCCATTCAATGCTCTTTATTTGATAGGACCAACTTACACAGATTATCTCACATTACAGCCCATAATGACTAGAGATGGGTGTGTTCAGAATTGGGTGCTAGCCCATTCCTCTGCACTAAGCTGGGAATTGCTGTAACGTCTGCATTAACATCTACAGTCTCATATATCTCTGTAGTCCGCTCCCGCACAATGCATCCGATTGCCCTCTACCCACCTCCACCCACTGCAAGTAAGGGCCTGAAAACGGTGCCTAGAACCTGTAAATGTCTTCTGTTTAATGACAAATCTTGATTTAGGCATCCAAAGAAATATTTCAGCATTTATTTCAACCCAGTATATATTTGCTGCATTTGTATTGTACAGTCATTTATCACAGACAATAATTTTCACTTCTATGTACTGGGAAAAGAACAGAGAACCTCATCACTCAAAAGGCACTTCTTATAGAAGCAGCTGAATTCCTTGATTATACATTTCTATTAAACAATCTGTTTAATTAGTTTCTGAGAGACTGGGTTGGAGGAATTTGTGGTCATGTATTATAAGTGTAGTGGTTTGGGTGGGGTCAAACTTCATTAGAACAGCTTCCAAAACACATTTCTCACATTTGTCTCATCTTCAGATCTGCATTGTTAAGAGTGTAGTGGTTGCACTTTTCAATTTGTGTTATTTGGTCATAAATTTCAAGCAGAATCCAGCCGTCACTCTTCTGTGAAAGCATTCCCAGAATGCTCCTGCTATCCGTTGTCTTCGACTGAAATCATTGTAGAGAAATACAGTATATTGAAGTGACTGACCATAGTATTCAGCACTACAATACAGATATGGTATATAGAGAATAGGCTGAAAAACACTGGAGTATTCATTTAAATCTAGAATTTAGAAGTGCTTTGTGTCACAAACAGAAAACTTTGTAACAATCGCAGGACTTATGATTGGTTCAAGACCTGCTACTCGGTTCCAAATCAGTTTTTTTCTATAGCAGTAGCCCTTTTTCTGCATTAGTCAATGTGGCAGCAGGCTCTGTTACGTGTGGAACTCCTGTGAGACCTTCAGCTGTTCCCAGACATCAGCACGGCCACCCGCTGGGCTCCACAATAGCCAGTGTGTCCCTGTGCCCCCCACCCTTACTGCCCCCAGACCAAGAGGTTAAGAGGTCAAGGCACTGTTAAACTACTATGCAGATACTGGGGTTAAGGCTGGGCTGAGGCCTCAGTGGTTGATTTCTCCATAACTGTTTGGCATGAATGGAGACTAGTGCTAGCACTCCTGTTGAAGGCTATGCACTAGAGGCACAGGACCCTCGCCCGTGATGTTTTCCCTTACTGTCATGGACACACACAAACACACAAAAGGTGGATGCATATAACAGGACAATACTGATACAGGAGTTGGCTGATATTGAGGTCTCACAGAATTTCTGGGATCAGTTCACTTTCTGGCAGTAACAGCTCGATCACAACTTGGCTTATATTATAACAACTGGGAAAAACATTCTTTTGACTTCTGAGCTGATGACCATCACCTGCTTACTTCTGTCACAGCAAGACAAGCTAAGCAGACAAAAAAACAGTCACTGTTGGATTAAAACCTTGTAAAACATATCCAAACCTAAGCTTTAACAAGAACATAGCAACAGTAATAACAATAATAATAATAATAATAATAATAATAATAATAGTAAGATAATAATCATTTCTATATAGAAATAAAAAGCTAAAAAGCAACCAAAAATTGTTAAGAATTCTGGGTAGCTCCAACCCCAGAGAAGTTTAATTTTTGCCCATATAAAAAATATTTATGCTGTTATTATCAGTTATAAGAATTAGGTAAGCAAACAAGACCTTCTGTATAATTCAGTCACTAAGTGGCTCAATATGGTGTACTGTAGACTTACTGATTCATATTTCTTTACAATGATAGATCAGGGGTCATGAAGTCTACAACACAGATATAGACATTTTATTTATCTAAAATGACCAGAGAACCTACATGCATTCTACATGCATTTTCTGAGGTTTATATGTAATGTAATGCTAAAACAGTGTTAACTCTGCTGGGTATAGTTTCCCTTACAACAAACTACAAGTTACCTTTTCCTCAACAGGTTTTAGGATAAAATAGTATCTCAAAGAACATGTCTCAGGCATTATACAGTATTTCCAAGAGGCCTTAAGCTCTTCAGCTGCTGTGTACACTTGGTAAGGTTCTCCAGAATGGAGCATTTCACATCAAACCATCAAAACAAATAAAGTTTAGATGTTTCTTAGCATAAGTGAAAAAATATGAATATGGGTCAGGCCCCATCACATAGACAAACACAGAAAGTCTCCCTTAACATACTGTTAGGCCCATCTCTACAGGCTCAAAATGTTCAGGAAATACCATGGATGACTCAAAAGGGAATTTAACATTTTCCAAAGCTTCGGAGAAGTCCCTCTCCCTCAGCTCCCGCCTTTCAGCAAACAGACCTGGCAAAAAAAAATCCCTCCTCCAAATTTGCACAATAGGGATGATTCAGAACGCTGAAAATAGAGGGGTTCAGCTTTCAACCAACCCTTTTCATTCAGAGTAAAGAAGAGGAGATGGAAAGAGAGAAAGCACATAGACCCTCTGTGATTAAAGCTCTCAATCAATTCCTTCGCTGTTGCCACTAGAGTACTCTTTTAGCTACATGGCTAAAATTTACAAGACTTGGTTTCACGTTTGGATGAGTGTGAGGCACAAGTTTTCCATACAGCAGGAAATGTAATCATGCTGGAAAACTCTGCCAAGATTCCTTACGGACTCCAAGGAAGGGAAAAAAGAGAGTGTGTCTGTGTGTGTGTGTGTGTGTGTGGGGGGGTGAATGAAAACGCTGGAGTTTCCCAGTACTGAGGAGTGGCTGTGAACAAGCTTGATCTCCCTAGTTTAGATTTAGGACATTTTCAGCAGTCAAAACACATTTGTGACATTGTGCAATGGCCTTGCTCCAGTTAAAGAGGGAAAATGCATTACAAAGATGCCTGTTAGATACTCTATTTTTCTTCAAATATTGGGATCTGTGATCAACTGCTGTCTTTGAAACTTTAACAGTAAAGTTTGTCATCCCATTTTTGAGTATTTAATGTTGACTTTGAATGTTATTTGCAGTTGTTTTATTTTCTTGAATTTGACCCTAAAGATAAAATTGACCCAAATCAGTGCATTTTTCATAGCCATGGTGACACATGCTTCTTCTGAATGGATTTCTAGTCTTAGCCTGCCACTGCTACAGTTATTTTACAGTTATGCTGAGAAGGCCTGCTGAAGGTGTCCTCCAGTGATAACGTAACTGATATTACCAGCATCAATAGTGCATTTGGTGATAAACAAATTCCCAATGGCAGTAGCACGAAACAATCCAGTGTTTTCAAGAAAGCATCTGGGTCGGATTTGTATTAAAACTTGCCACTTAAAAGACCAGTTGCAGCTTTCTCCATTATTCAAGCATGGTAAACCGTGTCTGCGAGCAATTAGCTCTAATTATCCTAGAAATACGGATAGTTAAAAGAGTCAGGAAAAGATGTTTATATACTTTTGTTTCTAAACACCCTATATACTTTTAAACAGTTAGTCATAGCGCCCAGACTTATAATCTTGAAGATATTTCTCTCACTCATTCAAGTCTCCATTAGTTCAAACTAGGGGTAGGGAAGATCTAAACAACACCCTGCCCCCCCCCATGGGAACCATGGATGTTTTTGTTGACCTGTCATTTTGGCCAGTTGTTCCTCCTGCTGTTAAGCACATACGAGGTCCTCCTGAATAAACAAATGTCTTCCAACAGGTTGACTTATAAATGTGAAAGAAAATATTCATATGCATAACAGAAGGTTGTCCTGGGATCAGTCTGAGGAGAATTAATATCATCCCATTTACCAGAATACAGGGAAGAAAATGGATGTTTCAACAAGAACATGACCCTATTTATAAGGCTGAAATAACTAAAGAGTAGGTGAGGGTTCTTGTAAGGCCTAGCCAATTTCCTCATTTAAGCCAATTAGAGGAATCTTGCCACCTCTGAACTACGATGCTGTAAAAAGCTAATCCCTTCTTATTGTAGACATCTCAAAAGTTGTAACTGCAAAACCAGCAATTTCAACAAAAAATGTTGGATGTTTCCCTCACTACTGTTATTATGGAATTTTACATTAGAGTATCTAAATTTCCAGTGCTTAGCTTGGTTAGCTTAGTTTCGAAAAATTGGAAATGCATTATATGAACAGTAACACTTTCATTCTCTGTATGACTGGACAATGATCACAACGAACCTCTTAGGAAATGCAGGTCAAAAGTACTGTTCACTTTAAATATTAATGCTCACATGTTTTGTGGTAATAACGGGAAAAGGCTGCACATCCATCAACTTGTGCAAGCGGAGAAATTCTGTGTGTAACCTGATCTTTTGTAAGCCCAACGCTTTACCTCTCGGTTGGGTCTTTATGTTCTGAATCCAGCAGGGGTTGGGTAATGTAATGGGCGTTTTTTAATGTTATTGCCAGATGAACCTGTGTCGCGCTTGAACAAGAGCATGCTTGGCCTCAGATCAAAAATTGAAGGTGTGTGTGGTTACTTCTAACAAAAATGTCCAGAGAGAGTCAGAGAGAGACGTTTAACTGTACCTGACTTTCAAGCATGAATAGCAGGTTAATGGAGGCCTGGCTTGGAAACGCAAAGCTGACATAAAAGAAGGAGCAAAAACTCCAGGCTGAGTGAAAAATTTCAGCAAACTGCGTAGAGAGTTCACTGAAAGGCAATAAACTATGTGACTATAAACTATAAATTGTTGATAATATAGCAATCCCTTGTACCAGTAATAATAACAAATCTGGTTGATGGAAGTGCATGGAAAAATCAGAGGGTAGGTGAGTGTGTGTGTGTGTGTGTGTGTGTGTGTGTAAGGGGGTGGGGGGTGGGGGGGGGTTGGTCAGACTATTAAGACAGCTAGTAATGCTAATGTTGCCAAGACTGAATTAAAGTGAATGGCCAGAAATTAGCATTATGCAAATGACAATCTTGGTAATTGGTGGACAGTGGTTTCCATTCATTGTCAGGCATGTTAGAATGTTTGGCTGAGCTATTCTTTAGTGATACTGATAAAAACAACATGAGAATGCTTACTGATGTAGAAGGTGCTGGGTGCTTCCGTGCCTTCGTACTTCAGTTCCAAGAGACTGTTGGTCTTTTGGTCATGACGGAGCCATAGAGACACGCCCAGGATTACACATCCGGCCAGCTGAGTGGACAGAAACAGAGAGATGGAGAGTAATGAGTCTTCATTTCATCTGGCCTTGCTGCGTGTGAACACAACCAAAGTTCAAGATCTGGTCATTTCACTGAGAAGGAACCAGAAACTAACCAATTCCAGCATCAACTACGCAACTCTGACTTATTTGTTCCGTTACTGAGAGGAAGTGCTGTGCTTGTGCTTTTCAGTCAGCAAATTCAAGTGACCCAGTGATCCTCATGTTCTTATCTCGAGCTCCTTCTGGAACTTGCTTACGGCCCACAACAAAGGCTTGGGGGGCCCTCTTGCAGGAGGAGTAAAAATATCCATACATGAGAAAACATCGGCACGTATCCGGCTAGCCCTCTTCATGGCTATCCAGTTCAAGACTCTCTTCCCTTCTCAAACGGAGACAGAAAATAATCTAATTCCTCACAAACACAGAATGGCAAACTCAGAGGGCAGGATGTTCCTACAACTCCATAGACAAAGAAGAAGGGTGGGGTAAAAAAAAAAAAGGCCAAAAAAAAAAAAAAAAAAGAGGTCAGACTCTTGGGCTAACCATTTAAAGTTTTTTTTACTACAATGAGTGGTATTGTGTGGGTGGGGGCTGCTAGAAGCGGGAAAGGGGGCCTCTGTTTACAGATAAATCACTGTCCAATCAGATGCAGGCCGAGAACAGCCCGGGCAGCTGGACCTCGTCAGCAGCGGACAGACGCTGTAGAGGAATGTAGGACACAAATAAGGGAGAAGTAAAGACAGCCCAAAGCCCAGCAGGAGCTAGCTGAGCAAGCGAGGGAACATCCAAACACCACTCAAGGGAGAGTACTGGGAATATGGAGAAGAACAGAGGTTTAGAGGAGGAATGCTGAGCTGACCTGAGCACTCAATCACTGGCTGACGGAAAAAAAAAAAGGCGCTGCTTCTTTTCTAAAAAAAAAAAAGTAACATGAAAGGGCCATTACTGATTGATTTGAAAGAATTACGATAATCGATAATAGCTGATGTAAAGGTATGTGGATGAAACATTAAACTGAGATAACAAGAATGTTGGCATGATGAACTGTTACCTGCCAAAACACTGACTGAAGTCTTAAATACTATTAGTATTGAAAAGTTATGTTACACTAACATAAATGGCATCTTTGGAAGCAGGCATGATATTTTAACCATGATCACCTTCTGCACTTTCAGTTTTCAGTTCCCAGATACCAGATCTGTGGTGTCTTATCATCGGGCAGCCCCTACATGAAACTAAGTGAAACTATTTCACTTTCTTTCTGACTCCTTTCATAGGAATCCTTAAGCCCAGCTCATCTCCTATGTCCTACTTCTCTCTCTCTCTCTCCCTCTCTCTCTCTCTCACACACACACACACACACACACACACACACACACACCCACACACACATACCCACACACACATACCCACACATGTCTGTGGACAGCTGCAGAATGAAATTTATCCACCCACAGGTCAAACCCAAGGATTTTTCCTGCTTTTTGCGGTGCAATTCTCTTAAGTCGTATAAACTGAGTAATAGGAAGGCAAGTATTTTTTTCCCTCTTTTCCTTCTTCTCGATACAACTGCCCGAGTCAAACATAAGGTCTATATCTACACTAGCATTGTTAAAAAGTGAGATTTCTTTTTTTACATAAAAGCAATTTACACCACATACCTGTATACACTGACTCTTTTAAAGTTAACTGATATAATATTTATATATAATATATAAGATTATACATAATATATAATATTTCAAACAATTTGAAGGAAGTTGCACAAAAATTGAGATATTTTCAATGATAAGCAAAGTTGTGGATGATTCATTCATAACAGAAAGCCATAAAGCATTGAGAATTAACTGGATAACGACCAAAGTTTGCTGATCAAATAGCTATTCACTAAATCTGCGACAAGAAAATACCAAAAATATATACAACTATAGTACGTAATTGCACTTTCGTCATATATGGAATTTGTTTATTGAATAATATCTGCGTATTAGTTTATGTTGTGGTGTGCAATTTCATTTTACTCAGCATTGAGGTCATTACTGAACATTAAATAATTATCTGCCAAAATTTAGTGGGGAGTGTTTAGATAGGCGGTGGTCTATTTTTATAAGTTCCTCATAACATGCAATAAAGGAAGCTATGAAACTGATTGTAAATCATATAAACCATTTGAAAACAGCACCCAAACAATTTATTATGAAAGGGCCGACAGAATTGTTCCGAATGACTAACGTTAAGAATGCATTTGCTTTCCCTTCTCCTTTAAATTTGCCACTTCAAAGACAGGTTTTGTTATGAGAACAACAATAAGACACAAAACAGTGAATATGACATGCTCCTATGTTTGGCTACATCCAGCATAGCAGAAATGTAATCAAATTATGAATCCCTACTTTTAAAAAAACAAATCCCCCTGGGAACACAGGACATGGTCAGGGAGAGTTTCTACAGAAAAAAAAATAAACAACACAAAGACGAATCAGAGAGCCCAAACCGATTCATGCTTGTAATCTGAACTGTTACCATGCCAGAGCGTGGCCCCCAGAGAGGTATAAAGTTCAACCACTCCTCTAAGGGTTTGAGGGTGTCTGACTAAGTGTCTGTGGGACTGATATAGAGACTCTCTCTCATCCCACTCCTCCCCTCTCTCTTTAGACCGCCCAGGGCCATTCCAGAGCTCAAGCAGCCTGCTGCTTAGCGACCGGGTAAACACCAGCGCTGCCAAAGGGTGAGGCTGGAATCAGGGAGCATCGGCCCACAGCTTTCGCAAACCTCATCTTCACCACTGCACTCCTCGAGCCCGCAATGACTCGGTCTTACTCATGAGGTTAAATCACTGGTGTTTCCCTAAAACTGAACCACTGGTGGGGGGTTTCCTTGACTTTGTTTCATGTTGAGTTTTTAAAGTCTCCAGCCAAGGACAGTTTACTGGTTCAAAAATAAAGCCCTCCTTCAAATAGACAATGGGGGAAAAGCACGAGGACCTTTTGCTACATTAGAGGTTCCCAAGAGCCAAGGCTGCTTAGTCAGACAGCCATGTCTGGAACATAGCGTCATGCCCTTCCAGCTGTCTCTCGTCCTGATAAAGGCTCTCGCTTCTCAAATGACTACTGTACATTATATCTGGCCAACACACTTCACCTCATCCCACTCCTGTACATGTGCGTGAACTTGAACACACACACGCGCACACACACACACACACACACACACACACTACTCATTCAGCCTTGCAAATCACATTCTGGGAAATTACTTGTGACTAGAAACAGAAAGTGTACTGCCCCCAGACTTACTTGTCACGGTCTTCTGTTCAGTGAAAAAAAACCTGGTGGCACAACATGAGAAGGCAGAACCTGGCCTTCAGATTAAATCCCCTGCTGGGAAAGTGTCTATGTAAACTGATTCTCCCACCATTCTAGCTCTAATCACTATTTTCCATGTATTTCCGCTTGGACTCTCAATGTTTTTATTTTGTCTAAGTGTCCTTTGTGTACGCCCCTAATGGGTTAGAGTTTGGAGGTTTGTTTTCCTGGGTGGGGTAAAATTCTGGATATCCAACGACGAAAAGAGAGGTTTGAGAAGCATGGCACAACAGAAACATTTTCAAGTTCAAAAGAGTCTCATTCACCAAGCTGAAAACCACAGCCGTTTACTCCTGTCATCATATCATCTGATATCCTTGGCGTTGATGCGAGAAAATAACAGGTTACCATGATTAAAGAGATCATGAATAAACTTTACATTGATAAAATGCACTTTGAGGCTCCAGGGTAAGAGCCCAATATACAATACAAGTACACAGAAGCTGCGAACAGATAAGACAACTTGTCTGGGCAACGAATCATAATGGACAACCATTAATGGTAAACAATAATGCTATGATGCCTCTTATGAATTATTTAAACCTTCCTCTGAAAAAAGAATCAAAGATACAAAACTAGATGATTGACCTCGATCTCTAATTACCCTAAGAGACAGGATAAGTGACAGGATGCGCACAATGGCTTTTTCCTTTTAGGCATGGCAATTTGCTTCCGATTTGCTTCCCACGTGGTGTCCGTTGAGTGAAAGAGTGAGCCTTTAGTGTACACTCTTGGCTCTTAATCTGCAAAGAAGATGGAAAAGGTATTTCCTTGGCCTGATTTGTCAGACTCGTTCGAGCCAAAGGTTCACGAGTCCGAAGACAGCTCACGGTGTGAATTATGCATTTTTTTCCCACTGTCCGACAACTTAAAGTGCTCAAACGTGTGGTATCTCAGGAATCTCTTCTGTTTTAGCTTAAAGAGCCATAAGCAAAGCAGCAGTTTGTTGCACCCTGAGGCAAAGTACCGTAGATGCTAAACTAACTTAATCAAAGCATTGCGATTTTTATTGGTTTTGTCTGTGGTGAGAGAATGAGGGATAGACACAAATGTACATTTTACATATGCACACACAAATACACACACTACAGGCCAGAAGTTTGAGATTTTTAACAATAAATCAATAAAGAAATTACCGTTGCTCTTTCAACTTTTTTTTTTTTTTATCAGACAGACCTGATTTGTTTTCTTCAAAACCAATAGTTTGAGCCTTTGTGGTTGAATAACACTTCACTACAGGCTATAAGATATTGAAAGCCAGTCAGTTAGATTTGATTTAAGTATTTCTAATGACTTAATGTAATAAAAAGTTGAAAAAGCAGCAAAACAACTTCTGTCCTCTAGTGTAAAACTAAAGAGCAGTTGTAAAAGTACTATCATTATCACACGTCAGCATTATGCATTGGTGCCATTTGCTTCTCCTAACAGTAAGGGAAAGTTGAAGCTTTTGTGACGCACCAAAAGTTGTATCCAGGGGGTTCAGACATGAGGAAGTGCAGTTGTTGTTCTTGCCAAGATGAACAACATTGCATCTTAAGAACTGCGTCTACTGGGGTGAGAAACGGGCTTAATCTCTTTCCTAATCTCTGGCTGCTAGTGAGATTGGAAGCCAAGGTATAATACATTATAGGAGATCCCCATTTCCAGTTATGCTATTGCAAAACCTTTTGTTTCCCCAAAAGGCTGTTAAAGCAGAAGCAAGAATCTAACGGCAACTCAAATTCCTGCCAAATCTAACTACCTGCATGTCTGGCAGTGGTGTGGGCTGCCACAGAAAGATCATGAAAACAAAATGTTTGAGAGATAAGAAGCTTTGAGTTCATCCAAAGCACAACATGTTCAGACACACACCAATGCGCAGCACACTGCAGTTCATCCTAGCATTTTCTTGTGTGGGTGTGAGGTTTACCAGAATTAGTGCCATGGCCTTAACCACTTTGTGCATCCTGTGATAATCCAAAAAAGTAAGCCATGCCTCCTCACAGCAAAAGTATAAATGTGAATGTAGGAGAACATCCATCTATCTATGCACCTATCTGTGTACCTATCTATCTATCTATCTACCTACCTACATATCTACCCATATGCATCATATTATGATGATCTGGTGACTGGAACCTGGAGACAAGACAAAGTTCCCCTGTACCCTCTTTTTAGAAAATCCTCTTCATTCCGGGAAGTCACGTCTATAGCCCCTGCTAAGAGGGTCTTATTAAACAGGCCCCTCCTGGACTCCTCCCTGCCAGAGACTTGGTGGTTATTTCTACCCCGTGACTAAGTGATAGGGGGTTGTAGAATGCCTGGCACGTCAACACTGGGGCCCAAAGCACTGTGACTATGATTCCAGTCATCTATTTGCCTGCCAGCTCAATTTAGTCTTACAATTTCAGCACACTTTTACAGCCAAGCTGACCTTGTCCTCAGTGTGGTAGAGTTGCGACACCTGCTTAGATTCTGAAACCTTCTTTTTGTGGCATTTTGCTTTCAGTTTAATAAAGTCCAACTGGACACCCTATAAATAAATAATTCATCATGGGCTTTCTCTCAGAAAGAGCTGCTTTATCCTCTGGCCAGTGTCCACCTTCACTAAAGATGTCTGGCCACCTGTCGGGCATATGAAGTGGTCTGTAAAAGAGGTGAGGCCCTATGTTAACAGAAAAGAACTATATTTCTCCAACATAATTGCATCTGAGCTTCCTTCAAGAAGAAAACATCTTACCACTGATGGGTGCAATTATACGCTGTAATGCGTAATGTTGATTACTTAATGTACGAAGTCAGAAGAGCTTTCCAAAACCACAAGGATTCAGCCTCTTCATTCCGGCCATGACTTGCGTGGAAAAAAAGGGGGGTCAATGGTTCATTTGCAGTTTCCTCACAACTAACCACACGCTTTTTGGGTAGTTTTCCAGTCATAGATTAGAAGTCTATTCCTAAATTTAAAACAGAAGTTCCAAATGAAATTTTCCGAAAACTTAAGATCCATTTTTTAAATCCACGTCTCAATCTTTGAGTGGAATAAACACTTCAGTCTCCACAGTTTCCATAGGCCTGCTGGAACTCTAGAGATGGAACATTTCTGCAGAGGCATCCATCAAATGAATGTGACCTGGGAGTAGGTGCTGATACTGATCAAAACCAGCTAGCAAACAACCAAACAGCCTCCACCACACTGACCACATTGTGCTACCCTGTAAACATCCTTCTTTTCACCCTCAGCTATGGTATTTTTTGGGGGGTGGCTGCTAAAGTGGGTTTCACAACTCAGCCACTTCCACAACTCCTTCACCCCAAATAGAGGGAGGGAGGGGCTGTGGTCTCTAATATGGGGGAGGTTTAACAGTCCGTTCAACCTAAAAACCTTCCAGAATTCAAGGAGACAAAACTTCATGGGGGAAAAACAAACTCCCTCCTCTTGCTCTTGCATGTAAGCGGTGGACTTTCCACAAGCAAAAATCAAGTAAATAAAGTAGTCCCTTATGGTCAGGCGTGAACACTCCACAGCGCAGCACACTGCGTGAAATTTTTGCTCTGCATTTAACCCATTCACCGAGCGAAGCAGCGGGGAGCAGTGTGTGGGGACGGTACGTTGCTCAAGGGTACCTCAGTGGTGCCACTAGCAGTCCTGGGATTCGAACTCACGACCTTCTGATCGCAAGAGCAACTCCCTAACCACCAGACCGCCGCAAAATCCGTTTTAGTTTTTTAAATGATCTGTGAATTCCCTCTGCTGGAAGCAGACCCTTGCAGAGTCCACGAAGAACTAAACTGTAGCTCTTCACGCCACCATTGTTTTAAGCCCACCCTCATGGCCTCTAAATCAGACACTCAGACACGCAGCCCAGAGACCAAACCCTCGCTCGTAGGTTAAATGAAACCTATTCAGTTTTGCAATTACGCACAATCGTCACCCGGTTCGGTTCCACCGCCCCTCTCACTACAATCCCCCTATAATAAACAAGACCAATGGCGGTCTAACGGTGTCTGTTCTCAATGGCCGAAGCCATACACTCGGGCTCATCGCCGAATCCTCGAGCACTCACCCAGAAGATGAAATTGAAGAAGAAAAGCATATATTTGATGCATTTCGTACAGCCTTCCACGCCCATGGTTGCGGTGTGTAGATGTGTGGCTCCTGATAGCGAGAGAGGGGTGCTGTGCTGGGCTGAGGTCCTGCAGAGGAGTCTGGAGCGACTGTGCCACTGAACGGCTTTTGTGTGAATACAGAGCTCGGACGACGTCAGACGGGCAACACCCAGCTTCTCCCCCCGCCCCGAGCAGAAACACCACCAGCCTGCCTGCACACAGTCCTCCACCTTCTCCAGGTGCTGCTTCCCACCATCTCCTCCCAACACCACCTCACTCAGCCTGGCTCTGACTGCTAACTCAGTTTTATTATGGTGCTTAGATCCTATTCAGTTTTATTATGGTGTTTAGTCCTTAATCTGGGTCCCCCTTTCACTCACTCACCCAGGATACCAGACAGCATGATATCAGCGATGGCACAATTCATGAAAATATTTTGTTGTTCTGTGAAGCACTTTGTGTTACATCGACTTCGTATGAAAAGTTCTGTATAAATAGAGTTTGATTTGATTTAAAAGAGAAGTGTGTCCTCGTTGTTTTCTAGGTCTGTGATTAACTCAAACCACCAACCAGACCTGGCATTTGTGGGAATGAAGAAAACTTGTGTTTTTTTCCTTCCTCTTAATTAAATCGGTGTAAACACAGTCATTCAGAGAGGCTGTGAATATGTGAAAACACACACACACACACACACACACACACACACACAGACACACGCATACACACACAAAATACACATACACACACGTGTATACATATACATTTATATATATATGAATGTGTGTGTGTGTATACCTATTTACATACACACAAATGTCTATATTTATATTTTTTAATTATCTGTAAAGGGTACTTTTTAGTGTACTTTTTACATTGTTGTGTTGTATAGCTTTTACTCTCTAGGTTATGTTGTTACTACATTCTTCTTTTGTTCTGTCCACTTGCTGTAACAATGCAAATTTCTCACCTGTGGGACAAATAAAGGGTTATTTATCTTACCTTATCTTATCTTATCATTCCATAGAAACATCCCCTGTCAGAAATCTTCACCGCAGTGATGATAGGAACCTGATGTCTGAACTGTAGTCAAAACCTCTTTTCTTTCAGATTTAATAATGTTTTAGCCTTCCAACATTATATGTAAAAGAATTTAGGAACTATGTTTAGGTCATAATAACAAATAAAATGACTACACTTGGGTTTACAACACAACGTCAGCTTCCATTGCCATTACTGTAAAGAAGTAAGAGTCAGGTAAGTAATATTTTACCATCTTTACAACCATTTAACATCAAAATACTTTTGACGTAAAAGTACTCAGAACTCATCACTGTAGTTCTTGTTGTCTTGGGAAAAAGAAGCAGCAGCCATCTTATAACTGGTGTAATGAAATTCAACTACGTGTCGGGGGGTCTTTTCACTCTGTGAAATGTGTACACACACCAAGTGCTGTTGCCTTTACAAACATGACCGCTTTGTTCTTGTGTTTGCATGGTGTAATGACCCTTGTAGAAGCAATGGGAGTGTTTCCTTTTTCTTACTCTACTAAAACACTACTCCATTTTTGTTTTTGACAACTTTTCATATTTGGAAAGACAATTTTATCTTCATAATTTGGATCTATTATGAGCTAATGATGTATGATATGTGTTCCAAAACTGAAAGCAAAACAGGAATTCATATCGCATATCCTCAGGGATGTAAATGCCACGATGAATATGTAATATAAGGGAGTTTCAGAGTTTGAAGAGTGTTATTCAATGTAGGTGTTTTCTAGTGCATGTCTCCCTCTAGTGTCCTTAATTAAATATTACAATATTAGATCTCGTGTCATGCATGACAGCGGTGGATAGCTCCCTCTAGTGGCCATACGTAGACGTTGTCTCCACAGTGGCCATCACAGGTATAACTTTGTCAGAGGTGTTATAACATGTTGCTTGCTTATATTTTTAGTTATTTTCATATTATATTGCCTGTATTTTCGTATGTTACACAAAATTCTGTCGGATTTGTTTTATTAAATACCACTTTTAATTTTTTTGTAAAATTCTATGAATGTAAGATTTGTTTATGACTACTTAGTAAAAGCCATGCAGCCCTTATTGCATATAAATATGAACCATTCAACCAGGGATCTCTTTTTGTCAGCTCCATAATCTCAAATTTAATCAGGTATTTTTCATAACATTTTTGTCTGAAATGATTGTCTGATGCTGGTGGACTGTGAGTCATTCCACAGATTGTAAATAAGGTTTACGTTTTCCCTCTGATCAGGCCAAGGACCTTTACCTTTTTCTCTTCCAGCCACTGTGTGGTCAATTTTGCTGTGTGCTCTGGGTTATTGTCATGTTGGAAGGTGAAACTTTTTCCCATTAACAATTTTCCAGCAGAGGGCAGCAGGTTTTCTGCAAAAATTTGATAGTATTTTGTATACATTTTCCTTCTATCTTTTGTATCCATAAATTTGATAGTATCCATTTTCCTTCTATCCTGACAAGTGCCCCAGTCTCTGCTGCAGAGAAACACCCCCACAACAGGATGCTGCCACCACCATGCTTTACTGTAGGTGTGGTGTTCTTAGGATGGTGAGCTGCATTGGCTTCATTGTCAGATGTACTGTTTGGTGTTGAGGCCAAATAGCAAAGCTCAGCTGAGACTTGAACAGTGACTTTTTTTTCTTGCGACCCTCCCGCATAAGCCATCTTTTTTTAGCACTGGTGAAATTGTTGTCACATGAAAACTATGACCAGTCTTGGCCATAAAATTCCTGTAGGTGCCTTAGGGCTCTCTGTTTCCTCTCTTACCACGTTCATCCTCACTGTTCCACACAGTTTGGAGCGAGGGTTAATTTGGGGAGGGTCCTAGAACGACCAAACATTTTTTAAGTGTTTTTTTTTTATTTTGTAGGATTTCAGAATGGGCCCCATGTTGGTGTAGTGGGTAGCACGGTTGCCTCACACCTCCAGGGTTGATGGTTCGAATCGGGGTGTAGAGTTTGTGTGTTCTCCTCGTGGTGGCGTGGGTTTCCTCTGGGGTCTCTGGTTTCTCCCACAGTTCAAAAATATGCCTGTCAGGTGAATTGGGGATTCTAAATTGACCGTAGGTGTGAGAGTGTGTGTGTGTGTATGTGTGTGTGTGTGTGTGTGTGTGTGTGTGAATAAGCTCTGTGGTGGGCTGGTGCCCCACCCAGGGTGGATCCCTGCCTTGCACTCGTAGACCCCGGGATAGGCTCTGGGTACTCGTGACTAGTAAGGATTAAAGCAGTTACAGAAAACAAATGAATTTCAGAATTTTAATAGAATTTTAAAGCCAGTTCTGCTTACATGGGATTCTGGCATGCAATCAGTTCTTCTGGTTATGCTAGACATCTCGAGAAAAGGATAAAGAAGAAATCTGTCAGGAAAGGGCATGGTGATATGCACTTAATTCAGAAATACATTAATCATATATTATAAATAATCAAAAATCCCAGCAGTAACAAGACACTTGATTTGATATTCCAAGTGATGTAGTCACCAAACGGCCAATACAGGTTGAGGTGAAGGCTCTGCTGATGGAGAAAATATCCCAAATCATGAACATGTTGCTTTTAAAAGGAGACCGCCAAGAGTGTTCCCACAAGAGGGCACTGTTGCGCTGTAACCTGGAAACACCTCCCCCGTGGACCAGTTAATGTGCAATCAGTTAATGTGATTTTCTGACGGTTACATATTTGGTTTGTGTGATTGCTTTTAAACAGCAAAGCCTACCGAGCTTAATCAGCTCTTACGCATATATATATATATATATAGACTTTAATATGGAGCTGGTCCCCCTTTACAGCAATAACAGCTTCCGCTCTTCTTGGAAGATTTTCCAAAATATTTTCGAGTTTCTGTGGGAATTTAAGCCCAGTCATTCTGTAGAGCATTCATGAGCTCAGATACGAGAAGGTCTGGCTCACAATCTCAGTTCTGGTTCCTCCCAAAGGTGTTGGGTGGGGTTGAGGTCAGGGCTCTGTGGGGACCAGTCAAGTTCTTTCACAACAAACTCATCCATTCTTCCCCAAACTGTATCCACAAAGTTGGAGGCATGGCATTGTCCAAAATCCCTTGGTATGCTGAAGCATTAAGTTGGCCCTTCACTGGATGTTAGGGCCCACCTGAATTAAATTTATTCAATATATTATTATACATGTATGTATACACAAACGTAGTGGGACACAATACTTTGATTATACAGTCAAAACTGCGGTAAGCTTTCAGAAATTACCACCAATTTTCATAGTCCCTCCATTTTCTGAGACTCATTGTAATTGGGCAAAGTAATATAATATTAAATACACATCTTGAAAATCCTTTGTAGTCAGTCACTGCCTGAAATCACCATTTGCTGAGTTTTGTCTCTTGCTATTCCATGCCTTTACTGCTGCTGCCTCCAGTTGCTGCTTGTTTTTTGGTCTTGCTGCCCTCAGTTTTGTCTTCAGTAACTGAAAAGCATGCTCTATTGGGGTAAGATCAAGCAATCGACTTGTATGTTTCAGGTCATTATTCATTTGCACAGCAAACCACCTTTCAGTCAGTTTGACAGTATTTGGCTCTTTACGCCTCAGAATTCATCCTGCTACTTCTGTCAACAGTCCCACCATCAATAAACATCAGGGTCCCACTGGCAGCCAAAAACTCTGTGTTCCAAAAACACTTGTAATTCATTTTAAACACATGTTTTAAAATTATTGTTTGTATTTGTTCTTTTACAGTTGATATATGCCAGTGTGGGTTGAACCAAACTCTTTTTTTAAAAATGTTCCATCATATTGCCTTTTAAAGATACAACTTTAGTCTGTATTTAACATCCACATTGTCAGTGAACCAACCAATCAAACCATCTAACCATCCAACCAACCAGACCAACCATCCAACCAAACAACCCAACCATCTAACCATCCAACCAATCAACCAAACCAACCACCCAGCCAAACCACACAAAAGGAAGTTTAACCACTCACATAGCTGTAGAGGGTCTGGTGTGGAGCTGTGCATGCTGGGATGCGGAGCTGTCTACGGTGCTGAAATTCTCCCAATTTTCTACCATTAAGTCATTGCGCCTGCGCGTCTGTGTAACGCAGCTGGAAGGGGGGCTGCTGCTCCACGCAGCGACTCCCCTCGCTCTTTTTTACTGGTGAGACAGAGACGAGAAAAAAGGGGAGGTTTGCATGGATACAGGAGTAAAACGGACGAACCATAGCCATCTGCATCAACGCCGGAGCATTTCTCACACACCTGAGAGAAAAGATGGAAATGATGCCTTTTCTCCACCACTGAACCTGACCCACCAATACCAAAAGGTAAAAGAGCAATTATTGGTGTGAGAACTGTTGCCTTCTTACAAGAAAAAACGTGTGTTTTGAACAGATCTTTACAGAACCACCTGATAAAATAGGCTCAGAAATGTGACTCCCCCTCCTCCAGCAACCCACCCGAGCCTGAGGAGACGGCTGTGGATGAGAGAGCTGCATGTGTCTGTGCTCTGAGACTGGAGAGGAGGAGAGACCATCAGAGACAGCACATTTAGGGTGTGAGGAAGGAGAGAGGAGCCCGTGATCCCTTCACAACCGACTTTATACTGCCGGTCCCTCGCCATCCTCTCCTCCTCTGGAACACCTCTGAGGGAGCATGATGATTTTGGAGCGTCTGCTTTTGGGCGTCGCGCTTCGTGCGTTCGTGGGAGGCTAGCCTATTTTGTTTCGTTTATTTTGTTTGGGGGAGAAGGTGGTCATTTAATGTTCTGAACCACGAGGGGATCATTTACATGAGCTCCTGGAGTTGCAACCCCAAAATCTCTTTGACTTTGGGCAGCGCTCAACTTCTTGTCGACTCGTTTTTCAGGATTGCGCGCGTGCGAGCGCGCACCAGCGTCGGGAGGTTAGCGCTGGAAACACCCGGACCGTGCTCGAGACATGCCTGAGCGACGCGATGGTCCAAGGCGACGAGAAAGACCGCGTTGTGATTAACGTGGGCGGCATCCGGCACCAAACGTACCGCAGCACCCTGCGCACCCTGCCGGGCACGCGCCTGGCCTGGCTGGCGGAGCCCGATGCGCACAGCCACTTCGACTACGACGCCCAGATCGACGAGTTCTTCTTCGACCGGCACCCGGGCGTCTTCGCGCACATCCTCAACTACTACCGGACGGGCAAGCTGCACTGCCCCGCGGACGTGTGCGGACCCCTCTACGAGGAGGAGCTCGCCTTCTGGGGCATCGACGAGACGGACGTGGAGCCGTGCTGCTGGATGACCTACCGGCAGCACCGAGAGGCAGAGGAGGCTCTGGACAGCTTCGGCGGGGGTCCTGCCGAGATGGGCAACGATGACACAGAGGCGGACGGCCTGGGTGACCCGGGAGACGGAGACGAGGAGCTGGAGATGACCAAGAGGCTGGCCCTGGGAGATACACCTGATGGCAGAGCGGGGGGCCTGTGGCAACGCTGGCAGCGTCGCGTCTGGGCACTCTTTGAGGACCCTTATTCTTCCAAATATGCAAGGGTGAGTGGCAGAGGAGTGGCAGAATACATTTACTGTATTCACAATGCACATCAGTAAATACATAAATGATGCTTGGAATTTGCAATGCACCAACACAGCTCTAGCCAGAAAGACATAAAGTAGCCCCTTATAGTCATGCATAAACACACCACAGTGCACAGTGTGAACAAAGCGAATTCTGATCAATTCACCAAGTGAGTTAGTGGGCAGCCACCGGCACAGCGCCCGGGGAACAGTGTGTGGGAACGGGATCTTGCTCAGGAGTATCTAAGTGGTGCCACTAATGGTCCTGGGACTTGAACCCATGACCTGATTGCAGAGACAACTCTCTAAGCACTAGGCCACCATGTGCGCCAACAGAACATAATAACAAGACATAACTTCAATAAGTGCAACAGATTGAAACACGCAATTAGTCTTCATTCCAAGCATTTTCCATTCAGTGCAGTTTAGCTATCGTGGCTAATTCTCAGCCCCTGGGAAGGCAAAAGAACACACCAGTTCTTATCCATGACTTGAAGCACTTAGTCTTTCCCAAACAAAGTATATTCACTCTGGCTGCTGCAGTGGTGTTATGAAACAGCATTTTATAAGTAACCCTTGTCATGATACATGTGCAACCAGTCGGCACATGCCATGCGGTTATGTTTCAGCACATTGTAACATGTTGTTGTAAGCTATCCATCAAGCATCTCGCGATTACAGGCATTCGCCCTGGGGGAACGTGCTATCTGGCCAGGCGTCGTGTTGCATTGATCCACAGCTTCCTTGCCTACAGTGCACCGCTGTGCAACCTGCCTTGAGCTGACTCCCCATACTTGCATGCTCACACACAAATTAATCTCTCCGGGAGTTAGATTAAAGAGAATGCATCACGAGGCGAAATCTTTCCTTTATTTATGAGCCCATGCTGCTTCAAACACAGAGTGGCAAACACAGAGATGATGCATCACGAAAGCATCAATGGGCCTGCGTTCCTCTTGAAAATAAAAGCTCCCAAATGGTTCTTGGCTTAGACAGACTTTCGTGAGCACAGCTCCTTCACATTTAGGTAAGTTCTTTAAACTTTAAAAAGGCTCCTTGCACTGAAACATCTCAAATAAGGTCTATACAAATGGATCTTTAAGAAATCATTCCTTCAGAGGTTCTTTAGGTCATTTAAAAGTGGTTCTTTGGCAGGCTGGCATTAGAGACTGCCATTTAGAAGCTACTAAGAAGTTATTTGCATTCATTCAGTGTGCTATAATTTTGATGGTGCATGACCTGCTCAACTAGAGTCTTTAAATGTAGTGAGCATACTAAAGGAGCCTGTGTTCACTTGTAGTAGTGGACAGGACTGAATTCTATCAGTTATGTTATAGCCTTTATACCACATAACAAAATACAGACAGTATAAAATATTCCTAGCATTGTCCTGTTTAGCTGATCGCCTGAGTGAGGAATTTGTCACTTCAGACAGGTCACTTCAGTGTCACTTCAGACAGGCTAATAGAACAATGCAGTGGCGTCTGAACCAGAATGGGAAACTGATAGGAGGTCGGTAGCGTAGTAATGCATGGTGGTAATAGCTGGTGAAAGGAGGGAGGCTGATGAATCAACCACAGAAAGCACGATAAGAGAAAGCGTGGTGCAGAAAATGCATCAAAATTTGATAAACATGATCGATGAAGTCGATTTCAATAAAACGGAAAATGCAGCAGCTCCTAGTGCTGCAGTCTGAAGTAATCCAGCAGACATATGAAAGTAATCTGAACAGAACGGCCGGCCTCTTGGGGGGTAGCATGGACTAGCCTAGCAGGCACCTTCGTTTTCTTTTGCGCTGCCTGGAGCGGCACTTTCCAGGTTCAGCTGCCTCAGACACTGCCATGGCCTCGGGCCTGGTCAGTGCAACAAGTAAAGGATCTGGTGCCAAAGTGAATGACCAGCTGTGTCCAACAGTCATAGATGTAGGCACAAGTGCATGAGATACATGTGTGAGACAAATAACGTGAAACAACATTTTGCACTGTTTTTGCAGGGCCACAGGATGTCTATATGTAGAGCTCATAAGCAATATGGACATTGGTTGTCTATATATTATTTAGTTCTCTTTTTAACATTCGGAACAATAATGATATTTCAAATTGAATCCAGTTGTTAAATATTCTTGGAAAAAAATAAGAGACCACTTTTCCCTTATTTTCTGTTCACTCGTTGTACAAGTGTGTGTGTGTAAAATGCACAGGTTGCTATTCTTTTCTGGACTATTGCAGTGTGAGCTGTGTAAAAAATAAGAAATGCCTCCCTATGTGTTGTGAGTGCAGTAGTGTTTGTAGAGCAGCTTTTCTATGTGCCGTATTCCAGCAGCTTCACCCTTTATTCAGTTTCTGATGGATGAAACAGAGTCACACATGCACACACTCTGCTCTTAACATCACTATTTTGCGATTGTAAAATAAGGTAACCTTGCTGTGTAGTTTAACATTTCCAAAGTATAGTACAGTATTTATATGTATTATTGTTACATTTTCTCCGAAATTTTTCTGTTTGGAATTTTGAATCAAGTGTGGTCAATAGTGCGTAAAACAATAGTGACATACACATTTTACACAGACACACTCTCACAAATTACAATATATATGGTATACACACTATATTGTAATATAAACCAGAATCATCAGACAGTGATATTAACCCTTTACCCTTACAATGTAAATCACTTGCTGCAAGTTGGTAAAGCAGCCCAAGAGTGTTTTATTTAAGCTTTAATTGAAGCAAGGAGTCTAAATAAGCTTGAAAAGATTTTTTTTCAGAGCTTGAAATTAAAAATTTAAAACGTTAGAGGACTAATGGCCATCTGTCAACAAAAAGTGTGTTCAAAAGGCAGAAAGTCTTTACAGTCAGTAAATGTTCATGTCATCAAAGCTTCATATTGGTGCACCGATGTGAATAATACCAGCTAGGTGTTTGTTTTATTTTGCAGCTATAAAATAGACTTATAAGGAATGCTCTTAAAGTCTGGAAGTTGAGCACAGGACTGCACTATAAACACTTAATTCATCTACAGTATAAAAAAAGGCCAGCACAGCGCAATACGCCCAGCCTTTCATAAATTGTTAAATGTTTAACTGAAAAAGACCTTGTGAAAACTCAGTTTATATAAGAACAAGCCATCGGCTGCTCCTTTAAACAGGCTAATAGGAGACTGCAGTGCTGTCTATACTTGAATGGGAAACTGATAGGAGGTTGGTAACATAGTGAGGCTCGGTGTTAATAGCTGGTGATGGGCGGGAGGCTGATGAATCAGCCTTGCGGAGCACGATAAGAGAAAGTGTGGCACAGGAAATGCATCAAAATTTGATTAACTTGATCGATGGAGTTGAATAAAACCTTCTGAAAACAGTTCCATTTTTAATGTGGTGGAATTCGCCAGATGGAGATTAAGCCCAGTTATGGGAAATTTTGTCACGATAATTTTTGTTTCTACCAGTTCTGTAAAACTTACCTTGCAAATAGTGATGCACTGTGTTTATATGTCCTTTTATGCCATCTGACCAATGAACTTGAGCTTTTTTTTTTTATTTTTTTTTTTATGGAGGCTTGTCCAAATATAGAAACTGCATGCTCACTGAATTTTCGCGGTACTTTGGTAGCGTGATGTAAGGTCGTGTCCTTTAAAGTGCGTAGAAGACAAGAATATCCCTCTATCACTTAAGTATTGTGAAGTACACTTTCTGCTCGATCAGCATGCAGTTCTTGAATCAGATCTGCGCAAGAGTTCTCATTATTTCATCAGTGAATCAGACCTAGATAAAGGGCCAGCATGACACTCCATGTGTCTGAAGTCATCAAAACGTGAGTTGTATGACTGAATGGATTACTATCTAAACACCGAACCCGATATCCATGTCTACGGTGCCCCATGCACAGCAACGTGAGGGGCTTCGGAGGCCCGGGGAGAAGGGAGAGAGATGCTGTAGCATGCTCATGTAGCAGCTGTTTGTGTTGGTCTCCCACAGGCACCTGATATATTCATGTCCTTGGCAGACGAGATGCTGCTTTTCCCCTGAGTATGTCTTGGGAATACGTTTCCTTGGCAACGGTTTCAGAGCTCAAATGAAACTGATTAATGCTGCTCTTTCTTGTGAGGTGCCAGAAAACGTGACAAACTTCGCCGGAGCTTTCTGTAAATCTGTGACTGCGCGGCCACGGAGAGTGAGTAATTTTCACTTCCACTACATCTCGCTGAAAGGCACCAATTTACCAGAAATACAATCAGCAAAGTGATGCGGGATTCAATTGTCATTCGAAACCTTTGTCGGCTGGCGGTTGTACGACAGGGAAATTGATACATTATTTCCAGTAAATACTCAGAAATCCATGAAAAGCATGTCCGGAATGTACTTCACGCACAGGATCTGAAGGGTTAAAGATCATGAATAATCTACAAACCTAACAGAAGTGTAATCACTGTCTAACTCACAGCTGTAGGAACCCGAGAACTGGCCCGAATCCCCAAAGGTTCAGCTTGAATGTCATAGGTTACTAAGGACAAGATAAAGGGCAAATCTGGCTCTCAGATACCCTCTGGGCTCCTCATTGGTCTTAGCTTAGACATATGGTTATAGCAAAAAAATGCAACAAATTGGTGCAGAACAAAGAACCATCTATTTATAGGTTTGACAGGGAATCAAAATGTGTTCTTCTGTGGTATTTCTCCAAAGGACTATTTGCAGCACCTTTATTTTTAAGTCTGTTCCAAATGCATTCAGTGCTCGTGACTAGCAGCCACCCAAAACTGTAGTCAATTTCAGGTGGGTCCTTTTCTGTTGATTGTTTTTATTTTTTTTTCTCACACAGAAAAATAATTGAGACTAGTCAATCAAACTTGATTTTTTTTTTTATATCTGTTTGCATTATTTGTGAATAGACCTATAGACCTATTCGAAGTACTTAGTGCAGAATAATTGGTCAGTTTTCATTGTACAAAACAATGTGCCCTTTAAATATCAAGTAGTTCAGTTTTAATCTTAGACAGAAAATCACTCTTGAACACCAGAAGACTCCAATTACTCCCCTCATCAGTTCCCGTCAATACGGCTCTCGTTTTTGTCATGTCTCAGTATCTGATTTTGTCACGTGTCCCCCCTGGGTCCCGCATGGACCTCTGGGCTACTACATGCATCGGAGGACACTTCCTTGGGTCAGAATGAGAGGACTGTTTGTTATTAATGTGCCGGTCGATAAGCGAGTGCACCTGCCTCATCCATGGGTGAGTAAATTGGCGTTCGTCCAGGACTCAGCTCCAGCCAGTCCCTGGGGTTGCCCCACTATTCTCGGCTCTTCCTGACTGCGAATACCTACTAAAGGGACACCTGTCCTCATCTGTCCTGTGACAAAATAAGATAAGATAAACCTTTATTAGTCCCACAAGTTGGAAATTTACATTGTCACAGCAGAAAGTGGACAGCACAAAAGGAAAGGGCGGCGGGGGGGGGGGAGGGGGGAGGGGGGGGGGGGGGGGGGGGGGAGGGGGGGGGGGGGGGGGGGGGGGGGGGGGGGGGG
>JBBPCX010000040.1:20367984-20385061 GCA_037974365.1 Hydrocynus forskahlii
GAGCTTAATTTTGCTTTGAAAACAAGCTCCAATGCTACTAACCTTCAAAATGGTCCGTTAGTAGTATTTTATTAATAGTCAGGTACTTCTGACACCCTCTCCCCCCTAATCCACCCCTTTGCCTTTCCCACGCACCTCACTCCCACCTAAGCAATCTCACCTCACTCTCCTCTGTGAGAATCATGACCCATGACATTTATGAAAGGCCAGCAGTGGTCTCCAGTGGTCAGATCTCTGACCCCTCTCTGGCAGCCTTGTAGCCCCAGGGATGTTGGTTCATACGTGTGGCGGGTCACCACACAGTCAGTCTGATGGGGGTATTATCTTTGGAGGCCATGCCTTAAAGGACAGGCATCAAACAGCAACATTGTTGGGGGTGCTATCAGTAGTTTCCACAGCCGTGGCACTTTGATGCTTCTTGATGCCTGTTCACCAAAAGAAGGAGAAACATCATTTTCATCTGCACAGACACAAAAACACAACCAACTACAGTCAGGCTCTCTCAATGGGCGTAAAACACACAGCTACCGCCGCACAGACAGAGCCCCAAATGTGGGTGCAAGGCAGCGTTGGGTTACATAAGAGAACGTGACAGGCTTTCATCTCCAGGAAGCGAGGTAGAACGAGAGAAAGAGGTAGAGACAGAGAGAGGTGATGTAAGGGAGAAAGGGGGAGGCTGCTGTGCTATTTTTGAGACACTTGAGCAAGGTTTTCTCTCTCTCCTTCTCTCTCTCTTTCTCTCTTTCTCTCTCTCTCTCTCTCTCTCTCTCTCTCTCTCTCTCTCTCTCTTAGTAACCTTTGTGGTGCAACAGAGCAGCCTAGGCACAAAGGCCGCTTAACACAGTGCACTAATGAAAACTCTTTTGTGTGTTTTCTTCAGTGATGTTTTTTTATTTTCATTTCTAAAATTACTGTTTCTCAGGCAAATGATTCAAAACACGCCACCAACCGATACGCCAAAAGGTACCATTCACTCCCCAGACTCTCTATGAAAAGAATTATGTGTTCATTGTTTTACAAAAACTAACACCTGCTTAGCCTACTGCACCCATTAGCTCCACCCATTCAAGTTTTCAAGATGCATTTTAGCACTGGCTTGTTTTTAAATGAGATTCAATACAGAATAGCCAATCAGAATGAAGGTCAGCGTTAAAGGCCCAGTAACAAAAACTACCTGATTAATTACAAGGGACAAAATAAGATTGGAAATGGGCATATACAAAGGATTAAAACTGTTGTTCACCCACATAAGTGGCCATCAGGGAAATATGTAAGAAAATGTAGGATATGGGCACTTTAAGTGTCTAACATTTAATACATCACACAGGAAACAATTGCATGTTATAGTGCAACAGTAATGTGTATTGTTTCATTGCTCTGTGCGCGCGCGCGCGCGCGTGTGTGTGTGTGCGTGCATGAATAACATCGATTCCCATTATGCAGATAAGATTTGCAAATGCAATAATGCAATTGGATATCTGCAAAAGGTCAACCACTCAAGTGAAGGAAATACCCAAAGGTGCGGCAGCGCTCCATTACTAATCCCTGCTCCACCCCTTTCAGATTTAAGTGTCTAATCACAGAAGACAATTCCTGCAATCGGCGTTTTGTACAGATAGATTTTTTATTCTGAAAAACAATATAGACCAGGAATTCTGAAATCTTACCTTAAATCCAATTTCTGTATCAGTACCCGATATAAAAAGGTTCAATTTATGAAGTATAGAAAAGTTTTGAACCATGCTTTTTTAGAGGAGACAAGTCTTTATTTTAGGCCATAAAACTTTTACCAAAAAAAAAAAAAAAAATTTACATGATGCTCATATCTATCACGTCATTTTTTAAAATAAATAACATTCCCATACACATTAATATGGTGTGCCTAGATTACATTTTATGTGGTTTATTGCCATTGACATCAACTTATTAATACACATTTGTGTTACTTGTTATATGTTGCAGTTAACACATGCTTTCCTATGTATTGCAGTTTTACAGTGATTCCTTTAATAAAGAGTCCAGGTAAAGACCTGCCCCAGTTACTGAGAGTTCCAGCACCTGATAGAGAACTATTAGTCTGTCTACCTCTTGTATTGGCAGTCAGTGATGAACCAAAACAGGACTGGTTGATCCTACTGTTTATTACTAATTACATTCCTAATCAATGGGATAGATGGGTTGCCTTTATGTACCTAGAGACCGTGACGAAAGAAATATTTACTGAACAATCCATCGAGTGGATTTCAGTTTTGACCCTTTAAATTCTGAGTTTAAATACAACAATTATTTAAAATTATTTAGCTAATTACTGGTCCTCTTTGTAAAGTAATAAAGAATTTGTAACTTAAAAAGTAATAAGAAATCCATAAAGATAAACACCACATTGATTTCTTCATATCAGATTGAAGCTGAGGCTGCTGATCTAAAGAGCTGTTTCTGTCAAAAAAATATCACCATTTGTTCAAAACTAAAACTAATTTACATAGTGTTTATACGGACAAACATTTTGATTTCAACATACAATGGAGATACCTTTTTAGGCCTGTTACCAGTATCAGCAGCATATCATCATAATGAAAGGCATGTGACAGGAGGTCAGTGGGTTTCAGCCATGCACTGTTGATGGTATAATGATGGATTACAAAGTTGCTGACTGGCAACACAGAACAATTTTATACTATTGATTGATTAATACATACTGTGCCTGAAAAGTTGAAGGGTGTGCATTAATTCAAATGTGTGCGTCATTTCTACATACATAACGTATTAAATCAACACAATCATTGTTTTATTTGGCAATAACTGTACACGTTTTCATGTGTAAATGAATCTAATAAACTCCAAATGCATTACATGTTTAGTATGACAGAATCAATTTTGCCTTCTTTGGCAAGTTCATGTTAAATTTTGTAGTTTGTAAATATTCTGTGTGGTGCTGTTCTGTGTGAAAATATACTACTGTGAATTTTCCAGGCTTGAAAAGCTTTAGTCACTTGTAGGTCCCTATTAGATCATGTATATGTTAGTTCTGAAGATGGTGAGAGGTGAGCTGTGGTCTTGGTGCACTTAGATTAGCCTGAGATTGAGGGTGTACATAGAGTGTTTTGTCTCGCTGAAAGATTTCTTGCGTGGGACTCAGTGTAGGAGGTTTGTACAAGGCCTGTAAGACACAGCGCTGTTCACCTGTAAAACAAGGACACACTGAAGCGAAAAAAATACTACACTTGCTATACCTGATGAAAAATGTGTGTGAAAAACAATTTTCTCAAGAATGTATTTCAAATTCTGCGGTAAGCTTCTGTCTTTTTGGAGTAACGACTCCAGTCTGTAATTCATATCAAATCAGTCTTTTAAATCAACAAGAAATCAACGCTGAACATCTTTCCTTATTAGTTTATGTCCCTGATCTAATAAAGCTAATTTTGCCTTTTTTTGGCCTTTGAAACATAATGTAGTTTTGACTTCTGACATGTTTTTTTTTTATTAAACATGTGCTTACATTTTTTGCATTACAGAATATTAAATACATTGTCACGTATATAAGTATTGACTTGAGTTTCTTGTGGACTGAAAATAGAATATATATAGTACTATGCAAAACTGTTAGACACCTTCGAAAATACCATTTAGATGAGCAGTGGGTGTTACTTGTAGTTTCCATCAGAAACCTGGTTTGACACAGTCACTACTTCATTAAGGAGCTGCAGGAGCTACTGACAGAATTTCACAAATCAAAGCATTAAGGACAAATCTGCAGTCTCAAGGAGAAATCTGGAACCGGACCTGTGTTCTCCTTACCAGCTCACAAAAGAACAACAAATCTTCTTTCGTGTTTGTTTGCATTTATTCTAATGTTAACTTTGCTGGCAGAAAGACACATTATGACACTTGGAGAAAAACAGCAATTTTCATAGGTGCCTAAGACTTTTGCATAGTATGGTATACATATATAAATATAGAAATGATATGTATTATTCAGAAAGACATAGGTCAACTATTTATGAGACTTGCAATAAACTGAAATCAAATGAAAAACGAAATCCCATTTATTATTAGTTTATTTATTATGATTAATTATTATTTATCTGATCTGTTTCACTGAAGTCCTGTTGCAGGAACGAAAAAGTAGGTCAATGTTGACAGCTTTCTGGCTGTAACTCTGGAACTTCTCCTTCTTCTGCTGAGACAAACAAACACTATCTGCTCAGTCATACGCTCGACAGGTGTGTTGATAATCTCTGGTAGACTCAGGCTTAGCCAATAGCTAAACTGACAAAATTGAAGTCGCATTAGAAATAAATGATAGAAATGAAAAAGATGTCTTGTATTTCAGGACTGAGTAAAGGGTTTTCTGAACACCTTGTTGAATCATTTTGACATAATTAGGCAGACTTGCTCAGAGACAGGAGGTTAATGTCACAAGCTGAAACACAAGCAATATGTAATGTTTAGGGAGAATAAAGTGATATAATTTCAGGATATAGAAGATGATTAGATTTTATTGTGTTTTTACAAACCAGGTTGATGTTTTGCCTCAGCTTGAGCATCCACTATCGTGAAAGAGACTGGTGACTGTTATAAGATGTTTTATCTCCTTTATTTGAAAATACATCACAGCACAGGAAGGACATGTACTATGATCACTGATTCACTTTAAAAATGCTGACAGTTCAATTTTTTAACAATATCACTGCTGAGATGAGAGCGAAAAGGTTCAGAAAGTCTGCAAAGTTTGACGTCATGTGCTGAATCAATTGATTTCTTCGTATTTCACCCTTATCACATCACATTGACGTTGCTGTTCTTGAGAGCTCATTATGTCAATCATCCAGACACAGTTTCCCATTGGGATGATGCTTGCTGCCTGTGACGAAAGAGAAAGGGATCGAGCGAATGTGCTTTGAACTCTAACAAAGATTCAGCGGAGCATCTATCTCTGAATCTCTCCAGATTAAAAATCAACATTTTTTTTATTGTTATCATTGTCAGCTTTATTATTCCATCTTAAAGCTTGCACCGATAAGCCACAACACTATACATACTGAAAGGTAAAGTGAATAACACTGATTATCTCATTAATATTATAATATACTTCTATCCTAAGTATATTAGGGAGCAAATTAGTTCTTAAAGCTGATGTGTAGGACCTAGAAAATATAGCCAAATGTAGTGATCTGGGCGACTTTTCCTAGGGCCAGATTGTAAGGGCTAGATGCTAGATGATGATGAATACGTTCATGAAAGCTATGATTGAAAGCTGTCAGAAAACACAGTGCATTACAGTTTGCTGTGAATTGGACTGTGTAATTTCAGAACAGTCAGTGCCCATACTGAGTTTGTCCGTCACAGAAAGATCTGGACCATGGAGCAATCAAAGAAAATGGCCTGGTGTGATGCTTCACATTTTCTTTTACATCGTGCGGATAGCTGGGTGTGGATGCATTGCTTATCTGTAGAAGAGACAACGCCAGGTTGCACTGTGGGGAAGAAGGCAAGCCGTCAGAGAAACGGGGCATTCATGTGGATGTTACTGTGGCGCATACCAATAATATTGTTGGCCTCCGAATTCCTTACATCTCAGTCCGCCTGAGCACCAGTGGGATGTGCTGTACACGCTAGTCCGATTCATGGAGGCCCCAACTACAGGACTCAAAGTATTTACTGTTAACCACTTGGTGTCAGATACCAGAGCACACCTTCGGAGTCCTCGTGAAGTCATTTCTCGATGAGAGGTGTTTTGGCAGCACGGAGGGGACTTAATTATATAATTCAGGTGTCTTATTCAGTAACTACTTTAAAATGTTCAGTAACTATGATGAAACCTCTGTGTAAAATCTTTTACTCAGTAACACACCTAAAAGCCGAACAGCTCAAGCAGATAAAACTCACAAATCTTTCTCAATCAAAGGGTGAGATTCTTCACGGAAAGCGTGAAGAAAATATTTGAGGTTGCTTCGAATCCTTGTTATTTTTCTGAATTATTAATGCTTTTGGACATCTACTTCTAGAAAGAGGATATATGAACGGAGAGAGAGAGAGAGAGAGAGAGAGAGAGAGAGAGATGGAGAGAGTATTGTGAGATAGCTCCAGTTCTGTGCAGGCTGCAACAGGTACATTTATACGGCTATTTCATCAGGCTCGTTACTGCACATTGTAGAATGGCCTGTAGCTTGCAAAGCATTCAGCTCCAATTATGTCTGCCAATGGCCATCTCTGGCTCTGGGATCCATATTTATAGTCACTAACTGTCATCAGATAGCATGTTTATGCATTTGGATGCTGGTTTGTTTGTCAACTTGACACATGTAGACACTATGAGACAAACTGGTGAAAGCTCCAATTACATGACATACATTTCCAACAGGAGTGCGGATGGAAATCATTTGTTCTGCATGCAAAGGGAAGAGTGAGTAGACAGAAAATTATGTACTTTATTATAGTACTGATATGGGCATCCAAAAAAGTCTGACAAACAGTTCTGTACATGGTTGCTTGCTGTGACGTTGATTGTAAAATTCATTTGGTGGGATTCTTTAAAAGGCAGATTATCACTAATTGCTGACTGGTTAAGAATGCACAGTGATGAATGTCACCCCAGACCCTTAATCAGTCACTGTTTAAGAATGTAAGAAGATAAATGAGTCTCAGTATTCACACAGCACAGCGGCATTGAGAACAGGATCGCTAAAGCTAAACTTTGGCATGTGGTTTTTGTTAAAAATGTATATTTTAATATAAGGCTTTTGTCTTCTTATACTAACTTTACAAGCAGAAATGAAGTACCAGGAGCATGAATACATTCACTGGTATATTGTGCAAAGTAATAAATCAATCCATGTACTATTAAATCTGCTAGTCCATGTGCACAGGTCCATAGGGGTGTATAATTTCAGTAACTTGCATACTTTCTACCCTCAACTAAACTTTCCAAACTTACTCCTACTCTATCTTGAGCGGTACTTGACTGCACCTCTGGTCAACACCAACGTTACACCACTCTTCCTCCTGACATGTGCACCATGCCTGCTCCTGTTTCTCGGGACAGGGATCTTCAGTACTGGAGTAGTGTTAAGTGGAGTTACACAACACCCATTACCCACCTCTAGCTGCAGCTACTGCCAGACTCATTTTTACAGCCCCATTCAAAATTATCAGGCGAGCACAGGAAAGGCGTGTGTACAGCCACTGGAGTACACATGCTGTCTTTAGTTACACGCTGCTACAGGATATTAGATATTGATGCTGTTAGAAATACATCTTTTTTCCTTTAAAAAGTAATTTTCCTAACTTTTATTGAAACTTGATTTGTAATTTCTTACCATTTCTTTTGGTCCAGTCATCCAGACATTTTTACGCACAATTTTTTACAAACATTTTTACTGACTTTTTTGCACACAACAGCAGCTAGTATTGTCAATAATGTAAAAATAAATGACAGAATGAACAAAGAAATCTGGGGACAAACAGGATACGTAAGCTTGGCTTTAACCTCTTAAGACGTATTTCATGCGAAATTCAGTAAATACATGAAAAAACTTTAGATTTATAGAGTTAAACGATTTTAAAAAATGATGTTTATCAGCTTAACCTTGCACTGAAAATATGTCAGAACCCTCAGTGAGACAAAATTATTATCCAAAGATAAATTAAAAATAGACTTTTTAATTGCTCAAAAACATGTCCAGTGCCGACTGTGCACTGTACTTTTCCAAGGCAACAGCACTGAGTCTTTTTTCATGATGCTGTGTGAGATGAGACAGCAGGTCTTAGGGATCTAAGATGATTTCTTCACAGAATATCTCTCCAGGTCTTTAAGAGTCCTTAGCTCTTCATTTATGAACTCCCCACTTCAGGGGAATCGACAAGTGAGGACCAATGATTTTATTGCCTCACAGGATAATAATTGCAACATCAGACTGAGACGCAAGACACATTTTTCAATTAGCGTCTTTTGCTCATTTTTACCAAAGGTGGCTCTAATTCTAGAGCTGTGTTTTCAAACCCTGGTCCTGGAGATCCACCACCCTGCCCATTTTAGTTTCTCCTCTGCTCCCTATAGACCTAATCTAACTAATTAGCTCATCAATAACATCATACTGAGTTGAAAGGTAGGTGGTAACATTTGGAAAGCACTAAAATGTGCAAGGTAATGGGCCTTCAGTAACTAGCTGCGAGGACACAGAGGTCTGGAGGTTTTTTCACTTATCGTCTGATTATGCTATTAGGCAAAAAAACAATAAAACACTATGCTATATACACACACACATTATGGTATAAATACTATAGACTGAACTGTAAGTTACTTATCTATGGTATAAATACCCCAGTGTATATGGCATAGTGTATTTCATAATGAGTTTTTTCATTGGATTTATTTAGAGTTTATATTTTATATTGTTCTTTTGTTTGTGTCTTTGTGTGTCTGTGTGGTCGTAACATAAACAGTTTCCTCTGGGATCAGTAAAGTTATTGATTCTGATTCTGATCACATCCCATGACTACCCAATCAGCAGCAACATAATGGATTCATACTTGTATGTTTAGGTTTGGATGAGACTCTCTGGGTAGCAGACCAGAATATGAATATATAGTATTATATATATATATATATATATATACATACATACATTTATTTATTTATTTATTTTTAAGACATATGTTTATTAAGAAAATTAAGGGACAACCTGTAATTTGTCTTTTATTTACACTATGCATATCACAGTAAGCTAAATCATCATGCAATAGCCTGTTGCAGTTGCAGTTTACGCTACAAGCCCTGTATTTAATCATATCAGCAGTAATATGAGTAAAAACGAGGAATGAAGTGATATAAGGAGATGGTTTAGTACACATACTTTCACAGTTGGTCTATTAAATAGGTCACATTTCTATAAAACATCTAGAAGGCACAGTACCTGAAAGATCTGCACTATAGACTCGAGAAAATATAGTTTTCCATCTCTTCAGGAAATCTGACCTCAGGGCACATAGGAGCACTGTAGTGGCACAAATTCACTTCATTAGAGCTGCATCTGGCACTCTGGGATCTCAGCTGGACTAGTTATGTGATGCTGGTTATCAAGTCATGTTCCATTAAAAGAACTGGCCTACATTTTACTTTCTGGAGCTGAGTTTTTAAAGTATGCAGGCAGATGGACTTTCACATAGCAGTGGGAATCAAAGCAGGTGAGCTTAGCACAAAAAAAAAATTCAAAATGATAAAAGATCAGCTACTCCGAGATGACTGACATATCTGTTTGATCTGTTTCTTTCTGTTATGAAGGGATGTGTCATTTATCATTCTTTCCCATTTTTGGCTCCACATACACATAAATATCTAACCTGTTTACCTCTATATAGTTATTAAAAGTCATATGCATATATTTGGGTGACTTACAGAAAACACCTTTTACACAGTTTAATACACACTTACTATTTGTTTGCTAAATTTAACACGCTGGATAAAATAAATAAAATGTGGCCTGTGCAAAGGGTACATATTTATATATTGTCTCCTATGTGGAAAATGGCATTTTCACTCAATGTCACTAACCAGTGACATTTTTGTTTTGTTTGTAAAAAAATTATTAAGGGACTGACTTCAGTGTCTTGTCAAAATCCATAAAATGATGCTAATCATTATTACTTGGTGTCTTGGCTTTACAAGCATTTAACATCACTCTTTTCCTTCTCTCTCTCTCTCTCTCTCTCTCTCTCTCTCTCTCTCTCTTTCTCTCTCTCTCCTCCAGTGGGTGGCATTTGCCTCTCTGTTCTTCATTCTGGTGTCTATAACCACATTCTGCCTGGAGACACACGAGGCCTTCAATCCCATCGTCAACCACACGGACATCGACGCCCTGGACAACAGCACGAGGGTCTACCAGGAGACAGAGACTGAGGTGTATCTGACCTACATCGAGGGCGTGTGTGTGGTGTGGTTCACCTTTGAGTTCCTCATGCGCATCACATTCTGTCCTGACAAAAAAAAATTTATCAAGAACACGCTCAACATCATCGACTTTGTGGCCATCCTGCCTTTCTACCTGGAGGTGGGCCTGAGCGGCCTGTCCTCCAAAGAGGCTAAAGACGTGCTGGGGTTCCTGCGGGTGGTCCGATTCGTGCGGATCCTCCGGATCTTCAAGTTGACGCGTCATTTCGTGGGCCTACGTGTCCTGGGCCACACCCTGCGGGCCAGTACCAACGAGTTCCTCCTCCTTATCATCTTCCTGGCCCTGGGTGTGCTCATCTTCGCCACCATGATCTACTACGCGGAGCGAATCGGCGCCAAGCCCAATGACCCACGGGCCAGTGAGCACACACACTTCAAGAACATCCCCATCGGCTTCTGGTGGGCCGTGGTCACCATGACTACTCTGGGCTATGGAGACATGTACCCACAGACGTGGTCGGGCATGCTGGTGGGTGCGCTGTGCGCCTTAGCTGGTGTGCTGACCATCGCCATGCCCGTGCCGGTCATCGTCAATAACTTTGGGATGTACTACTCTCTGGCCATGGCGAAGCAGAAGCTACCAAAGAAAAAGAACAAGCATATCCCACGCGCCCCGCAGCTGGGCTCCCCCAATTTCTGTAAGTCAGGCATGAACTCTCCCCACCACAGCACGCAGAGCGACACGTGCCCGCTGGCCGCCCAGGACGAGGTTTTAGAAATGAACCGAGCAGGTAGGAAACCCTTCAGAGGCATGTCCATCTGAATGAATGAAAAAAAAGAGACCAAGCTAAAAAAAAAAAAAAAAAACGTAGCCTAAAAATGAGACTGAACCCTCTTGTTCCTTCCTATCCGCCTCACCGACTGTCTTCACTGTCTTCTCCGCTTTGACGCCTGCTGTCACTCTTGTGGCCCGAATGCAGCATTTCTCACTTACTCAAACTACTAAGCAACTGCAGCACACCAACCCCAGAAGCATTGCAAAAAACAGCCATTCAGCATTTTTCCATTCTTTCCGTGCACACAAACACACACACACACACACACACACACACACACACACACAGACACACACTGGGTGCCACCGCAAGCTAAAGGTGGATATTTTTTCATCCATTCTGACACATTTGAAGGTGAACCGCATTTCACAAGAAAAAGCATAGCACACTCATTTGGTCTGAGCATAGACCCATATGTTGATCTAACTGGTTTTGTGTCATAAACACCACAGCTTCTTTGGTTCTTTATTTCATATGACAGTAAGCTATTTGGGTACATTCTTTAAAAAAAGGAATACAGGTGCCAGAAAATAACCATTTTTGGTTCTATAGCAAATTATTTGTGAGTTTAAGGAACTATTTAAAAGAATATTCATTTATTATAAAGGCTCTGTACTGATCCAAGGGTTCTTTATACACATTATGTGAAGGTCCTTATTTTAAAGGTCTTTTAAAGACCCTTAATACCCTTACTTTTTAACATGGATAGTTAACAATCGTATTAAGGTCTCATCAGTACAGTGTTAAATATTGGTGTTTAGCTATTGGTCACACATGATGGCCTGTTCTCTGGTGTTTTTGTCCTTATTGATATGGTAGATAGTTTACTGCAGAGGCAGACAATTGTTGAATTACTTAGTAAGTTATACAGATAATACTATCTATGGCTCTGTCATGAAGTCTGTATTGAGCAATGTTTAGTATTTTATTTTAAAGACGTCACATAGTGGTTTTAGTATTGAGGGAACTTATAGAATCTATGGAATAGAATCTATGGAAAGCAAAGTTGCAGCAAAGAAGTTGTCAAGACTATGCATCATTACGGAATGCAAACACTCTAATTCTAATATTGATCCACTATACACCCAGTATTATGTAATAGTTTCAAAATAGTGTTCAGAGTAATCTTGATGTCAAAACCCATTTCAGCAATCTTTGTAATGGGCAGCACTGGGATTAGTACAAAGCGTAATAATGGGCAGCTAATTTTTAATTGTCATTGAAATGGAATGTAATTAAGATAAATGGCCGGGAAAAGAAATGTTTAAAAAAAGTCTCATGGCCATTCAAATTTTGTAGTGAATACTTTGAAGATGTACATGACAATGTACAAAATAATACCTTTTTTTCTCTTGGAAATATTGCTGAGTAAGAAATAATCAATTGCAATTTTTATTTTTCAGATTAGTGCTTCAGTAAGGCAAGGTGAGATTTATATGTAGCACATTTCATGCATAAAAACTATTCGAAGCGCTTTACATAAATAGAAGCTACTTCACTGGCGTATAGGGAGTTTAATGTTTAGAACCTTAAACAAGTTTGTCCAGTAGCGTCTTAGGAAAGGGGTGAGAACCTAACTGCTGTGTCATATTCTTACAGGAATAAGTGGTTTACGATCAGAGTAAGTGCAGATAAGTGCCTTCATTGACAGCACTGAGAGACTGTTGAGAGCAAGAGAGAGAATGAGAGAGAGAGCGAGAGAGAGAGAGAGAAAGAGAGAGAGAGAGGAGAGAGAGAGAGACAGAGAGAGAAAGAGATTGAAAAAGAGAGAGCGAGACAGAGAGACAGAGAGAAAGAGATTGAAAAAGAGAGAGAGAGAGAGAGAGAGAGAGAGCGAGAGCAAGAGATTAAAAGAGAGAGAGAGAGAGAGAGAGAGAGAGAGACGTGGCATTGCTTGATCCTGCTCATATACTCAGAGTGAGAACTGTTTCATTAGTGTGTAATTGAGAGTGGCTCTCTCTCCACAGTTTCTCTGTCTAGAGGGGATTTCCCCATGCCTGGGCTGGAGAGCTAATTATACAGCATATAAATGCATAGAAAAGGACCTACTGTACACACACGTATGCACAACGGTGCACCTGTGCTCACAAACGCCAACTCCCTGAGATACACACACACACCTGTGTACACACATACAACATATAGACCTGGACACCATACTTTTAAGTGAACATTGTATGTGGATAGGATGGCTAAAATATCCAGTTGGTAACAGATGTTCCATCAATGCTAATTTTGATTAAATTAAAGGTGTGCTTACTTCATAAGTTATCATTGTCCCGGTAAATCTCTAAGACAGTCTGGGATAGTGTGCAGTGAGAAGTAGTCAAGAACAGAAGTGTGTCAAGAACAGGAATGTTATGGGCATAAATCCTTGAAGAAAGTGCAACTTCATAACCATGGCTTGAAATTTCTTGAAATATGTGCCTATGATATACAGTATACAGATGAAAAATGTATACACTTTATATAGAAACATAAACAATGTATGAGACACTGCCAGGGCCTCTGCTCAAAACAGCCCTCACAGCTGTGGATGGGCTCAGCTTCTGATGGAAAGAAAAAATGTATGGAAAAAAATATTGCAATTCTGTTGCACTTTGTTAATGTTTACTAGGCTTGAGATGGGTTAGCGCACTTACTTACCTTGAGTTACTAGATATCTCTGATGTAGTTAAAACAGGTATTTGCATGGTTCAACAAACTTTTAACCTGCCAAGCAACTCAGTAAGTTCAACTGGTTCAAACTAATTCATATCATGAAACAACATCAAACAGCACTGCATGGACTGCACTGCACGCTCCGGATGTGTGTTCTGAATGTGTTCTGTAAAGGTGCAATACATTATCATCATTACATAAGCCACCCGCTGTCACTCATGATTTTTACACAGACATCACACTTTGCTATTTTCACTTGGTTTCAGTGGAAAAGACACATTTCTTTCCTGTATTTTGTGAATTCAGATTTTTACAATGCACTCAAATGATAGCCAGCACTGGCCAGGCAGCTCTCAGGATTCTGAAAGCATAGCTTTGTGTGTTGTGTCCTGGTCTGGGGTTAGGAGCAGTAACAAAAAACAGGGACAAAGCAACTGCTCTAAAAGAAAACTTTTTTATTCTTTAAATACTCAGTAAGCAGCACACATTTAAAAATAGAGTCAGTGTTAGTTAGCGTTCAGCAAAGTAGCAGGCCAGTGGCAACGCTGTGGGAACGCCTGCTCCATCTCAGCTGCCCTCCCGCCTTCACACAATAGGACTCACCACCCTTTTTAACTCCCGCAATCAAATCATCCACCAATGAAGTGGAAGGAAGTCTAGGATGTCACAGCCAACATGCAGTACACAAACAGTGAAAGGAGGTGGTGGTGGTGGTGGTGGTGGTGGTGGTGGTGGGGGGGGGGCGGGGCAAAGAGACAAAAACCCACTACGGGACGTCATATGTGTCAGAGAGAGGTGTAGTGCTGCCAAATTGCCATGGAAAATGATTGCAAGACTTGAGGCTGGTTCAGTTCCTGAAGACAGTCAATCTCAGCCACTCTTTATAAAACTTTATATTCTCTGTACCTGGACAAAATCACTAGAGCTGGCTGAGCTGGCTACCAGAGTTTAAAATGTCTATATAAACTAGAGCTGACAATAAATGTGAAGATCAGTTTCTACGTTGAACACTACTGTATAATAAAATACACTTTATGACTGCACCTGATTGTTAGCTGAAACATGATAGTAATCTGTTGAAATAAAAAAGTAATTTGTTTAGGCCATGAATAGGATCCTTTGACTAAAATCAGCATTTCTCTCACAGAGGTTCAGGTTTCTGTTGACAAATCAGTTACAAACATCAGCATGCAAGCTGTCAAGCTAGGTAACAATAATGCTAATTTACATTTTTATTTATTCGCATATTTCTATCATATAAGCAGTTTGCATATTGTCTGCTGATGCTTCACTAGCAGTTCCATCCATAGTGAAAGCATCATGGAGCGTAAGAACAAGACGGATAAGTGAAGGTGCAAATTACTTTTTGTTTAATTTTTACTGCACATTGCCTGCACACATTACTTTTTTATAGCTACTAGAATATACAAGGCAGCTGAAAGGTTAAAGAGTTCGAGCTGATGCAAAGTGATGGCATGAATTTTCTTGTTTGATTTACGTGCGGGTGACTGTGTGGCATAGGTGATATAAAGAAGTTTTTCAACCGAAGTGTCTAAACGGCCCATGAAACCACCAGGATGTCACTTATTCGTTCTAGATACTATAAATGGCAACCTATTTTAATGCATGTGGTCTCACTCATGCCCCTGTAAGTGCACCAAAAAAAGCTGAGTTGATCGATCTCGGAACAAGTGAATGGGTCCTACTCGTACCACTCACCCAATGGAATGCACCAACCTACCTGTGAATACTGTTGCTGGTAAAGACTTCCACACATCACATGGTGCTCACTGCAGTCAAATAATGCATTGAATTAACTTGATTCGCTTATACACATCGACTTTGTCTTTTTGGTTTAATTACATTTGGCAGTAAATGTGTCAAAATGTAGAATGTACCTTTGTAATATACTGTCTTCACATTGTACATTGTTTAAATCACGTTCAGTCATTGCACTGCTTATTTGGCTGAGGGAATAAGCAGGTGTTTTTTTTTTCTCTCATTCATTATAATCATTTTGTTTAGACGTTTAAAAAAGAAGGGATTCTAATAGATAGCACTAGCACAGATCGTTGCATTACTTCATAGTTATAATGAAAGGACTTTGACAGATACTGAATGAACGCACTCAATAATTAATGAGGTACGAAGGAAGAAAAAGAGGAAAGCAGCGAGTCATGAAAGAGCAAGCATGTGGCCTATATTCAGAGAATAAGCGGTTGTGTCTGAGCATGATGACATAAAGCATCCAGCAGTATTCCCAGATTCCCCATTCCCAATTCATGGAACGCTGCATGAGGTGGGAAAAAAAAAGGGAAGTTTTCAACTTTTTCCTCACCTTCCTCCTGCTTTCATGTGCTCTTGTTTGTTTCACTCTGCTGCCTCTGTATTTCGTTTAAGGCTGAGCTGGAGCATGTTGCCATGGCGACAGTGTCCAAGCAACCACGCAATAGGAATCGAGCCCTGCGACGAGCCGCAGTCATTCATTCCCCTCGCACGACTCCTGTGCCATTCACACGGCACTGCAGAACACGCAGATGAACACAACTAAGGTGTTCGCGAGCTTTCAGGTCCAGTTCCATGTTTGGCCCATTGAAACCACCCTAACTCAATGCACAACTTACTTTATATGCACAAATATGACAATACATATGCTTTGATGAGCATGAACCATCCATGAAGTGCATTAGACCTTTCCACTATGGTGCAGGCCACGTTAGTAATGCCTTGAAGCTGCTCTCTGTCTGTCTGATGACTTTTCCTAGCAGTGCCTAGAACTCCGGTCTGTCTGTAAAAGGCACAAGGCAGAGAAGCCGAGCTAATCAGTTCGAGCCGCTTGACTCTGGGCACGGGACCGTGAGAAATAGGAGCGCGATGGACAGATGGCATCTGTTAGATTGGCAACAAACAGGAAAACAAATGGCACACACAGAACCCAGTGCGTGCACACACATACACGCGCACTCACACACAAACATCCAATCGCACACATACTCACAGGCATATACAGTAATAAAATGTGATGCAGTGAATATATTCATGGCAGATATGTGTCCGTCATCCTCATGGTAATAAAATACGTAACGTTAAAGGGCCCATGTCCATATTCACTTTTCCTTTGTGTAGGTTTATATACTGAAATTGTCGTAATTCATTTTTACAAGACTATGGTTAACCACTTTATATCTTTTAAGAATGAGATATGTCAACAACATCTGTTCTAACTGGCTGCCCTGTGTTGTACCTCATTCAAAAAGTAGTCCAGAGTAAAACGCCATAACGACTGAAGGCTTAACAGGCAGATATTTGTTGGAAGGAATGTTCTTTTTTTGTGATAAAAATAATGGTTTTAAAATCGACTGTCAGCTTAGATTTCATATTTAGACCCTGTGGACAGGGAAATGAATGGCACGCTTTGAAATGTTTTATGGACCTTTTAACACAGTTACTGCCTACAGCAAGAAAGTCTTGTTTGTGTTGATGTCATATATTTTATGCATGTGAAAATGATGGGCACATTCACGTCACGTGAACTGAATGCATTGCTGTTTTTGCAGCACACGTGCACTTTGTTGTGCAAATACATGCAAAACATGATGTAGAAATGTGTGTATAAACACACACACACACACACACACACACACACACACACACACACACACACACACACATATATATATATATATATATA
>JBBPCX010000040.1:20410925-20434553 GCA_037974365.1 Hydrocynus forskahlii
AACTCCAGTCCTGGAGGGCCATGGTCCAGCACGTTTTGGTGATTTCCCTGCTCAGAAACACCTGGTTCACCTCACCAGTGAATCTTCAGATTTAGTGAATGGGTTTGAGGAGGAGCACCATCAAACTGTGCCGGACACGGGCCCTCCAGGACCAGGGGTTGACACCCCTGGTCTAAAGACATGCGTGTTAGGTGAATTGGGGAATCTAAACTGACCTTGGTGTGTGTGTACCCTGCCCAGGGTGAGTCTAAAGACATGCGTGTTAGGTGAATTGGGGAATCTAAATTGACCTTGGTGTGTGTGTACCCTGCCCAGAGTGAGTCCCTGCACCCCTTGGCCCTGGGATAGGCTCCAGGTACCCGCGACCCCAGTAAGTATTAAGCGGTTACAGCAAAAAAAGATATTGGTGTACAGTGTTTATGGATCACTACATCAGAATTAAGTACAGTTCACTGATAGCAGTTAGACATTAATAACAAAAAAAGTCCATAAAGGCTTTCAAATTATTTTATTTCAGTTTTAATAATGTCCTTCCATATCCTGTTAGTGGAATATATCAGTGCCTTACTATTTTCACTTCTTCACAAAGTGCACTGCTCCACAAAAGACTCCAGCCTTTCATCCCACTCTGTACAAGGTGATCATACAGACTCTTCAGTCATTCATATTCACAAATACATGAGGATGGACTCACTGAGGAAAAAACATCTCATCTGCATTTTCCCTGGATGGCGAGCGCCTGAAAAAACTGCAGTCATGGCTCTTCACCAAGATAGAATAAATTAATGAAGTAAAATGATTATTTTTTATGTTTGATGGATAAAACTGGGTGTCAGACAGAATGAACGCTCTAGTGATGAGGGTTGTAAGCAACACAGATGGATGTGTTTACACTATTTACACTATTTAGTGTGTAGTGCTAAAGCTAGCGGTACCTAATCAGTTTGATTTTCCTGTGCAGAAAAGCAGTATCAGACTGATAAGTCCTAATCATGGCAATGATTAAATGATTAGTAGTTGCAGTGTGAAAGTTATAGTCTTTAGACTGCAGTGAAAAAATTAAGTATTTACATACAGCAGTGCTAAAGGATTACAAGGTGTCAGGTAGTTAGGCAGTGTGCGGTGGGGTCAGATGCCCAGGTGTTTGTTGAGTCGCTGCAGTGCGTCTCCCACGATGTCCAGCTCATGGCGCAGCTCCTCCACCACACTGTTGATGCTGGGCATGTCCTTTAGCACACCCACACTCTGAGTGTATGGGTTGTAGCGCACGGTGAACGGGCGTCGGATCGTCTTAGCAAACTCCCTGTGGAAGGGAGGTGTGGGTTTCAGAACCATGGCTCATTAACCAGTACTCTTAATAAATAATATGAAGATAGATTACTGTTCATTAGCTTGTAAATGAAAATAGAAGTATATATATGTAATGTAAATAAACGTGCATCCACTATAGAGAACAAACACACATTTCTGTACATTTTAATGCACAGTTACTGTTTGTTTGCCATGTATGAATATATGGCCTAAAATGTGTCCTGTGCAAAAACTGTGTTAAATGTTATACATTTCCTAGTACATTAAACTTAGAAAATAAATAGAAATTTCAAGATTTTACAGAAAATGTTATATTTGACTGTATATTTTGTCGGTTTCTCTTTACACAGTGGTGCACATTTTCACATAGGGAATTGACAAAATGTAATTTGACTGGGTCTGTAAAAATTTTTTTGCATATTACTGTATGGGGCATTTTAGGTGCTAATTTGAGTTAAAATGTCATTTTTATAGATATTCTTTAATGATTAGGGAATAACCTACAGTTCAACTCATCATTCTGGTAACATTTAAAAGTTGTACATTTTTTGAATATAATATAACTGCTTTTATAGTGATTTTACTGAAATGAGTGAATTACAGCTTTATAATGGCAATGTGTGTATATCATGTAACATACTTCCTCAGACTAGACCCGTCTAAAATGCTGTTTTGATTCACTTACTAAGATTTTTTTCCTGTTCATTTAAAATGTATTTAAAATGGTGTATTAAGCACCAACCATTTACTTTATAAGCTTGGTTTATGATACTGCATGGTTTGGGGTTTAGCTTCCTTAATTATAGTAATGCAGTGCATAAGAATGTTCAGTCATATGATTGTCCCGTAAGGGAGAAGACAGGAACATCACACTTTAAGCAGCATCCATGCTGTATTGAGGATATTTTTCATGTCAGCTAAAGCAGCTTATATGCAATTTAAGAGAGAAATTAAAGTATTATTAATTTACCTCATTCTAACCTTGGCCTCCTCAAAGCTCTCAGACATAAAGTAGACGTCCTGAAAGGTCGTGATCAGGCACTCCTGTCTGCTGGTGACTTTTGGCTCGAATGGCAGGATTTTGGCATTGCCAGAAAGTGCATGCTGGAATGGAAGAGAGTACACTTGCAATGCACTTTTCTTCTATGTATTTTTGGGTTATGTCCATGTCATGTGTTTTTTATTGTGATGGTTATATTTCTCCTTTACATTTATTCATTTTACCTGAAGTTCACTGATGGAGGAGAGAAGGCCAGCTCCGTATGCTCTGAGCTTTCCATCCTGCTTACAAAGGCCAAACTCCACGGTGAAGAAGTAGCACTGCAAACACATGTAAAACTATATATTATACCTGGAAACACACTCACAGACCTTTCATCAAGTACAATATAAGGAACAAAGTGCCAGTTTTCATTGTAGTGTTTATCTAACTCACTTACACAACTTCCAAATCCGCTCTACAGCATTGTTTTAAAGATACTGAATGTTAAGTGGATACATATCTGAATTATTATCTTAATATCTAGGTTACAGATCAGAATAGGAATGCACGTACTGTCGCCAGTTTCTGCACGGCATCGTCCGAGGCCCCCAGAGAAGCCAGGCCTAACTCCTGAGAGAACTGGGCAAAGCTGGGCTCTGCCAGCAGCGGCACATGACCCAGCAGTTCATGACACGTGTCCCTTTAACAGTAGGAAATTACCTGATGGTCAGTCTCAAATTGCACATGCACTATTTGAGGAAAATATATTCATATATCGTTCATATATATGATATAAAGCAGGGGACCCCTTTTTTATCGGCGGGCCAAAGTGCAATATTTGTGGTGAGCTATTAAATAGATTTCAGATTAAGATTTTAACAAAATAATTTCATAACATTACACTGTATTTTGTTACTGAAACGCAAAACATATGATGTAAAATGAAAATAAGAATACAAGCCAAGCTATATTACATTCTAACATACACACTTCATGAATGTCTCTTATTGTTAGTCAGCTCCATAGCATCTTTCCCTTTTTGAGTCTTGGTTCCACTTAAGGTTTCTTTCTTCGGATTTAAGAAGTTTTGCCTTGTATTTGTCACCTGTAACTTGCTTGCTGGGTGTTGCATTCTGTAAAGCTGCTTTGCAACAATGTCAGTTGCAAAAAAAGCTCTATATAAATACATTTGACTATTTATATAAATATATAAATATGTTTGTTCTCTCATTGGGTGAGAGGTGGGGTTAGGGAAATGTTCTGGTTGGCCGAATCAAACATCCTCACAGGCCAAATGATAAAGCCTTTTAAAGTAATACAATTATATTATTTGTGTTAGGTGACAACACATATTAGATGAAAGGAACGCAAAGACAGATAAAAAACACATTAAATATCACAGGCCAAAATGAATGAACCAGCCCCAGTGAGGTAAACAACAGGCCCAGTGACAAACGACAGGAGACACCAAGATCATTCTGCTCGCATTTAGGGTTGAAATGTAGTGTGGTACTCACGGCTCTGGCGTGTAGAGTGGGGCTGAACTATGTCGAACATACTGAGTACAGTGGAACACTCTAAAGGCCAGTCCCGCCAAGAAATCACGAGGGGACAAGTACCCAGCGACTGGACGGATTGTGAAACCTGTTCTCTCTAAAACACAAATAGACAGACAGCATGAATCACACACAGAAGAAGAGTTTCTAGAGGCGTTAAATAACATTCAACTGGTGTCACTGCTTGGTTGAGAATACTCCACCAATGCATCCATCCGACCGTGTCCCCCAGCCTGAAAACTGACCACTGATGATTGTCTCTAAATCTACATCTACATCTAAATCTACATCTATACTTGTTCCAGTGAAAGACACACTATCCTGCTACTACCAGGTCATGTCAGTGTCTCTAAATGTAATTTCATAATAGTCATTGGAAAATCACCCTTAAAGTACAGTAGACCTTTGTAGTCATGAGTGAACACACCACAGCACACAGTGTGAACAGTGTGAACTTCTTTCTCTGCTTTAAAACCATTCACCAAGTGAAACAGTGGGCTGCCACCAACGAGAGGCGCCTGTCAAGAAGTATGTGGGGACAGAACCTCGCGCAAGTGGTGCCACTAGCAGGCTTGGGATTCAAACCTATGACCTTCTGATCACAGGGGCAACTCCCTAACCACTAGGCCATGCCCACTAGCTGCCCCATAAATAATCTTAAGAACCAAGCCTAGAGTGTAAGCGTTTAATATAACTGAATACTGAAGACCAGTGTGCAGGGATAGTGCTGGTACAGAAGGTGCAGTCTCACCCCTGAGGAAGCGGGACACGTCCTCCAGCTGAGGGATGTTGTCCTCTCTGTAGCCGCAGCGCTGAGAGAGCAGAGGCAGGTTGCGCAGGTACTCCCTGCAGGCGTGTGATGGGTACAGCTTATTCAGCTCCCTGAACACCACCCCCCACGTCCTCACTTCCTCCTCTGTGAACTCCACCCGCGGGATTGGGTCCCCACTGAGAGACAGACATGAGAGAGAAATGTGAGAGAGAGACAAAGTTGAAAGTAACTAGAGGCTCTTTAAAGAATAAAGGAAAATAAAATGCTGCAAGACGTACTGCTTATAGTTCATTGCAAGGTCTGCAAAGTATTTCCGTCTCTTCCGGTAGACGTTATCTTTGAATCCCTGAGAAAAACAATCAGATGCAGACAGGACAGGATTTCACACCATTTTTCTCATTAACATTTTTTGCTTTGTATTATATGCATATTTTATACAAGAACTCAAACAGAGGATGTCTAAGTTTCACCAGTAGGTATTTTAGGTGTTTTGTATAACTTTTCAAATGTAATATTTTATGCAGAATTTATTTTATGATTAAATACTGGTGGAGAACATTAAGTCAGTAAATCATGACTAATATAAAACAATTAGGTATCTACAATATTTTATGTCAAATGTTTGGCATCACCATTTTTAAAGTAAGGCTACTTGTCCTGGCTATTCGTTTTATTAGAGTGTAAATCATAAAAATTTGATTGATAAAATTCAGCACTCATTCATTATTCATTCATTCATTATTGCACTCACAGGGTGATCGGCGTCCAGCTCAGAGCCGTACATCAGAACCCGGTTAGCACACTTGTCAAGATCTGAGATCGTCCTAGGGAACCAGGGTTCTTCAGCAAAATCTACATAATCAAACAGCACTGCATTAGCCTGACTGTGTCTTATAGCACCCCCATTTCACATTTTTTGCATTATTACATCTTACTGGGGTGGGCAATATGATGATATGTCACTATTATCATGGTACAATTTTCTGCAAGTATTATGGGTATCATCAATGCAATAAAAAGACTCTGATAAATAAGTCTTGCAAACAGCAACAATCAACTGCATAGTGCCAAATAGTGGATCAGATTTCACTCACTATGTTTTTTTAAATATTACTTTTAACAATAGCTTCTAGTTTTCTCCTGTTCCCTCTTAAACAGTTCACTGCTGCAAAAAAGTTCAGTATCACTGTTTAGACAGTTGTGCTCATAACCTTTTTGAAATGTGACTGGTAGTGAAATGTTGTGATATATATTGTGTAACATGAACATATTCGTCAAGCCCACACTTAAATCTTCCAAAAGCAACATCATGACCAGATTTCAGGAATGGTTGGGACTGTACCATCATTAGCAGGGCAGAGTCTTTCAGGCGAGTCCATGGTGACAATGTTAGTTTGCTTTTTCAGCAGCTGGATGATTTCCTTCAGAGTCTCTCGCTCGCTGTCACAGTTCACCAACACTTCCAGCTCCGAGTTACTCCTCCTGGACTTCCGAGACTCGATGTGCAAAAGGTTGACCTGGTTTTCCTGTTAGGGAATTTAAGAAAAAAAGGCGCAAAGGAATAAATACATTACAAATCAGAAATAATACACTTTCGTAAATAATCCAATACATTTGACACCTGTGTCATTAACGTCAACCTTATTATGAATATAATTGATCATCTAACATTATAGCTGTCATTGCACCTTTGAATAAACATTTTAGTCAAAGCTGTAAATATTGCCAATTTGATTTCATTCACTGAAATCATGACCTGAGCCCAGACATTTAAGTCATACACACCTGAAAAAGTTTTAAAGCTTTCACAAGGTTACCAACTTCATTCTTCAGAGAGAAGATAATCGCTGCGTTTTCTCTCTTAGAGGGCAGAATCTTGCATTGGTTCTCCTCGCTGTTGTTAAAGGTAGATTTGTTCAACTGCAAATAAAAGAACAAAGCATTTGCAGTTATTATCAAAATTAGAAAATATGATGGTTGGCCCTGGTAGACCAATACACATTAGTAAAATAGCATACCGTCCATACTGTAGTTCACGGTCAAATGTGAAACTTCCATTCTTACAGAGAAATAATACATAACACATAACATGTAATTGTGCAAAACATTTTAATATTTCACTGGGTGGTACAGTGCAGTCCTTTTTTCAGGGGTGGTGGAAGGTTATATTTAAGACCTTCAAATCAAACCTTAAAGTCAACATCAACAAATTAGTGTTGAAGTTTGAAATATGAATATCATCACTGACAGGGCAACACCTTGTGTTTACCTTTCTGCATTTTCCCCACTACCTTGTACGTTTAGTTAAAATTTCATGATGGGTGGACCAACAGAAATTACTGTGTTTTCTTTCTCTTGTAAATTTACCATTTTGGAAATTCCTTCTCCCAACAACAACAATATACATCTGTCGGGCAACAATTTCTTGGACTTATTGGAGTAAGTGAGTTCAGCACTAAAAGCGGGACAGCAGCTTTAGACCTCCATTAATAGTCTATAGGTGCTCCAGTCCATAATCACTGCATGTGGCTACTAAAGTGAATGTGAACCTGCATGTCTCTTCTGTTGAGAAAACCGCCCATAGACTAAAAGTATGTATTATTGTTCATTACCAAGACTGGAGCATAAAGTATAAAGGAGTATAAAGGTGTATGTACAAGGTGCAATATGTAAAATATGTGCAATCTGAGTGGAGTAGAAGCATGGAAAATATGTGCATTATGAGCAGATATACTGTCATAAAATAACTGTATAAAAGAACAAGTATAACATTAATGATAATTAGAATCATTATAATTATTGTAACAATGATATAATAGACAGAAAACCATGCAGAAAACTATAATAACAATTACAATAACAACACTAACAATAACAATAGCAATAACAATAACAACAACAACAACAATAACACATACAATATTGGTTTTATATATGTTCATACACAAATTACGTCGTAAGCTTTATTATTAAAATAATAATAAATTCACTTACCTCATTGTTGAGTTGCTTCTCCTCGTAGTATTTGTTGATGGAGTCGAAAGACCGTCCTCGGCGTGGTCCCTCAGTCTTGTTGGAAATCATGCCCCTGCAGTGTGAGCTTCTCTTTATATAAAGGTGTGTCTTTATGTAGAGGAGAGTGTGAAAAGGTGTGTGATCTATGAACTCTCACACTACTTCTCCTGCCCTCGCCGCACGCGGACTGTTTCTCCCGGCTCTCGCGGCGCTGCGCTATTTATTACAGTGGGTGGGTGGGGGGGGGGGACCGGGGGAAAGGTGGGGGTGCGCACCTCCGACTCCGTCTGCCTGCATTGGTCAGAAAGCAGCAAGGGAGGAAAATGGAAAACTGCGAGCAGGGGACGTCACTGAGCAGCCTAATTATTCTAACACATTATTATTATAATTCTGGAAATAAAAGCTTTCTTTTAGCCTCCCCCAAACCTTTAAGGTTTCTGTGCTTGAAAGTGACCAGCTCCCAGACTGCAGACAGTGTTGAAAAGCTGACGTAAATCCAGCCAAGCTGCATGTTTTTGCATGTTTCTTATTATATATATATACTGCTGGCCCCCTCTCTGAACAGCTGAAGTTCTCTGCTGTTGAGCCTCCTGCACACTGAATGGGCATCATCAGACTGGCAACCTCACCAAATTTATCATGCCAACCACCAAGCTATGTGACGTTAGGACAATCCTAGTCAAGTGGCTTGGGTTACAGTTTGGGTGTCCTTGGTACTATCATGCCTTCTGCAAATATTGGCACCCCTGGTAAACATGAGCAATGCAAGATGTAGAAAAAAATTACAAACACACACACACACACACACACACACACACACACACTCACACCTTCTAAAAGAAGACATACACGTCTTCTAAAACACACATCTATATCCTCTAAAACTCTACGGGTATGTATCGTCTCCATCTTTTATGTCTTCTGAGACACAAACATCTATATCTTCTAAAACTCTACCTATATCTTCATTACATAAATATTTTTATTCTTAAATCTATGTACCACAGTCTTTTCCTACAATGAGACTGGAAAGCACCTAGCAAAGGAACTGAAACCATTCCTCTATCCAGATCCTTCAGATTCTGAGGTCCTTGCTCCTCTCCAGCTCATCCTACCATTTTTTAGGTCAAGGGACTGGAACGCCCACTAACTGTGGTCAGTGAAGCATATCTGTGTTGATTCTGAGGTGCCTTCTTAATGTCTACTGGTACTAGATGGTGTCTGAGATACTCTTTGTCTGAACAAGTTGTCTAATGCCTTGATCCACCACCATACTTCACACTGGATATGAGGTTCTTTTCTGCATGGCTGTCTATGTGTCTAGGCCAAACCTGTCTCTGATGCCAAAAAGCTCTATTTTGGCCATTAAAAGCTCTATATCTGGCCATAAAACAGTGTTCCCATTTAAAGGTCCATGAATGACTGGCAAACTGTAAGCTGTTGAGTTTAGAGGGCTTTGACAGCGGAGACTTTCTTCTGGCAACTGTCCCAAACAATTTCCTTGTCATCTGATTCTAATTTGGGAGACGTTCTGACCTCAAGGCGTTACTAATGTCTGCATTTCTCCAATCTGTAATTCCTCTGTTGGTATTGTTCCTGACTAGAAAATGACACACAACATCAAAGGACTGTAGGTTGCATCAATGTTCCATTAGTTGAAATGAGGAAGAACTGAGGACATTTTCTCACATTTTCAAATAAAGAGTTTAATGTGCTATGTGAGCATTGTTAGAGTTTCAGAATGTACCATTTGTTTCAGTTCATACATGTATAGAAAATAAACTCCCTACACACAAGGCAAACCCAGTCCAGACTCTTCTTTTCTGTGGTTCCCTGCTGGTGGAATGAGCTGCCCGAACTGAACAGAGCATCTCCTCTCCTGATTGCATTACTCTTACATAAAAATTTTAGCACTTAGTACTCTCCTCTGGTTCTCACACTGTCCTAAAACTTTGTAAATCCTGCCTGTCTCTTTGGATAAAAGCATCTTACAAATGAATGTAATGCAACGGTATGTAAATTGCAAGATCATTATAGCTGTGACAGCACAAGCATGAATACATTCCTATCTAAGTACCTATTATATCCTATTGCAGTTTTCCTGCTCTATCAGAAGCGACGTTGAAAATGGTCATGTAAAATGGACTGTTTGAAAAACAAAAGTGTTATAAGTGGCTGCAGAAGGTGGAAGAAACATAAGAAAAATAAGGGCTGCTCCCAAGCAGCAGTCTTGGTACATAATTAATGAAGTGTGGAAATAGCAACGCAAACCCTGCTGGAAAACAGTCTAATCTAATCTGTTGTTTTTAGTGTATGAGACTGATGAAATTTGAGAAGACCCACTTGCATTTTCCAGTAGGTGTTTGTGTTCGAGGTACCTTGCTGTAGTATACATTTCCACGCTATTCTGTGGGGTACTTATTCAGCACCACTGCCAAATGAACAGTTCCTCTAAGGGGCACGGGCTCTTTAATGGCCCACACAAACCTACGCAGACCTTGGCATTTGGTTTTGCTTACACCTCAGCTCTTTTGCAGACATTCATTTTAGACCTTTCTTTGTTCCATGACAGGACCCGTGTGGCCTTACAGGACAAAATACTTGTTGAAAGAGTGAGGGTCAAAGCTCCTAATAACCAAACAGACCTGGAGTTTTGATTAGGTCGTGCTGAAGGCTGCTTATTTGCTCGTCACTCATATACAGGAAACCCCTGATCGAGCCCAGCCAAAGAGAAAAATCACACTGCGTCCCGCTTCATGGATCAGGTAAGTTGTTCCAAAGTGGGGAAGGTGGAAAGTAATAAAAAGCTGGTGTATGGACGTGGGGTCGGATTAATGAACACTGACTGGATTAATAATGATTTGGTAGTTATGAGCAATAGCGGTTTTTACGAGCTCCCCCAGCAATTAATTAACCCGAAAGTGCGATATAATGGGTTGCTGATGTAAATCCAACTCAAACACATGACTCATCTTTTATTCAGGCATTCTCACGCTACCTCTCCTCTTTATTGGTCTATTGTCTCTGCCTCCCACTGCCTGGTCATTGATCTGAAAGACCTACGTGGCCGTCCCTGGCTGTAAATAGGGTCTTTTGTAGTGAGCCCCATAACCACACATCTCATTAGACTGGGTCAGGAGAAGAAAGACAGCCAGTTCCACTGCTGCAGGGTGACTGAAATCAAAATGTTTTGTGAATATTTAATGTTCTTGATTAATACATATGCTTAAATGAGGGGTTCCTAAATTATTCCTGGCTTGCATGTATGGAAAAAAGTATATGTTTTGTGAAGGTCCTTTCAATTTTATAATGGTTCTTCATAGTCATACAAATGATCCATTAAAACATGGATCGAAAGATTCCTTAGGGAACTGAAAGTGGGTCTTTTATGGTATTACTCCAGTTAACCTCTTTTAGCACCTTCATTTTTATGAGTGCACATTAGATGGGACTCATAAAGGCCTTCATTATTTCCTGGACATAAAAATACACATACATGTAAATATATTTTTATCCAGTAGAATTAAATTTATACTTAAACCTGGCAAATTCTGCAGTGCTGCTTATTACAGTGTTGAATTTATGTTGGGAACAATAAAATTAAATTCCTGAAATGCTCAAAAGAAAATGATCCAATCAGTGGTGAACAGTGGCACCTCTTCATCAGGTACTTTACTGTGGGATTCAGTGTCAAACTGCTACATAGATACATAATACATAAATGCTACATAAATATTTGTTTGCAAGCTTTTAATTGACTAATGTTTAATCTAGACCAGCCAAAAATGCTCATGAGAAATGCCTTTAGCTCGCTGATAACAGAATCCCATCAGGAAATTAGCAGAAATTAGCATTGTTGTAGTGATGAGTTTTGATATCTGTGGCCTAACCTGGAGGCATAGTTCTTATAGTCACAGGTCTCCATTGGTGCACATACTACCATCCAGACCTTTATAGAGCCAGGGGGTTAATTAATTAAATAAATAAATAAATATTTAAAAAGTTGACCTCCATACCCCACCTTGGCAACAGAGTAAATGGGCACTGACTCACACCACTTTACATGTTTCCTATTGTTTGTACTGTACCACCCATAATTAACATGCCAGTGAGGTTTATCCTCAGGAATAACAGTTTGGTTATGATGCTTTGCTTGAATGTTCAGTTCCAGGGACAACAAACACTTTAACAAAAACCTTGTGTGGGGTTTCTCTACGCTTAAAAAGCTAATTTATGAAAACGATGTCTTAACAAATCATTAGTGGTGAAGTTCTTTATAAACTACTTCCCAAACTTGATTCTAGAGTAGTCCCTGTTCTGCACACCTGATCCGGTTGAACTAATTAACAAGTCTTTCCCATGGAAAACAAATACAAACATTTATAAGGTAGGATGGGCACAAGGACAGAGGTTGGGAACTACCGTTCTTTAGCATCGCTGCAAAGAAACCCTTTTTTGGCACCTCCATTTTTAAGATTGTTTAACAAGTAAAGTCAGTCTGAGAGCGGCGGAGGTCATGTACTGCCTCATTACAGAATTCAAAAGGATGTGTGATGTGATTATTACAGCCGTCTGTGGGGCCCAGACACATAGGAAATGGATAAAACCACAGAACACTTCCAGATGCCTCATATCCTGAACATCAGCTTGGTCAGTTTTAGCTTGTGGCTGTGGAGACTGCTTTGCTCTACATGTCCTTGAATGTAGTCAGGACAGGAATGTAAAGGTGAATGCAGATGTAAATGAGCAGTTTCCGGTTCTCCAACATCTGCCTTTAGCAATTAGCCCACAACACAGGTTAACAGGGTGATGTGATTTAATCTAGCTTGCACAGGCAGACAATAAAGCCAGTTTTCCTCCATATCTAATATGTTTCTATTTTTCAGCAATTCCTATTTCATGCTGAGAATAAATGTACAAATCTGATCAAATAAACCAAAAAATTATAGTAATAATAATAGGACTAGAGTATCATGGTCCGTCTTCTAACCAGGGCCTGTAACTAAGCCAACCCGATCTCACGACTTTTCGTGCAGCCACCACAACATAAAATCTATTCAAAAATGTGCTGTGATCACGCTTTAGGCCTTTTTTTCATGCTAGGACAACGCTTCACTACCCTGTATTTTAATGCGCAGTGCCTAACACCACCAGTATCAGCGCCAACTGGTGACGGTTAGGGTTAAGGTTAGGGTTGGGGTTAGGTTAGGGTTAGGGTCAGGGTTAGGGTTAGGGTCAGGGTTAGGGTCAGGGTTAGGGTTAGGGTTAGGGGCAAGATTAGGGTTAGGGTTATGGTTAAGGTTAGAGTTAGTGTTAGGAGTTAGGGTTAGGATTAGGGGTTAGGGTTAAGGTTAGGGTTAGGAGTTAGGGTTAGGATTAGGGGTTAGGGTTAGGAGTAGTGTTAGGGTTAGGGTCTCTCCCCGTCTCACGGCATTTCAACTTGTTTCAACCGCTTTGCAAACAAAACCGATAAGGAATCAATTTATTATTTCTCTCTTACTGTTCCTCAGTCACCAGTTAGTGCTGATACTGGCGATGTTACGCACCGTGCATTAAAATACAGGGAAGTGAAGCGTTGTCCTAGCACGAAAAAAAGGCCTAAAGCGTGATCGTGGCACGTTTCTGAATAGATTGTACATCCTGATGACTTCACGAAAACTCGTGAGACCAGGCTCAACTAATCTTATGCTGCTCTAGATTCTAGTCCTGACTCTTCAACATCCAGACTTAATTCATGAGATTTAATTAGTTTCCTCAACAATAGGCATGGTGAGACAAATATAAAGCTGAATCAGGCTTCAGTTGGGTATATATCCCTTGTAACCACACGTTTGCTATTTTATAAGGTATACCTGCCACTTAGATGCATTATGTTGATACATAATTAGTGACTGTGGTCTATCTGTTACGAGAGGTTCTCAATCCCAGTCTTAGGGTCTGCACATTGTGCAGGCTGGTGGTGGCCTTGTGGGTAGGGGACTTGCTGCTGGACCGCCACCACTGGGTTACTGAGCAAGACCCTTAACCCCAAGTTGCTCCAGGGAGACTGCCCCCTGTAGTCAGGGAATGGAAGTTGCTTTGGATAAAAGTGTCAGGTAAATGTAAAATGTGTATTTTTCTTTATCTTGCACACCTCGTTAGCTAATTAACAAGATCACTGTGCGATTGGTCGGGTGTTGTAGAGTGTGGAAAACTCCAACTTTTAGTATGAGCTTAGTATCAACACCAGCCATTGACAAATAGAAACCGCTACAACCCTTCACTAACTGCCATTGTTTGAGTGGATAATTCTCAACACATCAGTGATAATGCACTGTATCGTGTTAGTATGTGTTAAACTGCTGCTGCCAGAGTTCTAACCAAAACCAATAAAAGAGAGCACATAAGTCTTTGCTCTGGCTCCCAGTTCCGTACAGAATTGACTTCAAGGTGTTACTCATTGTGTACAAGTCACTCATTGTAACTGGGTCCTTAATACATCTCTGATGTGTTTGAAGCATGTATTCCTGGTAGGTCTCTTAGATCTGCAGGAGCTGCTCAGCTGGCGGTGAGAAGAACTGAAACTAAACCTGGTGAAATGGTGTTTAGTCACTATGCAGCTCTCTACTGGAACAAACTTCCCATCAGTATCAGATCAGCACCAACTTGAGCTTTAAAAAACTGCTGAAAACTGCACTAATATTCTCTGCGCTGATTTAATCATTTGCACTTCGATTGCACTTTCAATTTCCTATTATGTATTCTTTTATTTCTTTTACTTCTTCCATTAATTAATCGTATTTTATATTGTATTCTAGTTCGGTAAAGCACACTGAATGACCTTTTGTGTATGATAATGTGCTATATAAATAAACCTGAGCTCAAAATATGTACCAGGGGTTCTTACATACTGTATAGGTTTTGCACATACTGTACGGTGAGGTTTTGACACACTCTAAACATGTTTCATTAGACACGCCTACACAAGGTACCAACCCCACGGTCATTCCTATAGGTATCATGAGGCAAGGAAGGTCTGCCATGGAGAATGTCAGTTTGAATTAAATCTCCGCATGTTCAGTGAGTTTGGTACTTCTTCCACTTTTGAAGCCATCAGCCATTGAGAAGAGGAGAAAAAAAAACATTTTACAAAAAAAAAAAAAAGTTTTTAAAAAATACCTTGGAAATGGAGAGTCAACACTAATTAATTGTTTGACTAAGAACAGCTGTATACCATCTGAGTCAACTTCTGGCACGGTCCAGACTCTTAACGAGAGTTCACACCCTCACTGCCGGCTTTCTCTCGCTGACCTTTTGAAATGTACAGTATTCTTCAAGTGAAGTTTATGGCAGTACCTGTGTTTAAACATTCAAGATAAATAACATTATAACAACAAATACACTATATGGACCAAAGTATTGAGACGCTTGACCATGACACGAACAGGGACATTGCATTCAAACACATAGACTTTGAAATGGAGTTGGTCCTCCTTTTGATGCTATAACAGCTGCCACTCTTTCCAAAAGGACTGTGGAGAGTTTCTGTGGGAATTTGTGCCCATTCATTCTGTAGAGCATTTATAAGTCAGGCACTGATATTGGAGAAGGCCTGTCTCGCAACCTCCGTTCCAGTTCATCCCAAAAGTTGTTGGATGAGCCTTGCTTTGTGCACTGGGACACAGTCATGCTGGAATAGAAAAGGTTCTTCCCCAAACTGTGTCCACAAAGTTGGAAGCATGGCGTTGTCCAAAATGTCTTGATATGCTGAGGCATTAAAATTGCTTTTCACTGGAAGTAAGGGACCTAGCCCAAACCCTGAATTAAGGGATGTATCCCCAATACAGTGTATATGTGAACACTTGTGTTGCTATAATGTAATATTGAATATAATTGTGAAAAATGAACTTGAGTTTGTGTTCGTTAAAACATGGGAAACAAATAAATACAGCTCTAAATACTTTTGATGGAAAATATATATTTTTTTAATATGTTGAGTTAAAATGACTGGGTTAGTACAGTCAATTTGACAGCAGATTTTTAGTACAAATAATTTGTATTTTGTATTTGGTTTTTACTTGAACAATTTGATTTTCTCTAATACGCATTATTTTATATTTTGAGGCAAACTGTTGAAGTACAATCAACTTATTCGGGTTTACAGTGTAAACTCATGCCTGGCTGAAAAAGCTCTCAGTGCTTATAGAAGCTTATGTCCATGTGTGCTGGGGCATGAACTTGTGCGTCAGCATTCCGCATGCATGCATCTGGCATGCGTACACACTCTCCTGCCATCTCTATATGCTCCGCACCGGACTGACCGAGAGCCCAGAGGGCTGGATAGCATGGCTTTCGCTCGTGACCTTTTCACGGCCCAGGAAGCGCTCAGGAGGACTTCCTCACTCTAGCAACATGAAAGACGTCTTATTGTGTATGTTTTAATGACACAAACAGGTCTGGATTCTTTGTGTACTGGGCTTGCCTTATAATGATTTTCAGTGTACGCAAAGACAAAGCCAACATCAGGCTTTATAGCTTCCCATGGGTTTGTAGGCCTTGTTTCTGTTAGTTGTTAGGGCTTTTTTTTCTCCTCGTGGCAAGAAGCATACCTTTTACATTTGATCAGTAGAATCATACCTCACTAACTTATTACCGCAGTAATGACTAGTTTCCCTGCTGTTTACTTTAGGTATGAGTCGTCATACACTGGGAATCACCTCTATGCCTTTATAGATTAAAAATTAATAGATCATGTGTCTTTTGAGGATTTTCCAGAAATTTGTATGTGGGGCACACGATGGAGAATGGAGAATTCTCATCATGGTATGACGTAGGTTTACAGTATATACAATGATCTAATGTGGTTTATGGTAATGAAAATTTTATTCCAGGAAAACTGGAAAATAACTGTGGTTTTACATCTGGGAAAATACAGAGAATGAAAACTGTGTCACATGAGATCTATCAAATGTTCATGTTATTTGTTTAATTTATTGATGTATTGCACAATTGTACTATTCCAAGAAACCAGAGAGGTTTTAATGTGGCTATCTTTATAGTGGTGGTGAACCAGGGGAACCAGAGTTCAACCCTAAACAACAAATATAGTACGTTTTATTTATTTATAGTGCAGCGGACAGTGAACTTACACATCTTATGTTTTATTTGCAGCACTGACAATAGTAAAACAGTGGTAAACCTAAAGAAAAAGCAATGATTATCAACTTCAGAAAAACCTGCTCTGACCACACATCACTCAGCATCAATGGGTCCATTGTAGAGACGGTAAAGAACACCAGGTTTCTGCTGTTGGTGGTCAGACGACCTCACCTTGACCACCAGCACCTCCTCCCTCACCAAAAAGGCACAGAAGCGTATTCACAACTGAAATGGGCAAACTCCCCTCGCCCCCCACCATCACAGTGTTCTTCGGGGGCACCATAGAGAGCATCCTGAGCAGCTGCATCTGTCTGGTACAGCAGTGAAGAGCCTGCAACGGATTATTAAAACAGCTGGCAACATTGTTGGGGCGCCTCTCCCATCACTACAGGACATCTTCCACAAGCGACGCATCAGAAAGGCCTTCTACATCGTGTGTGACACTTTACACTCTTTACTCTCCCATCTGGCAAACAGTATCGATGGGCCAGACTGTGTGAGAGCTTCTCCCCCACAAGCCATCAGACTGCTCAACTTCCACCTGGCTTTTTCCAATCACTTCTTTCATAGTACACATGCAGCAACATGCAAAAAACACATCTATGCTGCACTTGTTCTTGGACACTGTCTCAAGATTGTCTGTATTTTTCATAGACTGGCGGTATATTTATTCATTTTGAACCAATCTTTTGCGCATATAAAGCACATAATTGTTGCTTTCCACGTTTGCACAATTTTTTTGAATGTTAAAAATGATCTTGTACCACATTGCACATCCTTGTGCCAAATCGTGCACATTTTTCTTCTACTCCTAGTTGAGTTTAAATTTATTGTTCATTTATATATATGTCTTCTCTGCATCCTTTGTATGGAGCCATGTTGTCTTGTCTCACTGTATGTGTATATAGCAGAGATGACAAAGTTCACGTCGACATATTCAGATACTGTTTATCAGATGCCGGTTACCACGGTTGTGATCAATCAAAGGTTTCTCTACATTGGTACGTTTCATGTCAAACCACTGTTTCTTTTGATATTAATCATTAAATGATGCAGAAAAACAAATGGAAAATGGTTGAAATTCTCTATTGAGATAACAGAGGATAAAGGTCTTTGAGGAAAGCCATGTTTGTGGGGAGTGTATATCTGCAGGAATGGCAGGGTAGAAGGCAGGGCCTGACTTGGTTTAATACACCAGCAGTCAACAGAAATATTCAAGGAGAAAAACAAATCTAATGGAAATAATACAGGGTGTGCGAAGCTGTGAATGACTGACAGCTGACGGAACGCTCAAAGGCTCAGCTGCACACAAGCAGTCACTTTCGATTAGGCCCAATTGATGACCATGAACAGCCTTCCGCTCTCTGAACAGGTGAGCCAAGTTCACTTTTGGAGGATCATGAACATGACTTTTCTTTTATACATCTACACTGGTCAGCCACAGCTTTAAAAGCACTCATAGTGTATGTGAGTGACATTGATCTCGTTACAATAGCTCCTGTCAAGGAATGGGCTATATTAGGCTGCAAGTGACCAGTCAGTTCTTGAAGACAATGGATTTGAGCGACTTTGATAAGGGCCAAACTGTGACTGCTAGACAACTGGGTCAGAGGATCTTAAAAACAGCAGGTCGCATAGGGTGTGGTTGGCACCTATTACAATTTTCATCACAATTTGCCTGTGATCAACAATTTAAATAATGTTGATCCATGCTGTAGTGACATACACTGATTAAAACATGATGAACTGTATGATTTCATAGGTTTTTATTAAAGACTCACTCAAAATAATGAAACAATTGCATTTTAAAAAGTATTTAAAAAGTATGTGGTTTGTCATCTTGAAATCTGCATGACAGACTTCCATGTTTAAATTTCTTTAGTTTAGTTAAATGCATTTAAACTAATGGAATGGTTCAATAACTGGGTTTTGAAAAACATCTGAATCATATCTTGGTTTGATAATGCAATGCTAAGGAGTATCAAGACATAAAATAAACTGTACTGAGAACATCTGCCATCTAGTGGTCCTGAGTGGAGGTGTTACTGTTCATCTTCTCCCCAGCCCTCTTCTGAAAATATATCAGCCTGACGTTTCCTGAAATTGCTTTTGAAATCTTCATCAAAGTGGTCCAAGTCATCATCCCTGAAAATGCCCTAACAAAAACACAGTATAATCATTCAATACATGTTGGAAACTCAGATTGCATTAAAATTAAAATAGTCTATAGAGCTCCCGCAGAGAAGCCTTTTTACCTTCGGTAGGTAGCCAAGGAGTTTTGTAGCATGTTGCTTAAGGAGCTTCTGTCTCTCTTCCTCAATGATCTGCCGTCGCTGGGCTTCTTTCTCTTGCTCCATCGCTCTCTCTTCTGCTTCACGCTCCTATATGCAGGTTTATTGAATTTATTAAACTCCTAAATCAAGTTTAATCCCAACACAATAATGGTAGGCAATACGACAATACGTTATTATTGTGGAATGATACAAAGTACTTTTCTTAGTATCATGGATACTTCCACAATCATGGCTACTGTCATCCGTTTACAATAACATATATAAAAAATAGACAAATTATAGCACGCCTGTGAAATGCAAACTGCAAAGTATCTTGCCATAATCTTATTTTATGAGTTAATTTTTCTTTTCACTGTTTAGAACTGTAGAACCAAATACTTCCCGCAGCCAATTTGTGCCGTTTAATGACAGCAAATTTCTGAAACACTACTAAATCAGGATCATACTATTACAACTCACAAAAAACTAGAGACAGTGGCTCAGCAACAGCACCACTGAACACGTGTGATTTCAACTCACTATAACAAAGTCAATTTGACTTTGCTGTCTCAGGTGATTCTTTGTTTTCTAAATAACATACGTAGTTTCAACACCTGCTGTCTTCGTAACATTGCCTTGGGCCAGCAGGCTACGGCCAAATAAGTCAGAATCGAACCTGTGACCTGGGTTTCATTTCAATTATTGTGGGAATGTCATGTATTTTTGCCATGTCACCCACCCTTACTATAAAACCACCAAATCAAAATGAAACACTGCCCTTTCAGATAGCTCAAACCCAACCAAAATTACAGTAATAATTTTGAAACAGACACAATTACCCACAACTGCAACTTGGTAAGGCTGCAGAAGCAAATGAAGCAGCCTGAATCTTGAGTTACCGGAGTCTCACCTTGTCAGCCAGGTATTGCTGCCTCCTCTCCTTAATCAGCTTCTCCACAGCACGTTTGTGCTCTTGCTGTTTCATGCGCCGCTTTTGCGCATTCATCTGCTCAATGCGGTCATCCTCCGCGAACTTAGCCAGCATCATCTGTCTGAACGCCTCTTCTTCTTCCTTCTCAGCCTGCTGTCGCAGCTGCTTGAAGGCCAACTGCTCCCGACACGTCTGCTGCATCTCCAGCCTCTGCCGGATCCTCCGCTCCATTTCTTCCTGGGAAATGGGAACGAGTTTTTTTATTTTTTACCAAAAAACCCCTGGCTTTTTCTAAAACTGAGGAGAAAGAAGTCTTAAAATGTAATTGACTTTGGAAATCATATTTGTAAAACAGAAATAAAATATTCTGTGCTTTTTTTACTGCAGGGTTTGTCCTTAATCAATGCAATGTTAGAATTCTTACAATTTCTTTCTGTCTGGCAGCCTCTGCTTGCTCCTCCAAGTAGAGCTCCTCCCGGACACGCTCTATCTCCTCATGCTGCTGCCGTTCCATTTCTATCTTCTCACTAAGCTAAACCAATAAAAGGGGAAGCAAAGTCATTCATATCTCATTAATAGTCATTTATATCTCATTAATAGTCATTTCACTCAGGAATATGCCTTTATTTCAGTACTGCTCAGGTAAAGCCTGATATTATTTTGAGATGGAAAGATTAAGGCTCGAAGGAGCTGGTCTTTCACCACCTACCATCTTGTGAAGGTTATCTTTAGCTTTCTCTCTCTTTCTGGCACTGGCCATCCTGTCTTCTTCCTTCCTCTGCTGGTACTTTGCAAACTCCAGAATTCTCCTGTTCTCCTCCTCCATCCTCTCCCGCTCCATGCGCCTCCAGTCTGCTTGCTGCCTCTTGAACTCCTCGATGTATCTTTGTGTGGCTGTGATTTTCTCAAGCCGGAGCTGATGCTCCCTGAAAATGAGGCAAAGTCTTTTAAGCCCAGGCCAGCCATTTTCTTGAGGATATGTAATCTTAGTGAGCTTAGCTTTCCAAACACTCTGCTCTTTTCCCTACTTTGGTATCCATGGCTACTGCAGTATAAGCTAACAATACACATGTATATGTAGCCATCTCTATATCTGGAAGCACAAAAATTTCTATTGGAATGGGTTCGATTGGTCAGTGTGAAATTAGTATAGTATTCGTATATTATATACATTTTTAATATAGATAAATTAGTATATTCATATTTAAGATTAAAAGAAATGTTATATCTCACATCTGATCCTCTTCGTAGATCTTCCGTACAATTTCATCCACCATGAGTTTCTCCTTGAGGAACTCCTCGTAGGCTTCCTGCCTCTTTCGCTCCTTCTCCTCCAGCTGCTGTTCCAGCTCCTGCTGATAGCGCACCAGCTCCTCATAGCGCCTCTGTTCCTGCTTTTCTTTCTCCACTGCTGCTTGCTCCTGCTCACTCTTCAGTTTACGGGCAATGTCAGCTTCCTCCTTCTGAAATCCCACCAAAAACAAAATGTTTACCCCTTAACAGATAAGGTATACAGGCTTTTTCAGCCTTCAGCTTTAGGTAGGGCTGGTATAGTTCAAAAAGACACTCACCATGACCTCGTACCTCATGGCCTCCTTCTCAGCTACCTGCGCTGCCCTTTCTCTGTTTAAGTAAGCCAACTTCAGCTTGGTCTCCAGCTCACGAAGTTCAATACTGAAATTGATTAGCTACTGTTAAAAAATGGAAATGTAACTACACATAGAGATATCACAATTTATGGACATCAGTGTTTGCTGTAAAGCAACCAGACACCTGTTTTCTTTGATGTACTGTCTCATTTTTTCATCTCGCATTTTCTCGTACGTGATACGAGCCAGTTCTTTAGCCATCCTCTCCTCCTGCTCCAGCTGCCTCTCCTTAAATATTCTGTCTTGCTCCGCCTGGAGAAAAAAAATTACTAAATTACTTCAAATGGAATTTAAAAAAAAAAAAAATGCAAACAACTGCAAGTTGATAACATCTTAACCTGCACGTAAGCTTCCTCGATTTGTCTTTCATACTCTTCATCTTGCATCTTGCGTAGTTGTCTTTTTCTCTCGAATCTCTCTTCGCTTTTCAGGTTGGCTTGCATTTGCATGTCTCTGGTGACCTGCCTGGCCTGATCCTCACGCTGCTCCTCCATCCGCCGGCTTTCCATGAACATCCTCTGTTGATGGCTTTGCGATATGTTGCGCCTCTGACTCATGGAAGCCTGAAATTCAGAATCTGAGTAAACATGCCAACCCAAACCTGCAAGGTTCAACAACATTGCTTTTTTCCAGAAACACTGCAATCGCACACCAGAATGGAAAACCTTCCAGCCAGTGCGTTGTGGGTATTTTATGCTGAGGATACCTCGCCGTCATTTTTTCCCACTATATTTTGTTAAATTCTGAACAGAAAAGGATTCAGGACTGTGAACATGATTAGAAGCTACACTATATGGACAAAAGTATTGGGACAAACCTGTTTTTTTAAGGTTTGGGCCAGGCAAATTACTTCCAGTGAAGGGCAATCTTAATGCTTCAGGATACCAAGACATTTTGGACAATGCCATGCTTCCAACTTCGTGGACACAGTTTGGGGAAGAACCTTGTGTGGAAGAACTTGACTGGCCCGCACAGAGCCCTGGCCTCAAACCCATCCAACACCTTTGGGATGAACTGGAATGGAGATTGCGAGCCAGGCCTTCTCATCCAACATCAGTGCTTACAGAATGAATGGGCACAAATTCCCCCAGAAACACCAACATCTTGTGGAAAGCCTTTACACTTTACCACTTCTACGAAGAGTGGAAGCTGTTATAGCTGCAAAGTGGGAACCAACTCCATTGAAAGTCTTTGTATTTGAATGCAATGTCATTAAATTCCCTGTTATTGTAATGGTCAGGCGTCCCAATACTTCTAATCATATAATGTATGTGCTGAAACTGCTGAATAACTTAATAGATATCACATTTCCAAAATGACCACAAAAGATCAAGATTTCATGAAAACGTTCATAGAAATGTCATAAAGGGTTTCACTACAGCAGCAATCACGAAAGTTCATAAAGCTTTGTTAGATACGGTGTTTTAGAAAGATTTGTTAGAGATGGTAGTTTGTAGTGTAGAACGCTTTGTTTGAGATGGTGGTAGTTCAGAAAGCTTTGTTAGAGATAGTTGTTTAGAGAGCTTTTTAGAGATGGTCGTTTAGAAAGCTTTGTTAGAGTTGGTAATTTAGAGGGCTTTGTTAGAGATGGTAGTTTAGGGAGTTTTGTTAGAGATGGTGGTTTAGAAAGCTTTGTTAGAGATGGTAGTTTAGAGAGCTTTGTTAGAAATGGTGGTTTAGAGAGCTTGGTTAGAAATGGTAGTTAGCGTCGTTAGCATGCAGGCTAACACGGCTTGCTGTGAACGACAAGCTGAAACTGTAAACAATAAGATCCCCTTTCTTGACTCTAACACTATTTACCATCATCCACAAGCTGCTGGTCCCTCCCTCGGTGGGTCTGTGCAGTCAAAATCAAGCGGAGAGCAACACACACCAACACTGCATCCAGCTTCATTTGTTGTAACACGTCGCCATGGAAACCAAGCTTTCAACGCTTGGCAATAAAGTCAGTTCTAATTGGTCCACAAGTATATCTCTCAGTGATGATGATTGGCTGAATAG
>JBBPCX010000040.1:20443779-20455902 GCA_037974365.1 Hydrocynus forskahlii
TTCACACTGCACTGCACTGGCACACTCAGGGTATTGGTATAATTCTGCGCACACACACACACACACACACACACACAAACTTTGCTATGTTACTGTGTTCACAAACACTCTCATTTGCAGATCAGACACAGCTGCTTGTGGTGAGACTCTGGAACACACAGCCCTGTTTCTCTGACATTGAGAGTTTCATTGCAAAACCTCCTTCCAGTGATATGGAGCTATTGCACAACTTAATGGTTTTTGTTAATAAAGCTGGTTGAAGATAAGAACCAGAACTGCTAAGAATAAACCATATTTACAGTTGCATTCATAGAACTCCAGGGACCACATTTTAAAAGGATAAACCACTTCTGTGGAGTTTCTGCTTTCCATTACATAAAGTGAGACATTTTGCATGATAGATAACTGTAGTTTAGCAAGCCTAGTATGAGCTCCTTGCCGCATATGGAGGCTAAATGCTTTTCACAAGCAGTGACATCACAAGCTAGGCTTTTAAAATTATACAAAGTTTTAAAACCACCAGCATGAAAGAGACCAGTGTGGGCTTTGGAAGCATTGTCTGCTTGTGGATACAGAAATACAGATGAGAGTAAGAGGTATTACCAGCCGTGACACGCGGGTCAGATCTTCTGGCGATGCTCGACTGTGAGCTACATGTTGAGGAGGAATGCAATGAATCCCATTTTCCTGGTGGCAGAAAAAGAGTTTAGAGTTACTCTGGCACAGGAACACATCTTAAAAACTACAGTTTTGATAGAAGTATTTAAGAAATGAATCTAGTAGCAGCCATCTAGTCTACAACTTTATTAGAAATCATTTCTTGTAGGTCCCACCTTGTGCTAGTCTTCCTCTAACCTTTCATCAGTGGTCAGTTTCTGACCACTGCACCACTCTTGGCTGTCTATTTTTGGGTGGCAGAGCACTCTCAGCCGTCTCAGTGAGCTGAGCCTGGTACACTGGCACCACGACCACATTCACTGCCATGTCACAACCAGTGTCAGTGCTGTACTAAGAATGGCCCGCCTCCCACATAATAGCTGGTTAGCGGTTGTTGCCGAATCACTTTCTGAATCACCACGTTCCTGTTCACATTTAAAAAAGACAACAAAATATTTTAATTTGCAAGGCTTTGCTGCCCTGGGCCACTGCAAATATGGACAGCCCTGGTTGCAATTGCAGTTCTTCCTAGTTTTTATCTTGGCATAAATGACTGCACTGAACACCCCCCCCCCCTGCTACCTGACTCTATAACTCCTTTTCTTTTTTGGGGTCTAAATCATTATGTGCATTTATTATCTCATTATTATGTGCAATAGTCTTACTGTGTGCAGTATCGTGCAGTTTCCTTATTGGGTGCTACATCATTTCATTATCAATATCCTATTACTAGTTTACCATGTAAAATAACACTACTTATGTCTATATTACTTATTTACTACTTATCTCTATTAGGTGCAATAACATACTCTGTATTGAGAATAACACCTAATCACTATTTACCAGTAAATCACGGCAACTGTAAGTTGTTTATCTGTAGTATTAATACCTGAGCATTTGTGTATATAGAATAGTTTATTTTGTGTAGAGTATTTCTGCAGTTTTTATTCCGATTTCATTTAGACTTTATGTTTTAGGTTGTTCTTGTCTCTGTGTGTCCGCACAGTTGCAACATAAGCGATTTCCTCTGGGATCAATAAAGTTGTCTGATTCTGATTCTGATCATCACCTGGTCTGCATGGAAGCCCTGGATCTGCAGGAGCTGATTCCCATTTTTTGTCACTTCAGGGATCATAATGTTCAGCTGTAGGTTTCTCACAGGGAAGTAGCCGAGGTTTTGGATCTGAACAGCACAGGAAAATAACTTTATTTTCACTTGAAAATATTTATTTACTCCTATTTACTCAGAACTCAATTAGTCGAATGTAAAGTACAGGAACAGGTCAGTTTGGCTCACTTGGAAGGTAAAGTTGAATGGCGGATGGATGTTCTCAGGCTTCTCCAAGGAGAGGTCACCTTTGAGCTCCCAGCGCGGTGGACTGGAGTCTCTGAGACAAACAGAGACGTGGAAAAGCAGGCTTTTCATCTCTCATCCCAGCTGTTTGTTATTGAAGTGCAATTCACACACATGCATGCTCACACATAAACTCAGTGACTGACCTTGTGAAGAGCAGGTCAGCCTCGTATCTCAGCGTGTAAAAAATTTCATTTATGTTGTTGTGTAAAACCACCTCCTCCCCATCACTGCAAAGAAACATGACGCGTAAGATGCATTCCAGCTAATTTACTCTTTTGGATTTACTTTCACGAAGGTTCAAAAGGGCAGGAATGCTGTTTTGGGATCAGTTGGGAGGTTTTAGCTCAGAGTTACGGCCACTAGAACAGAATCTGAGAAATACCAGTTCTGGGAATGGTCAAGCGAAACATGGTCACATGTGTAAATACTTTAGCTTTGTTCCAGCTCTGTACATGATTTTAGAGAAGCCTTCTCTGGCTGTCTCTTTAACAAATACACACACACACACGCACAAACACACATACCACACACACACACACACACACACACACACACACACCACACACACACACGGCGAGATTTAATGGATACCTCTGCATCACTGAATCACAGAATATTTGAATAGTAATGTAATTTGCTGAATTTTGAACAGAGGTAGAATTTTTTAATTCTTTATTATTTTAATGTGTTAGAGTCCATAAAACCTACAGCTACTGCTTGGCATATGTTATTATTAACAAGGTCACTTCTGATCTAAAAGGATTATAAAGATTTTAGCACATGTTTGGAAGGTCTTGGGCAAGAGGTTATTCACAATGATGTCAGATTTAATATGAGAGAAGGGATATTTAGTTCACTGGACAGTAAGAGGATACCCTGAAACTGTAGTTTGACTAATTCGGCTTCCTGAAGCTCCACACAAGGGCCAGTGGTATAACTCAAACACTGACCATGCCAGACCACCTATTTCCTTAAGCCTCTGCAATTTGTACAAATGGATATGATTATCATTGTCCCTTCCAAAAAACCTCCAACAAAAAGAACTGAAGTCTTTTAGCTTGATCTTGTGAAGGAATTTGGCTAGAGTGGTATTAAGCTATATGAATATTGCTCTATTCAAATGTTTTTCTTTTCGTATTGCTGTGATGTTCACATTCCTAAGATTTCCAGGGACATATTGCAAGAAGTGTGATAGTGAGTTACCAAAGCGTGACAATTGGACATATAATATCGCATCAGGGAGGAGAATATATATGCATATGTATCAAATCAGTAAAACAGGTAATGCAGTGGTTTTATGAACTGACTCATGATGAGTGAATTGATTCATTTAAAAACAACGACTGTTACTACTGCCCATATTAAACAACATATAAGCACACATTCTGTAATGTGAAATACATTATGCTATTCTACACATAATAATACACTAAACTAAGTCACTAAAGTACTCAAAAGCGCTATTAGTTTTATACTGATGTGAGGGATGTTACCTGCTGGCCTCAAGAATGATCCGAACATGGTCCAGCAACACAGAACTACTGAACTCCAGCTCCAAGCGGAAGGTGACCTGTTGCATGAGAGACAGAGGAGAAGGTAGCAGAAGGAAAAATTGTTTGGCCAGTCTGTAAAACTGGTATGTTATACCCTAGACCTGATGACAAATATGACTTTATTACTGTGCACAACCATCCCGGGCACTGGCCGTGTTTAAATGTAAGTGCCTACTGTGTGTCAACTCTCCAGGAGGGCAGAACTTTCCCCTCTGTATCTGAAAGCTGCCAACAGCAACAGTGCAAGCTTAAATTGAGGGCTTAGCAGTAAAGCCTGCAATAACCTGCTGTAAGCCTGCCGCCTCAAAGCAAAGCAGCCACAGGCACCACTGAACACACTGAGAGCTGTCTTACTGATAATCATCATACATGCACACGTACATCATGAACTTGCTGAAATGCACAAATATCCACCCACTCACTAACACACATACACCACTCTGTGTTCATTTGTCCATGCGCAAGTCTACTAAACGTAAAATATAGACTCTGCAATGAAAGCAATGGGCTCAAATTCCAGTTGTATTTTGGTTTTTAGTACCAAAAGAAATCAGAGTACCATGCTTTCCATTACGCCGTCCTTCAGTAGAACCCACTCCCATGTGGGAAGAGGTCTACAGTTCAACAGGTCTGTGTTTACTGTATTCTACCCCAGCCTGAAGGCTGGCTTTATGGGCACAGAACCAGCCTAATGAAGTCTTAACTTCCATATCCTGCATATACATCCAGCACAGACTCCCCTGACAATAGTCGTACTCAGTTATTCCACAAGCACCCCATGTCTGCCTGGATACTATGGGTTTCTTCTCTTTTAACATTTGTGTTTTCATGTTCCATCACTGCTTGGGAAAGATTCTCTTTCTTTTTATTTCGCTCCCTTCCTTGTCACAGTTCCTTAAAAGCTACAATACCCAGTGGGCCAAAAGTGTCTAGATGCCTAGTGGATGGAGGCCCATATCCTACAGATTACTTACATTTTGTTCATTTATACTCAAACATTTTCCAGCCTCTCTTTATCCACTGTAATGTAATGGGGAGTTGAGAGTGATGGTCTGAAAGTTTAGCACTGTTTACATGCCAGTTGGTTTTCCATGATAGGGACCCTTTGAGGCATACACATTACTGAAACACTTGACAAATTGCACATGCCATGTAACACCTGAAAAAAGCAGAATGCAGCAGTTGCATACAAGTCAAAGTTGGTCGCCATGCATAATACCAAGCATCAGTTCGAGGTTTGTTAATCTCTCTCCCACTGGGTGATGGGAGAGTGGAATCACATTCTTTGGAATAATTTGAGTGCCATTTGTGAACCATAGTGGAAAGACTTCTGGGAAGATTAGAAGCTGTTCTTGCAACAAAACAGAGACAATTCCCTTGACTTTGGAAGAAATGGTGGATGACACTGGATATGGCTACTTTTGGAGATACGGGAGAGGTAACCGCAACATTTTCTGTGGTCATCCTGGAAGAAGGCGAAGTGTGGGATGGTGTACTTTGATGTAATAGTGTAAAGTGAGTGTGCGCAGACCCTGCTCAAACAGTCATAGGGAACAGATTAGGGCTTATCAGTTTCCTATCCAAGGGTTTAGCATTAGTGCAGCCAGCGATAAAACATCTCCATTAGCGGCATGCGCACGTCGCAGTTATTGCCTGTAGATTTACAGCTAAGCAGCTACTTGCTGGGCTGAACCTCCTGTACTGTCACATAAAAGATACTGAGCCAAAATAAAATAAAGATGTTCTAAGTTTCATCTCTTAGTCCACTTTTCACTCAGAAGAGTGATGTAGCACCACTGCTGGAAATACTGATTTCACTGAATGGAGCCATAATCACCTGAAATAATACTCTGCTGATGCAGGGCAAACTTGTTTAATTTACTTGTATTCTGATATTTCCATAGCCTAAGAAAGAGAAGAATGGCCATAGTCCCATCAGCATTATTATGCTACAGGGGAAGTTGATGTGTGCTTATTTTAGCTCAGTGGCTCCCAACGCTGGTCCGAGAAGCCCCCCCTGCTTTGCACATTTTAGTGTTTTCACTGCCACCAACATATTTGATCCATCCAGCTAATCAACTGATAATCAGTTGATTAGCTGGATCGGGTGAATAAGAGCAATAAAAAAACACTAAAATGTGCAGGGCAGATGGGCCTCTGGAACAAGACTGGGAACCATTGTTCCTAATCATTGGAATGCATTTGAACACAATAGTGTGTGTGGTGTTTAGGCTTGTCATTACACATTTCCCAAAAAAGCATCTCTTAATTAAAGTTGTGCACACATGCATGCAAACAAATTCATCACATGTGATTTCTATTCTGCCGTGTCCCTGTCAGTATAGCATGCTAGAAGGTTGTTCAGCAGCACTCTGGGCAATCAGTGTTGCTTGTTTGTGCATTTAGAAGTTGCTGTAAGGATCTATGAAGCATTAGCGGGCTGCAAAATTAGCCGCAGAAAATTTAGAACAGAGTTGCGTTTCCTCATGGCGACCAAGGCCCCAGTTCACATATACAATAAACCATTAAAAGCCCTGCAGTCACGGTGGCATGGAGCTCATAATAGGCTGTAATTTATAAATCTCATTGGTCAAGCCTGAACCACTAACTAATGTATACCAGATATCTTTCTTTATCAAACTGAATACCATAAGATCCGCAATGTTGGAGGAAGTCCTACAGAGTACCACTGAATCAAATTAGGACCTCCAGCAGAAATCAGAGGTTTGGGTAAGTTCATGTGATCGTGTGCAAAATGAAATCCTGACCAGAAAGTAAAGAATATGAATCTACTGAAAATATACTTCCTGGAAGGAAAGAGAACAAACATCCCTGAATTATCGGCCTCAGGCATTTGAGTCTAGATCTTTTGAATAGTGCCAAATACGGTTCAGTCATTTTCTTTAGTTTTTAGATGTCACTGCAGCATCATATGTCATATTTCTCAAGGTAAAGTGAAAATACTCACTTGAGTCTTTGCTCTCATGAAAGGCGCGCTAACGTTGCAGTGCTTCTCATTTCTCTGCTTGTCTCCACCACGGCAGTCGATCTGTATTTCTGAGTTGTCCTACAGAACAAAAAGAGACATTTCAACAACTTGTGCGGCACTGATATATTCCCAGATTTATGTCTTACCTTGCAGTATTTAATTGAAATCTACTCTGTTATTCTGTTATATGAGTCAGTAATGGAAGCCTGGACCAGGTCAAATGGAATCATCTTCACACTGTCATTTCAGACAAACAGTCATCAATAGCTGTGATCACAGCTCTGTATGTATAAGCTGTTTATCCCTTTTTCCTCTTATGTGGAAGCATCTTTACCATTCAGTACTTCCATTTAAATTGAACAGGTATTCAGATAGGTATTCCTAACGCAGTACCTTTACTATTAGACTAGAAAAGCACAGGTTTCTGGAGTATGAGATGTTCAGGTGGGCTCCGTAAGCATTTTCTCCCTGGTTCTCGAGACGAACATCCACGATTATCTTCCGCCTTGAAGCTTCTATAACTCTCTCGCTCACTTCAGCTGGAGTCGAACTTTGACACAAAACGCTGCCCGCACGGAATGCCTGGCCACAGAACTGCCTAACACAGACCAGAGAGATGGTATGAGGGAGTGCACTTTTTTGTTTGTTTCTGTGAGTGTGTGCGCATGTGTGTGTGTGTGTATGTGTGTGTGTATGTGTGTTTAGTTGTGGTCATACTTGCGACTGATCAGATCAGTCTGTGCTTGTATCACCAGCTCTGGAACACAGTGATCATCCTCATCACAGCCATTCCAGAAAGGAAGCTGACCAAGAAAACAAGAAATACAGAGGAAAGCAAAGCATGTGAATCTACAGTGGCCCTTCAACTAAAACGCAAAATTCTGTTTTGCTGAAAGTTTTATCAACAAGCTCTAACTGTTCACCAAAAAAACGATTTGCATTGTACTCCCTACACATCTTCATTCAAGTATGTTTGATCATGGGGAGAAATAACAGTGGCAGACCTGGGTTTTGTAGGTGGTGGGCCAGCTGTCATCTAGTGTGGGACCCTGGTCTGGGTCTTGTAGACCTGTTTCCACAGTGAATATGATGGGCCTGGCATAGTCCGTAGTGTCCTTGAACAGCAAGAGGTATAGTAAGCCAAGTCCCTAATCTTATAAACAGTAACGTTTTCTAGCCCATGTTCTCCTTGGCTCAGTCACTATATAAACTATTTTACAATTAACATTTTTCCCACTAATTTGTTTGTGTAGTCATAGCCAGCTCTCATAGCTAGGGTGTCATGCATGGAAAAAAATATAAAGGATAGACAAGGCATACAAAACAATTTTTGATCACATTTAAATAATAATGTACTACTAGTTTACTCTTCTAGCTATGTAAATATTGGTAGATAGTTTAGAATTTGCTCTTTTTTTTAACTGAATTTCTATGCTTTGGTTTGCTACAAATGGGAAAAGAAGCAAAATGTGTGGGGTACATGTATTTAAACTAATGGGGCGACCTAGTTTGAGTGTGTATAAGATGGGAGCTCACCATAACGTGGAAGTAAATGTGTTCACAGGTTTCTTCCCCTTGGAGCAGAGTAACATTCTGCGGCTGCTGCCGCTCTGGATCGTCCATCACAGCACGAGGATTAAAACGTTTCTCCTCAATAAAGGCGTTGTACCAAAGACCTGGACAGAAGAACAGAAAGGAATGCAAGATTTTCACTTTTCAGAAAGTTTGCAGTCACATCAGTTGATGCATATACCGACATACCATTGTTAAATATAACAGAGAAAAAAACCTTGAGATTAATCCGATTGGAAACCGCTTGTTGCACTTGTTTAACTGTGCAAACATTTCAAGACCAACATAAACAACGTTTTTTCTTTTTTGTCTCCTTCTTGTCCAGTTACTGTTGACACATGAAGTCAAATGCACTACCAGAAGTTTAGGACTCTGTGAAGAAGGTCTCATTCCCCTCCATCACATTACTAGTGCAAAGCAGCAGTCTCTCAGAATTCCAGCCCACGTTTTAAGAATTCCATCCCCCTCTTAAAGTATATTCACACTTCGCACTATAAACATCCAGTGGTCTGCAGCTGCAAACCAAAAAGTAGTGCACTTCAAGCACCTGTGCAATAAATAAAGAAATGCAATAACTAATCATTGACTTCTACATAAGCCGAGGCAATACGTTCATCCACGATTTTGCCAGTAAGCTTCACACAGTTAAAAAACAAACTGGCAAAGAACAAAAACAGTATAAATCTGCAGTTGTAGCAAAAAAATAATAAATAAACTCCAGTCTAATTCTATTAACAGACCATCTGTTAATAAAGGCACCTTCTTTATTAACAAACCTTCACTTATGGCTGATCTCAAGCTTATAGCCTTGTCTAGACAGACGGCTTAAATCAGATTTCTCACCCTATCTGATCAGAGCAAGAAAGATTCTCTGCAGTCTGAATGGCAAAAAGCCAACTTCTTCCAATGGGATTCAAGCCACATTTGTAAGCTGTTATAAATCTGATTCAAATGTAAACAAGTGTGACCAGTCAAACTGGACTTTGTGTGGTTTTTCATCATTGTTGGGTGGCAGTTTATGAATATAATGCAAAAATCAGTCATGCACTTCACATTTAGGTACATATTTTTGTATGCTGTAATTTTACAGTGACTTCCAGTAAAGATATGGACCCAAATCCTCTCTCTGGATATTAATCCTTTAGCCTTTTTAAGTAATATTATCTGCTCACTACTCCTACTAGTTGCAAAAAAGTGCAATACTGTTTTGAAATATGGTGCTATCATCCTGCTAGTTTTAGGCAGTAAGGAACAGTACACAGTACAAAGGTCTAATCTCAGAGGTGCACTTGGTTTAGTAAGTTTTGCCTCCTATCTAGTCAGCATACTCTTCACTGTGGATATGAAATGTGACTGCAGGCTGCAGGATCTGAATGCTCTAGTCAGATTTAGGGATCAACTGCGTGGAGAGAGCACTTCCAAAAGTCCCAGGACAAAGAAATCTCAACACAAAGACACAAAGATTAATCACAAGCATCCAAAAAGACACACCACAAGATTAGACAGTAAATCTACTGCAACTTACATAATAAACCGCAAAGATTTATTTCAACTGTCAACTACAGAAACGTTGTTAAAGCTTAAGTCCTGGCATATTTGAGGAGAGATTTCCATAGTGAGATAGACAGATCACCCTAAAGTCCCCAAAAGCCCACTGAGGAGAATTACCAGAAGGCAAGACAGTGGCAGACAAACATGAAATAGATGTGCCTCCATATTTACTTTTCCACAGAGTCTGTCACCCTGTCTCCCTAGTTGACCATTGCAAGGCAAATGCGTCCTCTCTCTGCGAATATTTCCCTGTCTCACACCTACGACATGCGTGATGGAGATGCTCCGGGGTCATAACAGTTAACCTGAAACACATGTGGACTGCAAGGGTCAAGGAGGAAACCCAATCCGTGCTGCATGTCTTTTAAAACTAATTTGTGATTAGTGGCCTTCTGTCTGACTGCGGGTGGGCTGGACAGACCTTTACACCCATAATAACCAGACCTATCGTGAGAGAATAAGGCACATAAGCAGCAGTGTGTTTGTTCCCTGTCCTGCTGAATTTCTCCCACTTAGCAAACGACAGCGTTCAGACATGGCGGTGGCTTCCTGGCTTTGGCACTGAGACCTAAAACCAACCCAAAAGAAAAGGGAATGTGGTGCACTGTACTGACAACATGCGCCAAAACTTTAATAGAACACAGGTTCCCCTGGCGAAATTGAACTTAGTTAACTTTCTAAGTGGAAACAAGTACATATACTGTACAATGAGCACAGCACATTTTAACACACAATTACTGGTTATTTAATGGATTTAACGTGTAAGAAAAATGAAAAGAACATGACTTGTGCAAAAGTTGTGGCACATTTTATGATTTATTTTTTCCAGTACATCCAGTAGTTCCAATGGTTAGAAATCATGCACTAAAATTTGCAGAAGAACATTTGATATTGTTTGATATAAGGTACGCAGCAACTTACATCCAGGCGAGATATTTCATCTGCCAGAAAATGCTTAATCCAGTGAGCTTGCAATGTTTGGAAGGCTTGAAAAGCATTTATTGAAATATTGTGTTTTTTTTAGGCTTTAATTCAGGGCTATTTCAAAAGCAAACTCCTATCATAATATACGATCAAGTATTCCTCACTTCATCCTGGTCTAATAGGTCTGCTCCTCGGTAGGAGACTTTCCCCTTCCAAGGCAGAGCCTGAGTCAACAAAGTCATTAAATGATGATCAAAAGCCTACTTTGTGTTGAATCCTTCATCTTGCAGTGTTATTTCTTTAAGCCATAAAACGTGGAGAGACTTTCCTAATAACCTTAAATGAACCAAGTTGTAAAGAGGGCACCGTGAGGAGGCAGTACTTCAGGATGCTGTCTCCACTTGCACTAGAGCCAATATAAAAAAGGGTTCTTAAAAAGAAAAGGATATCCAAACATTCCAGCTTCTCCTCAGAAATGTACATTATGATGTCCCATTCATTTCAATGAAAGTATCTACTACATATGTATCAAGAGAGGAATATAAATATATGGAATGAAACATCTTAATGAGTTCACTGACAACAACCTAACAGACTAACTCTCATTTTTATGGACCTGGTGGAAGCGTGTTGTTGCTAGGGCTGACAGAATGAGATAAGTTTGAGGACTCACCTACTTCCTGTGAGGCTTTGTTGGCAGTCCTGGCGGTGATGTTCAGACACACTATAGCCGACATACATGTCACATCCTTCCCTCCCCGACGGCAGTCCTTATTGAAGATGTTGATCTTGCTGGGTTCAAATCGGATGTTGGCATGAATGCGCACCACACTGCGGGACCTGAAAGATAAAATGAGAAACAGTAAACACTGTCACATGAGGTCTTCATTTCCACAGTCTAGCATGCTGTAATTTAGGACAAAGCAATATACTGCCTCTTCTACTGAACAGGTTCGTTCAGCTTTAGAATGAACCAGTAACTCTTTATTTTCTTAGCCCCTTTATGTACCTTGCATTTACCTTGACTTCGGTTGGACCCTAATCCTACTCCTAAGCCTAACTCTTGAACTAAGGTCCTAAAGTGGAGTCTATGTATCTTGCATGAATCAGTTCCAGTCATGCATTCAGACCCCCGACTGTTTAAAGGTTGTTTTACCCACCAAAGGAGGACTGCAGCACCAAGGGAGCCCACAGCCAGATCCACCAGGCCGTCACCATTCATATCTATTTTCCCATGGATGCTCCTGCCAAAGTACTGCAAACCAGGGGCTAGCTGCATCGCACCAATCCTCTGAGAGAGAGAAATAAGAGACTTAGAATGTACTGTCATACCTTGCCACTGAACGAAGAGGGGTGTCTGAATATAAAGTAAAGGGCCCATGCAGTGGAAAACCAAACATCCATGTTTTGCATTCATAAAAAATAGCAAATAAACACTAGGAAAGTTTTAAACTGTCATACTTTTCAAACAGTCCACACATGGTTTAAAATCACTATTTTCGTGATGTCAAAAAAAAAAA
>JBBPCX010000040.1:20457323-20493600 GCA_037974365.1 Hydrocynus forskahlii
CATGCAGATATAGATCAGTCTTAAAAGCACTGTAACAGATGTATTTATATCTAAGCAATGAAGGGTGAAGAGAGGTTGGAAAATTAAGAAGATGTAAAATGAATTGATTTTTTAACACCCATGTTAAAGGACCTCAGGATTAAAATAAGATGCAGGATATCGGTCCTTAAATTGCATGTGTATATTGATCAATAACTGGGATAACTTTATTAGGATAATTGCATGCAATGACTCATCACATCTGTGAAAAGCCAACGTTTCCTTTGTTACCTGTTTATACTTTCTCAGTATCCTGTTGCGTTGGCTGTTATAGATGTAAATGGCTCCCCTGTGGTCGTCCTCCAATGGAGCCCCCACTACCACATCATTAAAGGAGTCTCCGTTCAGGTCAGGCACCGGAGCCAGGGCGGAGCCGAACCTGGCATTCTGCCCCAGCTCAGTGAGCTCCAGCGCTCCCTCCAGGACAAAACGAGGCTGTAAATATACAAGTCAAGAAAAAGAGTCACTGTAGACTTAAAACCTGAGAGAGCTCATTCTCTCAAACGGGAGCGCCATATGGTAGCATCTTCATGCATAAAGAGTACCTGTCGTATTATTATTTCTTTTACTTGAAATTCCTTTTTGAAAGCTAAACACAAAAATCTGCTCAAGAATTGAAATCGCAGACTGTAGCGTTTCTGTAGCTTCGAGAGAAAAATAGCCTGAAACTTTACACTGTTCTTCAAAATTGCCCCAATATTGTATGCACACTTCTCCCTGAGGATATCTAAATACAGAAAATAATCTGTTAACATACCCAGACTGACAAGGTCAAATATATAAAATGTGTCTGTATTACCACTTAAGCATCTTTGGCTGCAGCGAGCGTCTACAGTAAAGGTGAAGTCAGTACAAAGACATCCGCCATGCCTTTGAAAACAATTAGTCTCATAAGGACGGAAAGTTTGAGGGAAAGGTGCAATTCCTCAGAGCAAAGACTCTACATGTCAGCCAAATATTCGGGAGTGCAATTAGCCACACACATCCCCTCCTCCTCAGGAATACCATCCTTCTCTCCTTAATATACTGCCCTGAGACTGCAGGCGCATGAGATCACTTGTTTTTTAAAGGAAAGGAGAGGAAAAGCGAGGAGAAGTTGGGGGACAGAAGGAATAAGAAGAGGGAGTACACTGAGAAGGAAAGGGGAGACGGTGAAGGAAAAATAACCCCTGGGTATTATCTGATGGCCATATTAGCTTACACACACATGCCAACTCTTTCTCTTTGTTTTGTCCTTCCTCTCTTGCTCTCTCACCTTTGTACTATAATAATAATGTTCATATTCCCAAAGGTCAACTGCATATACTCTGGTTTTCTGAGCTAAAAACCTATCATTTGAAATGAGCACCCATTTCATTCATAGTTAATTCACTTGAAGTGATAAGAGCTACTGGAGTGGAACATGTGTGGGAAGGAATTAAACATTGCGACAAGCCATCCAAAACCTTCAGACATTTGAAAGGAGTGGCTGAAGTATATTTTTCATGAGATTCCTGAGAATTCCATACCAAACGCAACAATTTGCTTGGTGCATTTCAGTCTGAGGCACATTTTGCACAAGGCCCACAAGTGCTTTTAAATATAGCATTAAAATGGTTTTAAATTAATTACTAATGTTTTTAGTACATAAAACCTGAAAATCTTTCATATTTTATATATACCTTAAGCAAAATAACTAAAGATGTAGAATATAGACCCTTTAAAGCTAAAAAATTGTTTTCTCTGTAACATCTCACCCTCAGCTCAACACCACTTTGGAAATTTTGAAAGATGTTCTGATCAAGACACCATATGTGGGCTATCTCTGCTTTGAATCTTCCCTTGTCTCAAGCTGACTTCTCTCTGTGTTGCGAATGACTGGTGGAAACGGTCACAGAAAATAAACCCTGGTTGGATGAAAGAAACAGGCCAGCCTGTGGTTCACTTATATCCACCTCGATTCTCACAGTTACTGTCCAGCCGTTTCCCGCTATTAGTGCAGCTTTGGCTCTCTGCAAGCTGCAGGTAATTATCCTTGATGGAATAAATGTTTTCCCACTGTTCAATGTGCACCTGCATTCTAATGAAGACATGGTACAGTGTTGGAATGAGGCGTAAAATGGCATGTGTCAACTGTCTGTCTGGGCTCTCTCATAAGAGGATGCTAATGCGGTTCTAACTCAAGGCCGTGGCCTGTTGGAAAAAGCAGACATCACAATACTTTCTGACCGATGCAACAACTGAAACTCTTACTGGTTGATGAAAAAGAATTTCAGCACCCTCTTATTGACAGCGCCGTGTTAGCGTAGGTATTACTAAACAATGATACACATGTACCTGCTCAGTGACCCTGTAGATGTAGACCTTGCCCCTCTCCCAGCCTCCACTGAAGAACATCGGTGCAGCAACCAGCAGATTATCCGTGACCCCATCTCCATCGATGTCGACTGGAGCAATCTCACTGCCATAGTAGGAGCCAATCTGTACAGTCAGAGAGTCAACTCTGGATTGTGGCGATCCACAAGAATGCATTCAAAGCAAACCACCAACTTTATATGCATACAAACACATGTAGGCATAGACATGCATACCTATGTAATCACAGATGACTTGGACACATACATGTAACATATACATAATAAACACATAAAGCCAGCTCGCAAGCAGAGGGCCTTGTGTTGTGTAAAAACACAAACACATACCAACACCAAACGTTTCTTTTACATGTGTGTGCATGGACGTGTATATGTGTGTGGCGTTTTGTGTTTTGAATTACACGTGGTGATTGGAAGCACATGTACTCGGTTGGTGTGTGGAGTCTAGACTGAATCATGTTGTTTCCCAAAGAAGAGATGGAAAAGGATGTGAGAGAATAATATTACTACAATGGCTCTGAGTGGTGTGACATAGCCTAAGGGCCACCAGAATGTTTCAAATCTGTAAACACTGTTCATAGTTAAAAAGCAGCTCCTTTCACAGATGGGTTCAGTGGTGATTTGCAGATGTCTGTCCAAGCACAAACAACAGGGAATACCATATGCATAGAAACTGTGCTTTGGGGAATACTAAGTTCTGGAGATTGGAAACTTCAAAAGAACTGGAAAACCCCAAGTTAATTCAGACAGTAAATGAGTATGCATTTACACCACAGGTGAGAAGTTTGGGCCTATTCTCTGATTTTTTTTTAAATAAGCGATACGCTGCCATTACAAGAAAACATTAGAAAAGGTGCTGGGAGGGTTTGGACACAAGTTATTTCCAAAAATAGCTATAAGGGATGCTGAGAATCTGTGCTGCTGTGATAAAGGCAAGAGGTGGTTGTTTTGATGAAAATCGTACATAAGCTTTCACGAACATTAACTGCACTAACGGTATATTTTTACATTACACTTCAAAACCAGTCAGTTCTGTATGTTTTAAGTATTTCTAATGTTTTCTTGTCATAACATTTTGAAAGGGCAGCGTATCATTTATTTTATTAGTTTAGTTTTTGAGGGTAGTCCCAAACCTCTGGCCTGCAGGTAAATCAATTGGAGACCCTTTGTGCTAGTTTTAAAATCTAATATCTCTCTCATTGTCATTCACATGCACTCTTTTTAAGAACAACTTACAATTTTATCATGCTACAGATGTAGGCAAATGCAGTCTTGCCCAAAGTCTTATAGATCTTCAAAGTTGTGTTGTTCTGTTGTGTAGCCTTGCAAGACAGTGTCACGTAAGAGTTTGGTGGTATGAGCATGTAGGCTGATGGTGTGTGTGTGAGTATGTGTCGGACTCGGAGGTGTCACTTTTGAAAAACGGCTTAAAGTGACCCTGGCACCACAAGTGTGTGTGTGTGTGTATATGTGTGTGCGGTGCCGCCAAAACTGTGAAATATGCTGACATGTGGTTGCACTGTGATGCTGCAGTACCTGCTGTCCTTTCAGTGAGTGCAGTATATTGAGCTCTCCTGTGTTCTGCAGAGTGAAGATGATGACTTTGCCTGTGTGGTTAAAACGAGGGGCTCCGGCCACATACAGCTGACCACTCCGTGCTGACACCACCGACGTCACTGTGTAACCTGAAGCCATAATTACACATGAAAATATTCCATTATTATATAAACCAATATGCAATCATTCCCAGTGAGTATTAAGTGAATAAAATAAAATTCTGCAGTTTATCACTTGCTGAACAGTTGTTACTGCGATACTAACACTGAGTCTGAAACCACAACGCCTGTACAAAGTAGCCCCAATTCCCTGCAGTGCTTCGTGCTAATGTGGATAAGATCGAGCTCCAATTAAAGCTCTGTAATCATTTGCTCATCAGCCTGAACCTGGCAGTCAAATTTAGCTATAAAGGAGCAGTGGTGCCTTGGGGCCTTTACACTACAGTTAATGAGTGGGTTTGCTGGCCTTGAGTACCAAATGGAGCGGGCGAGGGAGAGAAAGACAGAGAAGGAAAGAGAGAGAGAAAGAGAGAGAGAGAGAGAGAGAGAGAGAGAGAGTGTGTTTGTGTGAGTGTGTGTGTGTGAGAGAGAGAGAGAGAGAGAGCGAGTGAGAAAGAGAGGAAATCTAAATGAAAGGGAGACATGGACAGAGAGGTAGAAAAATGAGTTCCGAAACAGGCAGTGAGAGAGTTTATAAACAGAGCTGCAGCGGTGGTGGGCATCAAACCACAGAGCCTCTATACACCCACCGCATGGTCTTTTAAACAGAGAGACAGAGACGAATGAGGAGTGAGAAAAAGCCACAGAAGAAGAAACGATGTGCAACGCAGGGGGCGGAAAGAAAAAGGGAACGAGAGAGACAGAGAGAAAGGAACATGACAGAAATACTTGAGAAATGACTCATAAGGGAAATACAAAGTTAGTAGAAATAGAGTTGTGTGTGACAAAATGATGTATGTGACATATTTCTTGATTTCTTGATGATGCTTTTGTTTTCCTGTCAAAATCCTACACACAAAAATCGGTTTCCATAAACATTTTAACCGGGTTCTACTATTTCTGTTTACAGCTGAGTCAGCAGGCCTGTTGTGAGCGTATTGCTTACCCAAGTAAGCTCCATGGTTTTTCAACTCCTCGGGGAATTCCTGGGCATAGGAGGACTTGGGTGGAACCACCTTGCCATGCCTGGTTTCCTTCAGCACTGCTCCGTTCCAGTCGTATGCCCCCACCGCTCCAACCAGAATGCCATCCTGCAGGGAAGACCAGACATGTGCGCCGCAACATCAACATTTGTCAACAATCACGGCTGAGCACTGTGTGTTCTTGCACTCCTTTGTGAGAGTCAAAACATCTATCTTTCATTTGAGTTGTTAGTTCTACTGTTAGTTATGAGATCATGGGACTCTTACTAATTACAGTGATTAATGTCTATTAAGAAGTATTGCAGATGAGGCCCAAATAAGCCAAATGAATCATTCATTAATGACTCATTTACAGACATATTGAGCTGAACTGTTGATTGCCCAAACAGTAAGTAACTCTGCAATAGATCACTGTACCGAACCTCTTGCTGTGAGAGAACCTTTGAAAGAGTGGAAAATCATTCCTGCTTGACATTCACAAACATATTTCATAATTTTGGTGCTGCTCTGCAGCATGATCAGGTTTATGTGAAATAGCTAAATGGTCACTGCACATTTTCCAGTGGTTTGTGGATAGCAAAGCACCACAAATACCTTGTAACCCATTGGAACTGTTTCTAAATCAATATTACAGTGATTCACTAAGTCTACCACTTCATGCAGTACATATTTCTTGGTAAGGCTGTGTATATGTGTTGAAGACTATTGCCATGGAAACGGTGCAAACTGAAAACAGCACAGATTTTAGCAGGCTTTTAATTCTCCTTCGCTTTGTGGGGGGAAAAAAAAAACCTCTATATAATGACCAGGCCTGAAGTAGTCACTATGCCTTAAAAGAGCCGCGCTTCTCATACTGAGGTCTATTTAAACATCAACCACTGTTTTCATGGATACACAGTGGCCACGAAACCCTCCGATACTGAATGAGTCAGGGCCACTGTCCGGTGACCCCAGCCTCATCACAGTGTTTGAATATGCAGCATTGGAGTGAAGACCAAGGCAAACCACTGGCCCGCAACTGACGCACTGAAATGAATAATTTTGCTTGTTTATTGTTGAAGTTCCTTATCTTTGAAATACTATTTTAAACATGAGGAAAAAATGAGTGTTCTCAGTGCTGAGATCTTGACTCTTAGCATCCCATCTTAACCTTAGAGAAGAGCTTCTAACAGAACAAACACATTCTGAAAGTCCTGACCACAGTGGACCAAAGCAATATAGCCTCCTGAGACCCGGCCCATTCATTTATGTCCTTTATAATGGACATTTTGTTCACCTGTATCTTTCTTAAGTATTTGGAATTAACCCATCAAGCCCTATAGTATTCTCTAGAGGACATCCTGGGCTTTCCAGTGATGTGTCATGTGATGGGTTTGCATGCTGGGAACAAGGACTGCAATGGCAAGACATACATGAGGTGCAACAAATGCAAAATGTTCCTCTGCAGAACCAAAAAGAAAACATGCCTCCAGGACTATCACACCTAAACTACCCAGAGGATGTTCTATGACTTATAATTCACTTTTGAACTAAAATACATGTTTCGTTGTCCTTGCAGGCAATAAGCAACAGAAGAGTGAAACAGAATTGTATCAAATTGAACGTGTTCTTGGGTTAATATCACTGTTTTTCTCTTCTAAATTCAGTTCTATTTTCACACGGGAATCTTCCTGTTGTCCTCTACAGTGGACATGCTGGGAAATTAAAATGAAAAATATGTTTAAAAAAATTTAAATTGTAAGGTGTTTTTTTAGTCCCAAATAGATAGAAAATCACACAAAAAAAAAGAAATTGTAAGACACTTTTTTTCTTCGGTTCTCAGGAGGATAGTGTCTAAAAAAGTAAAAGTAGCAAAATATATGTATAGAAGTTATATGCTTTTAAACTCTAAACACTATATGGACTTTTGAGATGCCTGACCATTACACCAACAGAAACTTTAATGATATTGCATTCAAATACATAGACTTTAATATGGAGTTGGTCCCCTTTTGCTGCTATAACAGCTTCCAATCTTCTTAGAGCATTTATGAGGTCAGGCACCGATCTTGGATAAGAAGGCCTGGCTTGCAATCTCCATTCCAGTTCATCCTAAAGGTGCTGGATGGGGTTGAGGTCAGTGCTCTGAGTGGGCCAGTCAAGTTTTTCCACACCGAACTTATCCAGCCATGACTTTATGAAGCTTGTTTTGTGCACTGGGACACAGTCATGCTGGAATAGAAAAGGGTCTTCTCCAAACTGTGTCCACAAAGTTGGAAGCATGGCGTTGTCCAAAATGTCTTGGCATGCTGTAGGATTAAATTGCCCTTCACTGGAAGTAAGGGGCCTAGCTCAAACCCTGAAAGTGAAGTGACCATTTGTCATATGTGAACACACTACAGCACCGTGTGAACAGCACGAAATTCTTCTTTGTATTTAACCCATTCACCAAGTGAAGCAGCAGGCAGCCAGGAACACAGCGCCTGGGGAGCAGTGTGTGGGGACGGTACCTTGCTCAAGGGTACCTCAGAGGTGTCACTAGCATCTTGGGATTCAAAACCACAACTTCCTGATCACAGGGCCAACTCCCTAACCACTGGGCTACCAGCTGTGCCCAAAAAAACAGGTATGTCCCAATACTTTTGTCCATATAGTGTATTTCTAGATATGTTTCTTGTTAAGTACAGCTGGCAAATACTTTTGATTTATTTAAACATTTATAAAAGATCTGCAGACTTTGCACAAACATCACACGTTTTGCCAACAGGTTGCTGAAATTGATTAGAAACTCACTCAGATTACCTTCCCTGTCTATTAGACGAAGGAAATAAATAAGCAAATGTGACGACTCGCAGACCACATAACACAGTGGAACATCTGAATATGCCTGTCTTTAGCCACAGTTTGAGCTGGCAGAGCCCAGCTTGAGGGAAAACCATCTGTGCATTTTGTGGACAATTTTCTTTTAAAGCTCAGATGTTCTTTCCAATGAGTTATCCCTCTTCTCAACACTCAGGTTGACTCTTGTTGAGCAAGTGCTATCCCAGGCATTCGACGGGCTGATGGATGGGATTTCCAGCTATCCCAGTCAGCATCTGCAGTTTTCCTATCCATTTTTTTCCACGAAAAGCAAATGATTATATATTTATATTTCCCATGGCAGGTTGAGCCTCGTTTGTGGCAATGGCTTGGAAAATTGGAGCAGTTGCATCAGCAGAGAGTGTGGCCTGGACGCTGATTAAGATGAGCTGTGCTCCGGGCCGGAATGAGACTTGGAAAGACACAGATGCTTCAGGCAGGTACAGTTTGGAATGAGTCTTGGATGAATTGCTGCTGATAGTTATCCAGACACACAGGTACAGTTGGGAGCGTGGAAGCGAGACTCGGCTGGAAGACAAGCCAGCTGTGTCAACCCCTGAGCCAACAGCTCTCAGGCCGATATCAGCTGCCGCCCTAGGAGAAAAATGCATGGGGGAAAAGAGAGACATACTTTTCCTCTCGCTCTCTTGAGAAACACATCCTCTTCAGCACTCATCACAGCCTTCCTCCCCTGAGAGGTGAAAGCGGGCCTTTTATTCACGGGTTTTTTGGAATGAAGATCGGAAAAAGCTGTCTGCATTAGAGGGGACAGAGACAGGAGGAACACATATATCACAATGACCTCAGGATCCACGGAGAGAATGGAGACTAACTGTGGTGTGCCTGGTTAGGGCATGGGAGTGAAAAAGACACAGAGGACCATAGACGTGGACACAACAAAGGCCGCAAGACAAATTGGTAATGCTTACCTGAACTATATGTGTGGAAAAACCGGCCTGGGACATCTGGAGACCAAATGCTGTCCCATTCTTACTGGTTCCTACAGACAGAGCCAGAAAGAGTGCAAAGTGAACACAGGCGGAGGTAAAGGGGTCCCTCAACGGCTTAGAGCTCACCACACTGCATTTCAATTGAGTTTAATGAAGAGTTACGACACCAGGCATATTTCAAAGTGAGGAGAGAGTGCTTAAGACCTGCTCCGAGTAGATTTACAGTGTAGTACAATGCTGAGATGTCGTAAAAGTTTTACAGGCTGAGTTTTTTTTTCCCCCTGTGTTATGGACATGCAGGCTGCAGTGCAGGGTTGGTTGCCTTCAGGCATGTACCTTCCAAACTGAAGATCCTCTCTCCCAGAGCATCCACAATGTCTTTCAAGGCAGCTTCGTCGGTCACGTTGAAGAAATGCTTGTCATCCGGGTCGCTTGCGATGTATTTGATCTCATTGAGGAAAGCCTCTGGGTTGATCCCTCGACGATTGTAGTAGCCCAGCACCTGGAGAAAAAAATAAATAGAGTCAGACAGTATCCTGACACTGCTAGTCATTAGGCAGTCTGGAGCATCCACCATCCACCATGACTCACTTCTCCTCAGGGCCAACACTACTGCAGCTCTTTCAAAGGCAGCTTAGACATCTAGCTCTCAGCGAATGGGCCTGTGTCACAAATTCCGCTGGTGTCAGCAACTAAACCTGACCTCAGAAGGTTCCCTACCCATGTTGCTGTGCCTCAACTCTAATTGTCCACCTCATTATCCCAGTGTGAGACCAAGCATTTGATCAGTACCAGACCAATGCTGGGCACACTAGCCCTGTCGCTTTGGAACAGGTCATTTACACCTAATGTCCAAGTTCTAAGGGAGGATATTAATGCAGAGGGAGAGAGAGGACTGTGGCTTCTGTAGGTCAGGATGAGTATTAAAACAGCATTCGTTACTGGGATTGGCATTACCTAACGACCACAAAACTGCTCAGGCTTAGTTGTATCTCACTGAGGCAAATCTTTTGTGGTTCAGTGAACCGTGCATGTTGAAGTTTTATTTCACTGACGTTATAAGCGCTCCTTCTGTATTTGGACTGGAACATTATGCAGAGTTTTGTACTGTTACTCACTGAACAAAAAGGAGCAAGGAGAGAGTAAACATGAAGGAAAGGAAAGAAAATGAGCGGAGCAGACTCACAGCGATGGCATATCGGATAATGCCGTCATTCTCACTGTCCTCGATAACCTTCTGCAGGTCCTGGCTGTCGTGTGACTCTCCGTCTGTTATGACAATCATGACTTTCTTCGCTCCTCTCCTGCCACCTTGTTTAAAGGCCTGAGAGCTGAAGAGACATGACACATGCTCAAAATATCCTTACCACTGATGTTGTTTCAGAGAGTTAGAGTCTCGGATGTGTTCTCTTATCTATCAAACAGTATATTTTTTACAGCTGCAGCTGTGTGCCAAAGTTTGGGCACCCCTAGTCAAATTACACAGGTTTTTAGTCATTTAACCATTTGGTCATTTCTAAGACAATGCCATTAGCATGAAACGAACTTTGACTAATTTCAGTACAAGTTCTGCTGAATTTGACATATTGGGCAAAAAACATGAAATGGAGTATTTGCATACGTTTAAGACATCCTTTTGGTCAGCACGTAGTAAGGGCTTCTTTGACTGAAATTAAGCAGCCTCTTTCTTCTTGATATAAGTTTTATGTAAGCATTGATTCTCTATGGTCAAATGCTTACCTTTGGCTACCCAAATGCAAAGACTGTTTCACGCATTTATTGCAATTGTATGCTTCTGCTATATTAAATAATAGTTTTAGAATAGTTTGTCATTGCACGGATGACAGTTTGTACACTGGTTTTGCACAGATCTGTGCTTGTCGGCATGTTACACTATATGGACAAAGATATCGGGATGCCCTGATCGTTCAACCAACAGTGACTTTAATGACACTGCATGCAAATACTTAGACTTTAATATGGAGTTGGTCCCCTCTTTGCAGCAATAACAGCTTTCACTCTTCTTGGAAGGCTTTCCATAAGATTTTGAAGATTTTTGTGCCCATTCATTCTGTAGAGCATTTAAGGCACTCATGCTGGACAAGAAGGCCTGGATCGCAATCTCCGTTCCAGTTCATCCCAAAGGTGCTGGATGGGGTTGAGGTCAGAGCTCTGTGTGGACAAGTCAAGTTCTTTCACACCGAACTCATTCAGCCATGTCTTTATGGACCTTGCTTTGTGCAGTGGGGCACAGTCATGCTGGAATAGAAAAGGGCCTTCCCCAAACTGCATCAGATGGCGGACTGTCCAAAAGTTGGACAGATGGCATTGTCCAAAATGTCTGAAATGAAGTAAGGGGCCTAGCCCAAACCTTGAAAAACAGGTCTGTCCCTATACATTTTGTCCATATAGTGTATGAGTGTCTATGTATGTGTGTATGTGTTTTACCTTGCCACACTGATGCCCAGCGCAGTGTTGGTCTCTTCTCCACCCCTCTGCTCTATCTTTCTTGCTGCTTTCACCACATCCTCCACTGAGCGAAAATCATTCAGCTGGAACTCAGTCACCACCTTCTCCCCATACTGCACCACACCAACCTACACACAAACACATATACTCACAAACCAGATAAACGGCAAAATAATCCCATATCTAATGTGCGTTCATATGCACTTGCAGAAATGAGAACAAGACAGTTTAGCAAGTAGATTTATGAAATAAATGTTTACGTATTTCATACATGACTAGTTCTTGGTGACTTTCTTGACCTAAACCCAGAATAAGAATCCATATGATAGACATGATTCAAGGAAGCTCAGCCAACCATCTCAATCTATGTGCAAGACTAATCCATACCTGGATCTGCCCTGGCCCAATGTAAAACTTCTGCAGGATATTGATGAGAAAGTCCTGAACTTCATACCATGGGTAAATGGAATTAGACCCATCCAGAACGATCACGATATCCATATAGGTCTCACATCCTGAAAGAGAATGTTTGAAGTTAAAATATACTTTGAAAGTGTTTTAATTGCAGATGAGGTGAAATTTTAAAAAGAGAGAACACCTGAAATCTTTCACCAACATGTATATGTTATGACACACATTTTTCTAATATCCAGATATTTCAGGAGCATAATAAGGAGATTGATTCAGAATTCTATTCAATTTGTCAATTGCGGATTATTTTATGTATGAATTCAATGTGTAATACTGATCACGGCCAAGGGAGCAGCTGGAAATACCACAGAAATGTCACAACCATGAATATTCCTAGTTAAATCATGTAACAGGCGGAATGTGCAGGTGTGCTGTGCTTACTTTGGAAAGCAGGAGAAATGGTGCGAGAGAATTTAAAGCTGGCGTTGACTCTGGAGCAGATCCCCGTACTGTAGTAGGAGCTGCCACATTCATAGGACCACAGAGGACCACACGCCTGAAAGCAGGAGAGCCAGAGTTATTCTCAAAATATGTCCCTGGAGACATGCACTGAATTGACAGTACAGTCAGTAATGCTATAATAACACAGCTACTGCACATCACACAATATCGTGTCTAGGGCTGAGTGAATTGTGTGTATTCAAACTTTTCTTTAATTATGAATGTAGTACAAGAAGTCCATAAATGCTCCTTAGTTCCGAATGATAATTTATATTGCGTATACAATGAAGACTGTGTCCACATAACTCACCACAAAGCTGTTGTCTTTAGGGTTGGAGGTAAGCGTCATCCCCAGCCTCATTTTATCTTTACGTTCAGAGACATTTGTCAAAGATATCTTGCCTTAAAGGGAACAAACAATGAACAACAAAACAAACTTATGCACAGTAGCCAAAAACAGCCATGCATCAAAACAGCTTCCTGAGACTGTCCACAATTGCTCTTATACAGATTACAGAGGCATCTTAACTTAACTGGACATAAAAACCTTCTAATTCCATCTAGTCAGGTTTAAGCATCTTGCGGAGACTGCATGCTGTATCCTATTATTTGAACACACACTGCTGCATCTGAACATGCAGTGCCATGCATATGTGCGACACATGCAGGAGCACAGATGTGGAAATGTATGTAAACTGTGGAGTGAGGAAAGAATGAATCATTATGATGGTCTCCCCCTGCAGCTTTTCACACTGAGAGCTGCCTGGAAATGCTTTGTCCAAACCATGAGTGTGAGCTTAGATTAAGGGAAGCATTGAGAAGTAATTATAGTGGTACAGTAAAAAGTTACGACCCCTTTAAAGTGTATTTACACCAATAAACATACACAGATAATACCCCGGAATGTGAGGTGGAGACGGAATACCTAAATTGAGCTTGGTGCAGCTGGGGCCTGCGGCTCTTCTGCTTAAAGGACATTTATACACATCACCTGTTTGGTGTTGCCCATTTGTTTCTAATGGAGCACCCACCAGTAACCTGAAAGCAAGCACAAACACATTTAGCTTTGAAGTTGGGAAAAACAAGTGAAAATTTAGAAAGTCATAGAGTTTCTGAAACCACATACACAATATGAACAAAAGTATTGGGACGCCTGACCATCACACCAACAGGGACTTTAATGACATTGCATTCAAACACAAAGACTTTAATATGAAGTTGGTCCCCCACAAGAAGGCTTTCCACAAGATTTTGGAGTTTGTGTCCATTCATTCTGTAGAGCATTTATGAGCTCAGGCACTGATGTTGGATGAGAAGATCTAGCTCACAATCTCCGTTCCAGTTCATCCCAAAGGTGTTGGATGGGGTTGAAGTCAGGGCTCTGTGCGGGCCAGTCAAGTTCTTCCAAATCAAACTCATCCAACCATGTCTTTATGGACCTTTCTTTGTGCACTGGGACACAGTCATTCTGGAATAGAAAAGGTTCTTCCCCAAAGCTGAAAGCGTGTCATTGTCCAAAATGTCTTGGTATGCTGCAGCCTTAAGATTGAGCCCTTCACTGGAAGTAAGGGGCCTGGCCCAAACCCTGAAAAACAGGTGTGTCCCAATACTTTTGTCCATATTGTGTATTATAAAAAATCATTGAGAAACATCAAACTTTCAAGGCAACATGACAGTAGTTTTACTTTCATATGAAAATACTCTGAAAAAACAACTGATTCTGTCATCATCCTAAATCAGGTCCATTTGTTTAACCAACTTAGATGTGTTTGTTCATTAACAGTCTGCCAGTAAAAGGTGGCATTGTTTAAAAAGAAAATTTAGTCTACATTCCATTAGTGCATTTGGCAGACACTCTTTATTCAGTACAAATTCCAGTCTAATTGTGTTACAGAGGTAAGCTGATACAGGAGTCTTTCCCAGGAATTCTTAATGGTGCAGCGTGGTGTGCTTGCACGGGCCAGGAATCAAACCTCAGGCTTCTGAGTGGAGGGCAGAGATGTTACTAACTATAGGAGACAAATAGGACTGGGCAGTTTTACAATATTTAGCTAATATGCTGTTTTGGGCATACCATGGATATCACCAGCACTAAAAATACCCAGTGACTACATGCTTCATAGGGAACGTGCTTAGTCCTGTTTGATTAGGTTACAGTTGTCACGACTGGTCCGTCTCGGCCCCGCCCACAAAGAAGCCCGTCACCGGAGTACTAGGCACATGGCTCTGGGCATGGTACGTTAATGCAAGGTTGTGGTTGGTCTGGTCGTTAGGAGTCTAGGCAACCCAGGTGTAGGCAATGGAGTGTCGTTTACTCCCGGTTTGGGTTGCTAGGCACCTAACGACATGTCTACCTGTCTTGTGCTAATTAGAGTTCAGTCTAAGTGTCTGCTTCATGTGCTTGGGTACGTGTATGTGAGTGTGGTTAAAATGCCAGCCGTGCCTTGGAATCTTTGTGTGGTAACCCGAGGCATACTGCAAGAGCTGGCTGTGGAAAGGACTGGGGGCTTTGGAAAAGGTGTCTGTGCCAACCTATGGAAGGCTGTCTACCCGTGGACATATCTCTCTCCCCTGTGTTCTCTCCCTATCTCTCTCGGTGTGCGAGAAGGTTCCGCAGAGAATGGGGCTGGGGATTTCGTAGAAGTGTTTGCCTGCTTATGTTTTTGTGTTGAAAGCAGAGCGAAGGTCCTCTGAACTTTGTTTTGGACTTTGACATTTTGTCATTAAAGAACTTATTTACTTTCAAGCAGCCTCTGTGCCTCGCCACATGACAACAGTATATGTAATATTGAATGAAAACTATTTGTTCTTAACTGTGGCACCACTGATTTTATTTCCTGCTTTAGTAAGGATAACTACAAAATCAGCTGTTGGGAAAACTAAGAAGCTCGAATGCGTCATGTTGCCTTGCTATTTTGAGCTCCGTCAGCAGTTTCTGAGAAGTCCCAGCGTGCATGAGAAGACCTTTTTAAAGCATACAGTTTGCACTGTGCTAATTGGCGGGGTTTATAACCAACATTTCCATTCTTTGTTAGCTGCATTAGCCTTGTGGCTGCAGTGCAAAAAGAAGCAGACTTTGGGCACCGACCTATCTTGGCTGATGAACTACCGTATGTTTGGGATTAGAGAAAACTTGCGATTTGACTTGTTGCTGAACTGTCCTTTTAAATTCTTGAAAAACAAGGAAAAGGAGAGGATCAAAAGACATCAGGTGAACATAAGTGGAACATTTGCTATTTGCTCAGTAAACATGGATATTTTCGGCCGGGTTGAAAGAAGGAAGAGACGACAGGCGTGTGGGATCACGAATCTGTGGCCAGAGAGATGTTTAAACATATTGGGCTGGATGTTGGTGTACTTTATCAGTGTAAACACACATGGAGGTGAGGTATGTATGGCTCCATGTGTGTGTATGTGTTTTGTGGGATCAAATGCATGCAAGTGAGCGGCTGTTACCCAGACTCTCATGGCACATAAACACACTGGCCCATTACCATTGATCTGTAGAACTGGAAATATTACGGAAAATACTCTCCTGCAGTGAGAAAACACAAAACCACACATGAGAGGCAGGGCCTCGGATCAGCGACTCGAACTTGAGAGGCAAATTGACTTGACTCATGGCTCAACACAGATGAACCTTTAACTGAGTCACGACTTGACTTGAATGAATGAAGAGAAAGTTTAGTCTGAGAAAAACCAATACAGACAAAACTGATTATATTAGAACTGCCAACCTCAATGCAGACTCAATTCAATCTTTCAGATTGAAGGTTTTTTCTACAGTGAAAGGCATGTTACTTGAAGCCCTGTTGAACCTGACAGCTTTACTTTGGAACTACACAATGTTTGTAGTTAATGAGACTAAATTACAACTCTGCTGAGGACTAACGACTCGACTCACACTCCAGGGACCCGCCTCAGACATGCACTTGCATAAATCAACTTGTGGCCATCTCTGCTTCACACAAACGTTCTCATTCACAGGCATGCATACAGCATTCAGGTGTGATGGTAGATGCACTCTGGAGAGTGGTTTACATGAATATAGGAGGCACACAGCTGTGGACAGCAGCAGGCTGTCTCTTACGCTAAATACCCAAGGTGGACTCATTACACCATTCACAGAACAGTGGTCTAGCAGGAGGAGTCCTCATGGACAGTCAACTGCAGTTTATGTATTTATGCTGCCACTGCCAAATTCTTTTACCCTGACAGTAGCCTCAAAGGAGAAAGAAAATCTGATAAAGCTGAAGATTAGACACTAGTTCCTGGTCAGAATGGGCCTATAAATGTCAGCAAATGACTTCATAAAGAGCTAAAAACATTGGTATCACCAAACTGCGCATAAGAACAGGGTGTATTGTCAGAGTGTTAAAAGGTGACCTTCTAATACAAGTCAAAGATAGAAAGAAAAACAACTGGGACGGTAACACAGGCACCGTTCAGCCAAAATGAAGAACAAAAGTTCTTTCAGTGGAAAAGGAAAAGCAGTTTTATGACTTTTGCCCCAGTCTTAGTTTAAAGAGCAAGTCCTGTCATTAAACTGCACATTTTCTCGAATGGAGCACTTTCTGGCCTTTTAAGATTGCAACTTGAGCTTTCCATCCATTCAAAGTGGTTCTTACTAATCTCGAACAGTAAGCTTCTTTATTCACTGATATGCTTTCTTTCAGTACATTTGGAGCGTATGCCTAATAAAACTTGAGGTCTGCTGCTCATAGTTCCTCATCCACCACAAAACCCCTTTCCATTTAATTCTACCTTATTCCAGTTGATGACGGATGATTCAGCGTTTCGGAGAGTGCCGAACATGTCATTTAAACGGGGCGCCAGCAGAGCCGGAGGAAGCAACACCATCTTATCTTCGTCTCATGCTCACGAATGGTCTGCTGACAAGAAGAGGTTTTGCTTGCCAGGCAGCAGGGGTTAACGCGCTACTCTCATCTCTCCGGGCCCGCAGTAGCTCAGAGGGAAACTTGACACTCTTTTATTGCAGATCCAGACCTCCGTCGGCGCTGGGCTAAGGGCCAGAGGTCAAGCTGTTGGGCCCCTGGCCCCTGAAAAACACAGCTTCGTTTCAGCACTGAAATTATTTTCTACAAAATCTGGATCTACAATAGTTGGATCTACTTGTTCTAACAATGGGTTCCACATTTCAACAAATATGGCCTGTGCCGTACTGTTTGTCAAATGTGACTAAATCTCTAGGTCATTTAGCCAAATCAACGATGATGCTGAAAATTACTTTCTCATGCTACACTAAAAAAAAAATAGTCAATGCTTCCACACCAACATCTGCCAGAATAATTCCTGAAATAATTGTATGATATAATGAGTTCTGATGGTGCTTAAGTTTCCACAGCCATTAATATTGTGATTATTACCATCATTATTTCTTTCTCTGGCATCTAACTTTACATTCGAGAGTTCATTTCAGGATACAGATGTAGAGAGAAAGAAAAGGAGGCTGTTACTGGAGTGATTTACAGGTGTTCAGCAGCTTCCAGTCCAACGACACAAGCTGTTAAACCATCCACTGTACGACTCATTTGGGTGAAGTGTTCTCCATGCAGCCAGCCCTGACAGCAGCAATGCTGAGATCACCTCACTGTTAAGGAATACCAATATAGCCCCTACGCTTCAGCACAACTACACGGGAGACCCCGGTTTCTTTAGAAAAGCTGCACAGGAGCACATAGGGATCGATGCCTTGAGTGTTATTGCTATTAGGAGATGCTGAAACACTGAACATGAAACCAAATATCTCAGGTCTTAGGAGAGAAAGAAAAGGGAGTGACAAGCTGTTTCATCACCTTCATATATGAACAGAGTCTGAAGGATAAGGAAAAATATTCACCCACACACATGAAGCAGGTATCCAGTAATCTCCAAAGTGTGGTCTGATTCTAAATGAGTTGTTGACAGAGGAAAAACTTAAATCGGATATAGAATAGAAAAGAATGCTCAGAACTTGCTGTTTCTTGCACATTAAATTGCTGCTGCTGCAGTTTTAACAAATAAAGTATTAATCCAAATTTTCGAGAGAAAATAAAGAGAAGGTCCTAGACCTTACCACACACTGTACAGGCAATACTTTGAATTTACTTGTATCAAAAACGTTCCTTTAACGATGCCATAGTAGAACCTTGAAACCTCAAAACCTTTTAAAGGTTTACAAAACCTCCACATAATGTAAAACGTTTTGTACTTATTGAAGGGACAAAATTTCAGGACAAATGGACCAACAGAGCAGAAATTAAATTTAAACAAAGTTAATTTACATTGTTTTACATTGAAAAGTAAGAAGGTTATTTAGTTTTCCTTTGAAGCTGTAGTTTTTTTTTAAATACAAGGCTTTGTTTCGATGATAACCGGAAACTGCATTCACTCTATGGAAATCATGTTTTTCATGTTCAGTGCTATGTGTTCACATAATTAAAATAATATTACTTACTACACTTTAGTCTGGATTTATTAGTGGGGCCTGTCGAACCACTCCATTGCGTGTGTGAGAACATGGTTGGAACTGTCCCTGTTTTTCAGCTCTACCTTTACTCAAAGGAGGGATCCTGTGAGTGTCCTGCTGCTTCAGGCATTTAGGCCTAAAGACCAAGCAAAGGTCAACACCCAGCGTGTAAGAAACACTGCCACCCTTAACAAAACAAACACACTGATGTTTGTGGGTGTCTTTGGATGTGTGTGCTCCAAAACTCAGCAGGAAAGGAAAAGACAGGCTTGTGTTTGAGGAGGAAAGTGTGCTGTCCTGGCAAGCTTTTCCTTTTCATTGCAGCTTTTGTTCAACTGTTCAAGAAAAGTGTCATTACTGAACAACCTGCACTCTGTGACAAAGTCTACAATACAGTCATTACCTTATCATATCAATGAGGTTTAATGTTAGGCTGCTTTGAAACTGAGTTGAGTTTTCTTTGAGATCTTGACTCTAGACAAAAGAAAAAAGTGTGCGCAAAAGTCTTTGAAACTTTGTTCCATGAGGGACGAATTCCATCATTAAGGAGATTGAGTGTCAATGGCCCGTGCTGATGGAAGAAAAAGGAAATATATACATATCAGAAATGTAGATAACGAAAAATACATTTTCTGAGGTGCCACTTTACTAAGCTTTAACCAAAATCAGCTGTGTTTCCACTCATGAAGCGGCTTTTATTGGGTCATGCTCTCTCTCTCTCTCTCTCTCTCTCTCTCTCTCTCTCTCTCTCGCTTGCCTCTCTGAACTCAGATTCTATTCCTATCCAAATAGCACGTGTAGATGGTGACAGAAGAAAGATTGTACCCATAGTCTTAAGGATGCACATGAACTGATTTGGCACTAGCTGCAGTTCAAATATGGGGGTTTGGATGTACTTTGAAATATTTCAGTCTGGCTTGGCATGACTGTGCTACTATTACAAGATTCTTTAGTACAATGGATTGCTTGAGCCTCTACTGTGACCAAAAAAAGTAGTACACCTACATCAATTATTCCTTAATAAGGGTTGTGGGGAGTATTTTAGCCTATCCCAGCAGCTATTGGGCAAAAAGTTGAGAAACGCCTTGGACAGGTCGCCTGTCCACCATGCCATCCAGGACAGCCACATTTGTATAGAGGTTGAACCCAGCTGCTTGAATTTGTTTTAATTACTTTTTTAAATTGTTATTTTCATGCCATTTTAGTAGGTAGTTTCTATTTGTTATTATTATTAAATGTCATAAAATATGCAAATCCAACAATTAAAGAGCAACTGCCCATTAAAGTTTCTGATGTGCTTATTCTTGCAGAACTTCACCAGGTAAACCAAATTTTTGCATAAATCTGTGAAGGAAAAGAATGGACTTTGGCACAAACAAAGCCACATACACTCTTCAATGGACCAAAGGTGAGTGGACCTAGCATAGAGCCCTGCTGCACGTCCCAAGCGAGCACACTTCACTTCAAAGACCCATTCAGATCCCAACCCCTCCAGTGCTTCGACTGGAGACCACGGGATTCCTGAAATAACCAACGTATTCATCACCCCAGAAAAATATCCTGTGCCCAAAAACACCAGCATGGACTCTGAGAGCCGGACAAAGCCAGCTGTGTAGAGGAAAGTCTGCTTTCAACATCACAGAATGAAGGAGAAAGTGATACAATTTCACTGGAATATGAGGAAACCAATGCTGTATTACTGGACTCCGGGACTGAAACTGACGTAAATTCGAGTTGCAATTTCCACAACTAGGGCTTGGACTTGAATTTGTGCTTGGCTGTTTGTAATTTGATAAATAGTAAAGCCATTCTAAGCTCATTTGTATTCCAAACACTCTCTGTGGTGAATATTCTGCATTGCACTGTACACAATAGAGAAAAATATGAAAGTGGATGCATTTCTGTAGTGTTGTGGGTTTAGACTTATATTTTACTCTTCAAATCATGAACAAACATTCTGTCCTCCCCTGACCGGTTCCCAGTTCTGCTGACCACACATAGCATCCCATGGCTCAGATAATGTGTTCAAGACGTTCTACCAAAGAAAATGTCCATGTGTGTGTCGGGGGGTGCAACTCAGAAAAAAATAACAGTGTTTCAAATGAACTTGTACTTAAAGTACACATCCGTTCCACATCATTGCAATAATCATCAGAAGCAAGTGAACTGAAAATAAACAGTAACAGCAAACTTAAAAAAAAGAAATGTTGGTATAATATATTTGATTTGTGTGGAAAGTCAATCAAGTTCAAACATTCCATTTTTCAGAGAAGGATTACATGTTTTAGTGCTGGTTGTTAAATCCTGCACAAAAGCAACTTTTAAATACCAATTTAATCTTATTTGCATTACAAGACAAGGGCAACTTTGGGGAGTATTTGAGTAATGACCCAACCAGTCATGGTCATAGCCAATTCGAAATGTTTCTATGCATGATTTGAAACCAAGTGTGCATGCACTACTGCTGTAAATGGACTCTGGTTAACAGCAGACCATAGTGACTGATTTCCATCCAGAAAAATGTTTCTGTTGTTTTGTAGCAGATAAGCTGAGATAAACACACCCTCTGATGCTGGAAACTGGACATTTGCATGCATATTTGATGCAGGGTTCATAAAGCCTGACTGTAAAGGCCTAGATCTTCGTTAGATCCTCTTTGAAACATTTCCCCCTCAATAAAGTGCATGTATGGGCAAAGACAGATTAGGATAATGTTGAGTGATCTTAGAGGGCTTGACTTCTATCTCAGTTCTTAGTTTACTGAAGACAGCAATTAGTAAACTGTACCATATTTGAGTGTGAGTCCACTTTTTATTTGAATATCACCGAGTGTTTCCACATACAGTATGCCTTATACATAATGACTGCGACTTGCTCACTGGTGGTTCATATCTTGGTCTCTAGACCACCAGTGACACTGCTGAAAACGCTTTTCCAGTATTAGACGTGAAGAATGTATTGTGAATTCTTTCAAGCATCTGTAATGACTTTTTGTCTGGAAGCGCTACAAAACAGCTCATATTACAATGGTATGTTATAAACATTTTAAGTTGGCATGGGTGTTTGAACTACAGAAGTGGTGAACCATGATTCTTTCAGTAAGGGCCATAAATATCACAACATAGTCAAAATATGAGGAAATAATCATTACTGCTAGAATCCCTATGGGATATGGAATTATAGTCACATATTAGCACTAAGCTAACAGACATCTGATGCTTGTTAATAACAAACAATGTTTTGTATGAAGCATTTCCTTCAGTAAAGAGTTCTGGCATAGAACTTACACTGTTTACCATCTGCCAAATACTGGTTAGACAGCCACTTGTATTTACAGCCAGTGTCATTACAAGTTTTCCAGAAGTCCTAGAGTGATGTTTTTTCTCATAATATTGGTCACACCAACTGTTACCTGGGACTGGTTGAATTCACCAATGTTGATGGCTAATCTGACACATTAGGCCTCTAATCCAGTACCTGAAGACCAAAGCAATAGGAGGTTTTGCTTAGCTATACCTATCTAGATACCATGGAAAAAAATCTGACTGGATCACATTCTATTGGGCATGTCAAGTAATTTAGCCTATTATTTCCAAACAAAACCAATTGAAATAAGAGAAGAACTGCTGTACTTGCTGGGTTTAAATACAAACGTGATTTAAAAGGACTACAAATTACACATGTATTGTTTTACTTCCCAGAAATCAGTAGCCCTTCTCTGGACACCTAGAAAGCCCTGAGCATTCCTCTCTCAACTCCAGGAGGCTGCTCTCAAGTAAAATCCAAAATATCTTGAAGCATTCGACTCCATCTCTGCGCAAGATCTCATTTCAGGTTGCAGCACTGGTCACACTTAAAATAATGCCCCACATTTTTCAGATATGTCAGGAGATACTCTGGTACTTCACCATAAGAGAGCAATAACTTCTCTTTAAGTGAGTCCTTTTAGTCCAGAGGCAGCTGTGAGGCTCCTTTGACTGTTATGGACTGTTAAGACTTAAAGACTCCCATCGAATCTCCTAGAACTGGTAGTGCTGAAGTCTTAATTTTATCTTGGCAGCTCCTCTACCCTTAAAAGGGTGCTAATAAGACCACTGCTGATCAGGACATGTACCTCCGTGACTCCTTGGGCAATTCTGCCAACCTAATTACATGTTTGTCTCTATTCCAAACACTGTGCTTGCACTAATAGTTTTTTAAAGATACTAACCACTAATTTGTGGAACATAGAGTTCGGTAGTTGTAAGACGATAGTTAGAAAGCTGTTAGTCTGTAATTGCACATAAATAGCCTCTGACGTTAAAATGATCTGAGCTTGCTGAGGCTGCATCTGTGACTCCATAACTTGGAACAGTATTTTAGAGGTCCACCGCCGAGCTGAAATGCATTGTATTTTGCAACATCTTGCCAAAACTGGAGGGGAAAAAGACAGACTCCAGTGAGGTCCATCTACTCTAGGGTCTTACTAACCACAGTCAAATTGTTTGCAAGGGTTGCCAGCCCCTTTACTAGCCCCCTAGCCTCTTATTGTGGCTCCCGAGCCCACAGAGCACATCTTTCTCCAAATGGCAATGCTGGGGGTCTAAATTACTCTTTGGAAACCTAGAGAGAGAGTCATGAAGACAAAGAAAGAAAACAGAACCAAACTTCTGTGTGCAGTGAACTGTCACCGCACTTTAAATTATTATTGTATTTCTCTCGTAGGAGAGAGAGCTCAGACAAGGAGCCAGTGTCCACTGACCTCTGGGCCAGCAGATGTCAGACCTCCTTAGTCAACTTAGTAAACTTAACTGGCATCACTGGCCAAAAAACATTTTTATGTAGTAAATAACTGAAATTGCGTCAGTAAATGGGTAAACATCAGAGACCATCATATCAACATTGGGTGGAGGGTGAGGGTGGTGCTGTCTTTTGAATATAACAGAATGGATGATTCTGAGCCCTAAATTATAGTACCAAACCCTTTCCCATTGAACAGTGACTGCATTGCATTGCAATCAATGGACTTCAGCCAAAAGTCTCTCCTCTGTTTGAGTGAAACAATAGCTCCTCTTTCACTTGTCAATTCTCCTCTAGAGAAAAAATGCATTCTTTCTGTGGAAATGTCACCATTGTTTTGTCTTTAAAGAAGGAAAGGGGAACAACATCACAGTACAGTTCAAGTTATGGCTTCCAGCCATGAACATGCTGTCATCATTCAAGGACTCGACATCTGATTGAAAGAAACATTTACAACCACTAATGTTCCACAGAAATTCAGTTAACTAACATGTCAGAACTACTACTATTACTGCGACTACTACTACTACTACTACTACTACTGCTGAATTACATACTTTTTTTGGAACTGTATGGAACAGGATGGTATGTGGTTCAAAACACAAGCCGTTGTACAGTTTAAGTGTAAAGTGTGAACAGTGTACATAAAGTAGATTTAATTGCAATTGATTACATTGTAAAAGGAGCATATTTTATGTTTGCTTTGTAAATAATACTACTCTGTTGCCCAGTATTTTAATTAGGAATTGGAAGGCGTACTGCCTGAATTTGTTTTATGGTTGTCATTTTCATTGATTCATTGGTTCTTTTTGTTTTTCAAAAGTTCATTAGGCAGAAACCTAAAGACGGTGTGTGCTCATAATCTGTATTAAACGTCAGAGAACATCTTTTGTTCGCCTTGTCCAAAAGCTAGGCAGTATAAATGCTATGTCCATTTATACAGCATTTTGGTTAAGTGCTTCTGGTTGGAACTGAGCGGCACCCCTACATATGAACACACAGCGGCTGATGTCCTCTTGTGTCTGAAGCATTTCCCTTGTTCAGTATGATCAAACATGGTCTTGCACAATGATGAGAATTAGCTACTGTTAGTTCACCTGGCTACCCCGACCTCTCAGCGCAGGCCCTCTCTTCCCCCATCATCAAGAGCCAAGCCAGTACAAACACCCCTGGTCCAGGATGCACACACATAAGCCAAGAACAAAAGTCCTGTATTAATTCCCCAATTCACTGTGAGGCAACCTAATGGGCAAACTTCCCATCCATTAATTTGATGGAAGCCACAGGATCCTTGCCATCTCTCTTTCTCTCTTAGAAAACATATGACAATGTGCATTTATGTGTTTATCAAAACAGAAAAATACAAATAAATGTGCTACTTAAAAGCTCCCTTGTGATTTGTCACAGCCTGGTTGGTTATGTTTATCTGTGCATGTATGTTTTATTTGGTAATACAAATACTAGTATCAGAATAAATTCAAACAAAGCAATAATTGAGTAGAGATGTTATATGTCAATGGTTTTGCTGAACCATTTCCAAAATAGAAACCCAGCAGTATTTGTAGCCACCCAGTACTATTTGTAGTCATCACCCCATACCTGTTTTGGTAAATCAGTCCTTCATTAAGTTTAGTCAGGTGAGCTAGGGACGGAATTTAAGAAATCCAAGCGATAGCTGGGGGCATCGAGGACACATATGGAACCAAGTTCTGCTCTTCAGACCAGTGCCCAAGATGTCAACTACTTTTTTTTAACTTATGTTATTTGCTGCATTTCTGTTTATTTATTCTAATGTCAGATTGTATTCATCCAAGCAAAAATAAACTATGCAGATAAATTATTTTAAAACTTATGCACAGGTGGTGGTGGCCTAGTGGGTAGGATTCTTGCCTCTGGATCAAGATATCATGAGTTTGAATCCTACCTTCAGCATACCACCACTGGGTTCCTGAGCAAGACTCTTAACCCCAAGTTAGGGAATGGAAGTCGCTCTGGAAAAAAAGCGTCTGCTAAATGCCATAAATGTAAATGTATATCCATGCATGTACATACGTATCATTGGACATGACAGATATAACCTTTTCTTCTAGAGCACAATTTCAATTTACTTGATGGCTTTAAAACCCTGAAAAAAAACATAAAATATATAATGTGCCATAACATTGGCACGGGACACATGTCTTGTGTTCAAATGACTAAAAAAACAGTATATGTACGGAAGTGTGTTCTCAGATCTCACCCAAAGTACTAAAACAAAGACATCAATACTATCAGTTTCTAAAAAGATGCTGTTTACTACGATATTAAGATAGAAATGACACATTTCAATCACTGCCGTATACAAACCTCCCCTCTCTCTTTACAGGCTGATTTTAACAATTGGGGAAAAAAAAACCATAAAATATATGATGTGCACAGGTCACAGGATAAATAAATAATTATGTTGAAGTCATCAAAAGAACAGTATATGTGCAGAAGTGTGTTCTCTGTACAAGAAGTGTTCTATGTACAAGAAGTAAAAAACCACGTAAGTTCACCAAGGGTGAACTTTCACCTATGAAGATATTAATATTATCAATTTCTGAAATAAACTAAACTGATAAACAAAGATGCTGATGTGATATTTGCTTTTTATTAAGATAGCAAGAAATTACATAATTCAATCACTTCTGTATACAAACCTCCCTCTCTCGCTCTCTCTCTCTCTCATCGTCTTTCTCACACGCGTGCACACAGTCCAGGCACACACGGCTCACTAAAAAATTTCCCTTTGGCCTGAAAATGATTTCCAGATGTGGTGTGAACGAGGGCTAGACAGAGGGGGGGCCTGTTTGGCAGCCATTGACTTGAGAAAGTCTTTGTTGATATCTCCAAATATCGGCCTGGCTAAACTGACAACACACAATCCAATTTAAACTACAGGCTCGCCATTGAGCCATTATGGAGAGCTATCTGGAGAATGTAGGATAGGGAGAGGCATTTTCATCATGATCTGGAGAACAATAAGAATGTCACTCTGTTTACTCAGACATGGGACTTAAAATGCTCCTACTAAAAGTTATTTTAGGTCAGAATGGATGTGTGGAAGTACCATCTGTACTCTTTGTGGGGAGAAACTTTACTTCTCTGACTACTTTTAAGTACCTTCACCCACTGTATGTCCTCTGTAACACATCACTACAGTATCAGAGCACCATCCACTTAAGATAGGTCTTCAGGTATGCAAGTGCCTTAATGCTCATATGGGCAAAAAAGGGATAATTCCACCTTCCGCATTACTCTTTTAATTAAGTAAGCCGACAACCAAGTGGTGGTGTTATTTTAAATGAAAAGAACAATCTGAAACAGAAGAGAAGCTTAATTTTTATGCATCCAAACAAATGCATAAGATTATCCTTCAGATTTCAGTTTTATCTTAATGTTACTCTGCATCTAGGGTCTATGATAAGGTATTAATGATATAAAACTGTGCTTGGCTTGTTCAGAAACTGCTTGACAGCATCCAGCAGTGACGGAAGGGGCATCTATACCATTTCTGCTTCCTTTGACACATTGGATGCATTAGTTTTACCAGCGTATGGGTTTGCGTCACAACCAATAGAGCACTTTGTTTAATAGTTTTAAACACTCAAAGTATGGATGCCAGCATCTGTTAATGGCCCTATTAACTCCTTCCATTAACATCAATTAATTCTGAGAGAGGCGAACACAGTCACAAAGAATAATGGAAGCTTAATTCTGTTAGTTTCGATGTCACTCTTTTTGTAATTCCAGAACAATACAGGCCTTCTATAAAAGCAAAAATGGAGATCATTGATTTGCTCATTGATTTGCAATGCAGGTCAAGCTAGGGGAATAAGACTGGTTTAAACTGACAAGCAGAAATGGAGCTCCAGTTACAAAGACTGTTCCTCACATAGTGTTAAAAGTTCTAGAAATTGGCCTCTTTTATTAGTTAGGAATGTATTCCCTTCTCCTGTTAACTTACCATATAGATCCGAGGTTTTCTCCCAGCAGAGACAATATGCTACATATAGCCCTGACCATTTGAATGCTTAAGTTCGTTGTGGGGTTTAATGGTCCCTTTCTGCCATGGAGAACCTTTTGCAGCGAGTTCTGTCGATAACTGTTCCATTTTTTAAAGAAATTGTTCTATGTAGCACCAAATGGGGCTCCTCTGTTGTTACTAGTAATGCAGCCTCTTTTGGTACTAGATAGAACAATTTTTGCTAAAAGTGTCTGTATACAGTAAATATCCATTTGCTGAATGTAAATGCAATATGATTTAAACATTGCATGTCCTTGATGGAGTGATTCAACCATAGATGCAACCAGATGCTAGCAGTAGGCTGGACTTAAGACACTGACCAAAACAAGAAATAATGATATGCACCACATAACCCAATGAAGCCTCAGTGGCCAGAAGCCACAAGACTTTGTGGCCAGCTGACACACTGCAGATTGCAGAAATCCTGAATTCATCATATCAGTAGCGACGAAGAGCAGCGATGATGTCATGGTGATGAATGACAGATATCTAGCTCATTCCAAGTCTAATAACTCACCTAAACGCACCATGTGTAGATTTTTCCCTTTTTATTGGAGATGTAAATTTACTAGTGGTGAAACCTATAAACCATGAGGCAAGGAGTTCTTCTGTGTGCTTTGGACGAAGGACACTGGTGGACAGGTTGAATAATGTTTTCTGTGTTTGTTGAAGTTTTTAATTTATGCTCCATTCACCCCAAAAGCACTCGACATAAGAAAACACTGGAAAGAGGAGTGCTGCTAGATAAACCCGTCCACAATGAGCTGGTTTCTTTTCACCCATTTCTTTTCACTTTGGCCAAATTTTTCACCCGTTAGTCGCAAGCAGTTCACAAACTTGGAAGTAGATGTTTTCCCCTATAACACGATGGCATCATCATCACCTAGGATGGTTCATGCCTTTCTTTAAAACACAAGAGGCATAAACCCTGATATGTTAAAGACATTTCAGAAGTGAAAGGAGAAAGTGTCAGAGGTGGTAGCTCCTTACCACTTCTGTCCCCCGGCCGTGTGTTGCTGCACCGTGTAGCCGAACTGCGTCTGCTTTGGGCCCTTTATGATTCTGTGGCTCTTCGTGTCAATGTTGAAACAGTTATGGAGCCCTGCAGAAAAGACACAGACACATCAAACACAAAATAATCAGAAACGCATGTACGGGCCATCCACAACACGGCTGAGCAGGGATCTATGTTCATTGGCAATGGTGATTTCTGAAAGCCAGCAGCTCCAACAGCGACCCAAAGCACCATGGAATGATTTCACGGTGGCTAAAACACAAAGTTACTGCCAAGTTACACAGTTTTCCCCAGTTAGGGGTTTAGAATGTGAATGCAAAATGCAGACAGCCCCCACAAACCTAATCTTTGAGACTAGTGTAATTCATTTACAACCATCGATGGACACTGCTTTGGATGGAAGCTTATATTGCATGCATTCTCCTCGGCAAGGATGCTCTGGCATGAATAAATTCCATCAGATATCATCCAGGGGTCATCTTGGGTATATAAGGGAATTCAGCTGCTCATGCTCACATCAACTTTATGACTGATTGTTAAGGCTAATGTCTTTGAAAGTTGGTTGCAGTCCATGGGTCATGTATACATACATACTGGGTCATGTATAAAAACAGAATTCATAATATGCAATTACAGGGCAAAACTAAGCAATTAAGAACGCAATCTAATTTAGAAAACCCAGCAGCAAGCAAATTGGTTTTCCAGTGGGACTCCACATGCAAGACTTTTCTCCCTAGTGGAGCACACCCACCCTTTGGAGAGTGGAGGATTTGGCCCCTGGGGCACACTAAAGCAGCAAACACTCGCATGGAGGTCTCCTGCTGGAAACATCAGCATGAAAATTGTACCCTGCTTCCATGCTTCCTGCCACCCTCATCTGACCCTGTTCCACTCACTCAACAGACTGGGTACAGAGGTTGATTTAACACCTCCAGAAGATCTGTCAGTCTGTTGCAGAGGCTGCGATGACACTGTCAATCAGCTGGAGAGGAAAGCTGAGAAAATGTGGAGGATCCACCAACAGGACAGTCAGAGAGCAACTGAGGAACTTACCGCGGTTCATTTTTCTTTAGGAGGAGCTATGCTGATGTTTATTAACAATAACAGTAACAATATTGCTTTCCTGACATTCTGTAATACGATGGACTTAACAAAAAATACAAAAATGTATGATAAATCTATTAAACAAGACATATTGTTATTTTACCTTGAGAATGTCTCTTAATTTAATGTATCTTTTAGGAATGGACATTTTATTCACTCCAACAATCTTGAGTTAATGATAACATTTCAACATGTATTGGTCACCATCTTTGCCACTGCTTATCCAACTAATGTGCTTGGTAAGATTTTTAAATGACTATTAACTGCACTGTATATAGCTACTCTATACTGCAACTTTGAATTCAACTTCTTTAAGGTGCACTCATAGCCTACACAGGTGCAAAATTGCTCACACACACATACAGTTTGTATAATCTCCACAGAAAAGCACAGTCAGCAGACTGGGACGCTTTATGATTTATGTCCTGTGCCATGCATTAGCTAGAGGCTGTAAACATTAGGTAGCAATGGAACTGTATTCTCTCAAGAGATGGAGCTTCATCCAATGCCTTTGGGATAAGTTGAAGTGGGCCTTGTAATTCTTAACTAATCATCCAACATCATAGCCTGTCCTCAGTAGTGCTCTTCTTCTAAATGTCAGTGGTGTGGTGGTGCTTTGGGGGACTCCCCCCATTACATAAAATACTGATCTCAGAAATGATATGCAGAGTGAGCAAACTTTTGGCCATATAGTGTACATCAGACTCGACACATGCCCTGTAAATCAGTCACATGTGCTGATCTAAGAAGCATGAGCTTCTTTGATCCAGCCATGGATATCATGGTTTGTTTCTCTGAGGATGAGTGAAAATCACTGTTAATCGCCACATTGAACGCATGATTACAGCCTATGAGGAGCACAAAACTGAACACATTGGGTTTTAAAAACAAACATAAAAATGGTCTGATCAAAGGCTTTCTGGTCGCGTACAGTCTTCTTGTCTGCTCTCTATGCTCAAGCTGATCTCAGCAAAAGTGCTGTCCCCTGGTTTCAGTTAAAAGACTTATCAGGAAGGGCTTTCTTTAAAGAAGAAGTCATCTGTTTCATACCTGTTGCTAGACCACTTCAAACCATTCATTGATAACAGTGATGAATCACACTCCTTGAATCTTGCTGAGTGGGTTTTTTCCAGTATCAGCAGTAAATCTTGTAGATAGATGGGTGTGGAACATAAGGAGGCAGGAGGAGAATTGAGTTAAACCTTCTTAGCCTTGGTCTGACTTCTTTAAATCCCTCTTTCTTTCTATTTTTCTTCCACTCATCCCACCTCGTTCACTGTCACCCCCTACCCCACTTGTTTTACCTCTTTGGCTGCCACAGAGTCAACGATCTGCTGCTGTGGTGAATGAAAGCTGATTTCATGGCCTAGTTTAGCATGGGTTCTCTTCATTAAATAACATTTTTTCCCACTACAAAAGAGGATGTACATACATAAAGAGAAAGAGAAGTAAACAAGGGCAAAACACAGAGTTTTTGTGGAGATAATCAGCCACAGCAACTTACTCTTATGTTGGAGGCGGGAGTGCTATTTCTGCCGATAGTGCAATAGCCTGGTGTTTCCCATGTCAGAGTATGAACTCCCACTGTGAGCTGATATAAAGGATTTCATAGAAAAAATGAATTTGACCCTTAGTTCACACGCCCAGACTTATTCTCACCAGATCTCCTCTCTGACCTGTCTGTGTCCCGGTTTTGATCTCCCTCCCTCTATCCTGCTCTCGTTCTGCCAAAACCAATGCTGATAACAGCCAGACATTTCTGACAAACCGACATATCAATCTGTTTCCTCACGTTACTGAAATCTGGTTCAAACTCTTCCCTGGCCCAGATAAAAGATCCGCTCCTGGGATGTTGGAGACTGAGAATTCTTGAAGCCCAACCAGGAATCAGTACAGCTGACGGACTGCCTTTCATTGTGAAACACATCATACATTTTAGGGGCACACTGTTTCGAGAATCTTAGATCGATGTTGAAATCCAATATGTTTAATCTGCCAGCAACGGTTTATAAATATTTATACATTTTAGATATATTTGAAATATTTATACATTTACTGTACTACCTGTGAAGTCATGTGTTGTGATGTCCATCTTTACCGTTGAAAAGAATTCATCCCACCTATCCTGTCTTGTGTGCTACAGTGATGTGGTTCTAACACTATAAATGCATGCAGTGGATAAACTGACCCCATACTGCCTTCTACTCCGCTCAGGCCCTGTAAGGTGCCTGACTGTTATGACAGTCTGACTTGGATATACAAGCTAAACCCCATGCACTTGAAAACATTAGATCAGTCATCCCTTTCAGTTGACCAGAAATGGTACAAACACCATTAATCTAAATATTGACACATTCTCCGAGTTGCTGGACGAAGTGCTCAAATTCTGATCCAGCCCCCCTCTCAACATTTTTTCCCTTGAAATATTTTTCAATGGGCCTAATCATTCTGTTATTTTCACAATTTCTTGAAACAACATTTCAACTCTTTCTACTGCTACATGTTATTGTGCACATGTGCAACAGATATCTATTACATCATCATGTATGTTATAGGTGTTAATCACAGCTATCTCTGGTATAGAAGCTCCCCTGGCCCTTAAAAACCACTACCACTTGCTTTCTAGTTACTTTTAGTAAACTTAGGCCTCACCTACCATAGGACACGCAGCGAGTGCAGCAGGTACAAGAGGCATGTAGACAAAAAACAGACGCAGGGATCCAAAACTAGCAGATGTAGTAATGAGGTTAACCTTGTGACATCAAAGCCCGAGCAACAATAAACATAACAGACTCATGAGAGGTCAAAAGGTTGGGGTCTGAGGTAATCTTTGCTTTTAGAACCACTAAAGGTAGCAGATCTTTATTTTTCCATGCACTGTTCTGTTTTCTTTATTACTTTAACATTCAGCACAAATATAAGAATATCCATTACACAGTAGAGATGGCACCAATGCATATCAGATCAATAGCAGTAGAAAACGCTGGACTGGATAACGGGATGGAAAAAAAGAATGGATCTCATCCAGTCCAGATCCAGTCCTGTAATAATAGCACATACTCACATGTCACATCAGGCTGTTAGCAATGGACAAATTCCCGTTTAGCAGAATTTGTTTGTTGTTTCTGTAACTGCCTGATAGCCAGATTAATCATCCAACATAGTGGTTAGTGGCTTGATGATCAATACAAATAGTAACTGACATATAAGAAATGGGTTAAATGAAAGATTCGATTGAAATAGCTCATTTTAAAGATCAGTAAAAACATCAGATCAACATTGGCATCAGCTGAAGTGCCAGTATTGGTATTTGTATAGAAATAATTGTTCCTACTACACACACTATTCAACAATATACAGCTGGGAAAAACAGAACTGGAAATATTTCGCTTTGCAGAGCCATTGAACAGATAAACCATTTAAGCAGAAAAAGAATGCGCAATAGATTGATTAAGCAGAAGCAGGGTGTCTAATGAATTAATGACAATGTTGTTGCTAACTGCAAAACACATTTATTTTGTCTGCTCCCACATGCATTTAATCATCTTTGAATACTGGCAACGCTTCGAGACTTCGGAGATTGTGTGCTTGTTGCAGGAGCCATTCCAAATGTCATCAGAGAGCAGCCTTTTTACTTCACTCCTTTAACAAAAAGAAGCAGAGGGAAAAGAGGAGAGAATTTCCAGAGGCCCCAGTTTCCATTTCTAAAACCCTAACGTGGCAGAGCGATTTAATACTCCCAGTAATATCAGCAGCTCCTGAAGCCGGCCCGAGTCTTCGCCTGGGTTTCCTGTGTACGGATCCCTCTGCCCAGACAAATAAACCTCAGTACGGTGGCTGCTGGCCCTAGGAGCTGCATGTCCAGGCCAGATCTGCGCTGCCTTTGGCCCAGAATCAACCTTCATGAGCTCCACCACAACCAGTCTGACACACAAGCACCTTCAGCTCCAGGAAGGACAGTGGTGGGGGTCTTAGCCAGAGTTGGAGTCAAGACTGGAGCACCGAAACCAATGACTAGACACTGACCTCCACATCCACAGGATCTCAGAGCAGAGGTTCTGATCTAAGATCAGTTTTTAACACATGACCGTTAACAAGGGGAATCTGATCCTTGGTTAGCTGGGCTGCTGTAAATGAAATTCCTCCAGGGATCCCAAGCTCTTAAGGCGAACGGAGTGCCTTCAAAGTTAAAAAACTATCGTCAGTCAGTGACTGGAACAATTGAATCAACTGCACTGGCATCATATTCCCCTGAGACACAAGGCCAGACTTTAAAACTCAATCAACTCAAGAAGTCCTGGGTCTCAAATCCAAAACAGATGACCCAAAATCTTGGCTCATCTCACAACCAAACCTTCAGTCACTGAGCTGTGTTAAAATAAACTGAGAAACCCTGACCAAATCTTCATCCTACGCTATGTCCCTTGTGGACCAAATCTTTGCCACTGACAGCTAACCAATGCTAAACTAGACTTAAACCTCAGCACTACAACTGTCTTTCTGATACAAAGACTCAAGCTTGAGCTTACAGCTGTATGTTTTCACCATCTGTGATGGACAGAACACCTCCATACATCTGCCTACTCCTCAGTCCTCCCTCTTTTTCTTCACAAATATTTACGCGTGGAGCTGCTTAGATGCTAATGAGGCACACTGGTGCCCACTGGCTAGGATTACGGGCCAGCAGATTTTCTTCTAATAAAGTCCACATGCAGGAAATGCATCTCCTCAACCACTGCTTTGAAATGCTATTCCTTCCAACCAGAGGTCATGTGTCCTGGACACAGTGTAAAATAATATACAAGCAATTTCAGTTTGGAGTTTTAAAGACAAAAACAACTCAAACAGCTATCGATCCATGCCAACTTTCCTGCTGTGCTCTCTGCGGCCTGGAAAACCCATCAACGTGCTGCTGAGAGATGCCTTGCGGGGGATAGTGTCTGTGGCATTAAAGCATGCCTGTTTCCAAAGAAAATGAGCTGGAAGGCATATGGCATCGGCAGTAAGAGGAGGGCCAGGGTTGGACACCATTCGGAAAGCTCTGGAGTTCTTCAATCACACAAAATTACACATAAAAGTCACATAGGTCCCGGAGCACAGATCCAGATACTGTACTGGCTATAGTGGCTACTACCGGCACCTGACCAGACGGGCAAAATGTGTCATGACCTTCAGTCACACAGTGACAGAGAAGAATATTAGGGAAAATATGACAAAGGACAGCCCTGTTCACACTTGGCATTAAAATATGTGAAACTAAGTGAAAAGTGAGACAATTACAGGTTTCTTGAAAGCAATGTCCACAAACACTGATTTTGTTCATTGTTGTCAACCAAATATGTATAGTGAGTCTTTGTTCTTGGTAGAGGAGATAAAGAAATAAATCTACTGTTCTTTCATCTCTGCTGATGATTATCACAGTCCTTCAGGGTTGCAATGGGGTGCTACAGCAGATCTAATGTGGTTTGAGGGATCAGATCACTACACGTCTCTGAGACAAACCTGGTCCTCTCCTCACCTGTATTTAACATTGTCCACTTAGGATCAGATCACTGGGAACAATGCCAGGTAGAAACAGGTTTTTTTAATGAGGCTTTAAATGATCATCCTCTAAATCCCCTCAGGCTAGTACAGATAGAGAAATAATTTGTGATATTGCCTTATAAAAAAAACATTGCTGTTAAGGATGGCATTACCAGGTGTTCAGAAAACAGATGTGCTCAGCAAATGTTGAAACTCAAGAACTAAGTAAACTTTCCTGTGCCGAAAGAGCAGCCCAGACCTACAGCTGGATGACAAGCTGCTGTTGAAGACCAAAACTGATTAACACACATGGCAGGCGTTCCCACACAGTTATTTCTGTCTCCCTCCCACACACAGAGATTGCCCTCAGACTTGCACCGATTCCAGCATGTTACACACAATCCTCTTCAGAAGCTCTCTCTTATCTAAGCTATCTTTCTTTCTGTCTGTGTGTCTATCTGTCTCTCCAGCCCTTAATGTCTCTCACCAGTAGATTCATCAGCCTCTACTGGACAAGAGGCTAAGACTTCAAGCCAACATCCTAATTTCCTCAGCGGTGCAAATATTTACACGCCATCTAAATTCCCCATTTCAGAGCAATACAGATTGAAGTCCAGCACCAAGAGGAAGTGCTAGATAATACCTGGCTCAGTTCCAGGCATCTCACATAGATAAGGATTCTGATGCATGAGGTTGTGCTATTTCACAACGATTTTTAGTAACTAAATTTAATTACTTTCTGCAGATCCCAGTCCATCAGACAGTCCATTGACCTTTGAATCTGAGAAAGAAAACTGGAAAAGAATGTAATCATGAACTTAAATAACCTCCTTGAGGAACCATCTGAATGAAACATCTCAGATCCTTACATTTAGTTTTGGTAAGCCACGCTCTGAATTACTAATAATTTGTTGTCATGTCTCTTGCTTAAAAATTCCAGTATTCATTGATAGGATGGTCCATTTAAATCAGGTTTTTTCCTGAAAGCCTCAGGATTAGACCCATTCTGCCTCTATGGACTGCTGCGATTGCAATTTCACTGATAATTGACCCCGACTGCAACAGGAGACCAGCACTTT
>JBBPCX010000040.1:20493700-20510743 GCA_037974365.1 Hydrocynus forskahlii
CATTCTGCCTCTATGGACTGCTGCGATTGCAATTTCACTGATAATTGACCCCGACTGCAACAGGAGACCAGCACTTTTCCAGACCCTGGAAAGTATGAACACTTTAGCAAGGAATGAGGCATTTCAAAGTGGGAGCATCAAATGGAAGGAAAAGAACAGGAGTCTGGGAAGTTGAACCAACATCAGCATCCCCCCATCTGTCAGAGGAGGACTGTGTTCAAGTTTCCGGCACAGGAAAGTTTATGTTGGTCGCTTCTGCAGTATCTCTAGACAACTTCAGCAGAGAACTCCAAATAATTCCAAGATAATCACTACAACTTTCTGTGAGGAGTTACAAGCAATAGAGAAATGGTAATAGCTTTTCAAAGGAAGAACATGTTTCAAACTCTGTGATGGAAAGAGGCATGTGCTCAAAGCCACAAAGCCAAAAACCACACTTTTACACACAGACTGCATGCACATCTTTTCTTTCTGTTTTACACACACACACACACACACACACACACACACACACAAACACCCACCTGGCAGCATGCAGAGGATCCAAAGCAGCAGAGTGCAGTAGTACTCCATGTGTGTGTGTGTGTGTGTGTGTGTGCGGATGTGTGTGTGTGTGTATGTGTGTGTGTGTGTGTGTGAGTGTATGTGTGCGTGTGTGCAAGGGCAGAATGTCCCGTCAGTGTGTTCCCCTTAAGGTCTAGGCCTGATTGACTCCGCCACTGCTGAAAACGCTCACTATGTCTGGGGGAAGGAGGAGGAGGAGACTGTGGCTAAACCAAAAGGAGGTGCGCGCTCTCAGTCAGCAGAGAGAACGTCCCTAACTTTGTCTCTCTTCCACTCTCTCACTCAGTCACTCGCCTCCTCACTCTCATTAATGCTCTACAACTCACTTCACACAAGAGGTCACATTAGTCACATCACTACAGGTTACATTACTTACAGTTTTATGAGTTTTTCCCTCACTTTCCTCAAAAGCCACAGAGCCACGAAAAATCTTTCAGTGGGACGAACGGAACCCCTACCCACACAATGAGAACATTTGAACACACAGTTCGAGTTCAGTTGCATGACAGACAATAATCTTTGTTAATATCCCAGTATGAGTAACATAGCAATGGCAGACCCTTCAGATTCATCACCATTAGAGTGACGGATGCAGAGATTTGTGGTTTATATAGCTGTATGTTGGCTCTTAAGCCACACTGTCTCACCCCCAGCTCAACCTTAACCGACCTGCGCCACTGTCCAAACCAGCTATATAATTACACATTATGTAACAGCTGATACTGACAATCGGCCGACTATCATTCAGATATATGGCCCACATTCCTTCCTTTCCATATGAATGTGTTACACAACCACACTGCTGTGTAATTAAGACCGAATCGAAACACCCTGGCTTTAAAACATCCAACGTGCACTTCCATACCTCACACAAACACACACTCATAGTCTGTATAAGTCATTACGTAGAGTGCCAGAACAGGCAAATCTATATCCTGGTATACCTCAGCACATTTGCTTCTCTTGCTGATTCTGGCAAGCATACTCAATAAATCAGTACTTATAGACCTGGCTTATATTCACTGCCCTGTAATCAGACCTGCCTCAACTATTCGCTACTTTTGAGATTATACATTAACTGTATGTTTAGTGCACACTTGCTGAAGATCAGATACATTCACATTTTTACTGGTGTTCAAACAAACAGGGCTGTCAGACAATGAAAATAATTTGCCACTTTAGTACACATTAGTCATGGTAGTTATGATTAATGGCAATGGCCTGTTCACTCAAAAAGTTTTTTTTTCCCTTTTAAAAAAGCAGTGCATTTTGTTATTTCTCTACTTGTGAGCCAAATAAGCTCATTTTAATTACTTTCAGTAATTCGTTAACCCAATTTTCAGTTTGGGAATGCAAGGTGTAAATGAACTTGCACCTGAAACCAATATGATAATCTCACGGTGAACACATTTCCAGTTTTCACTGGCATCCAGTGCGGGCAACAGTAGTTGCGTGTTCCGACAAATTTATAAAATTTATATTTATAATGTGTCTCATAAGCTCGCCAGCCAAAAATATTATCTTTTGCAACCTTTCATTTCTGATCCTTGGCTGCACATGCCCTTGAGTTTCATATTATTGCTGTCAGGTAAGGAATACACAATTTCTTGAATTAATTTTAAGACTCTACAAACTAGGTGACATGTGTGTAAACACATAATTAATATAATATTGTGATAATATTGTAAGTTGTGGGGTAATTATCGTTTATTTCTTTCTGCATGTATAACTAGTACCATTCAGTTCCTTGCTCTCATAAATACATACTGGGTTTAAAGTAGCTACTATCTGAAAAAGTAATACTTGGTTGTGTGTCTCATTGCCTCTTAAATGCTTAATTATGGGCCTGCTTGACTTCATATTAGATGGCAGGTAAGGATTACACCAGGTACACGTATCTATTTTAGCTCACTATTGCATTAACTGGGTGCATTTTGACATCTCACCTGCAGTTCTAGATTAAGAAGTTCCGCCGATTTTTCTGGTCAGTTAAAGTGTCCATTATGACTGCTGAACCAGTTATTCAAAGATACCCAAAAGTTTTCTTCCTAAAAGATGGGAGTGCTAATTTTGTGCCCTACTTGGACATCATTTTTGCCAAATGAAGTGGAAGACTGGGCTAAAATGGACATCTGAAAAGACTGACCATTTTTGAGCACTGACTGTAATACAGTCATAAGTAATTGTAGACCTCTCGTTCATACATCTTGAGTCTTGTTGCAGTGAAGGCTCTCAAGGGGGACTGCAGGATTCCACTTCGCTACAGTTTTTGTTGGTTTGCTGCTTGTTGATTTATGTATATACCTTTTTCCATATGTCACGGCCTAGTCTGCCAAGGAATGTTTCATTTCAAAAACTATATCTGAACAAGGCGGCTACAGTAGTGTTTATAACTAACTACAGTAGTGGCTACAGTAGTGTTTATAGTGTAACTAACTAATTAAATAAATAAACGAATAAGCAAATAAGAACATAAACAAACAAACAAATAAATAAATGATTGCTCTTTAGGTTCAGTTGTATTTAATCTCAAATCCTTTACATTTGAAAATATCTACTTTTTCATAGGTTGTATTTTTTATTATCAAAAAATTAAATAAAAAGTAAAGAAAAAGTCTAGAGTTAAGATGGAATGTATAGAGTCAATTTAGCCTAAACTTTAAAACTCTCTTATGTGCCCATTTCCATATAAACACTTCATTTACCCCCAACTTTGCCCATTTGTCATTTTTTTTTACTGCTTTAAACTCATTGAATGCTTTAGTATGTGTGCTACTCTGAGATGGAACATATAATTTGAGGGCCAATAACACTAAATTAAACACCCTGAACGAACAAAGCTTTCATTAAGCATGTTTAAAAAGCCATCGTTTACTTTCTCTCATCAAGCTGCTTCATCACATCCATCTGTCTCTGTGGTGCCAGTTGGGAACTCTATTTTAGAGAAAACAGAAAAGCTATTTTAAAACAATTGTCCCACTAGGAAAAAAGGTTTCCCCGTTTATGCATTTATTTACTAATGAATTTGAATTTATTTGACTTTTACTAGTTAAGCCTTTGTCCACCAGAACTATTAGCATCTGAAAGATAAGTCTTTTTTTTGTTGTTGTTTGCCGCTCTAAAATTACAGTTGCCGCACAAAAACTTACAAACTACTTGGAGGGCTTGCCAGAAGAAAGCCTCTGCTATCAAAATTGCATGGACTTCCCAAAACATAACTGGAACTTGGAGTGAAACCAGGTTCTGTGTTTACAAAAAAGATTGTTGTGACAATGATCACCACAAGTGGACTTGGTGTGAAAAAAGTGTGAAGTATGGTGGAGGATCTGTGATCTGTGGGGCTACTTTCTTCTAAAGCAAGGTAGTTACATATCATGAATGGGATTATGTAGTCCTTCAGTTATCAGTATATTTTAGATCAAAACTTGCTTGTTCAGTTGGATCTTTCAGCAGGACAGTGATCCATATTGTACCCCCAAAAATGATCAAGTAAGGAAAGAGCGATCCCAGCCTTTACAAAAGCGATCCCAGTTCCAGAAAAACTCTGTTCTGAATCTGCTGAGCTAGAAAGCAAAAAAAATAAAATAGAGGGTAAACAATACAAAGTAAGAAAGCATGTTTTTATTCATTATCATCTTTGTCATCAGGATCATTATCATCACAGAAGACAACAGAATAATAACAAATTTGGCAATAGACTTTAAATATAATAACACGACTGATAAACAATAACAAATAAGATGAGTATTAGATTCACAAACTTTCTGTTTATATATATTCTACAAAAAGTTTATTCATATACTGCTCAAATGTGTCATTCAAAACTGCTTACTTCTAGTAGTGAATATAAGAAGAAAGGTTATGGAAACAGATTCAAGACAATAATTCACTTAAACATCTGAACAAATGCAATTACTAACAGTCAGAGAATTCATGTCGTACAGAAATAAACACTTAAAAAGCAAGTCACAAATCAGCCAGACAGACAACAGGCTCAGCAGATACAGAAACAAATTCCAGTGTCACACAGGCAAATAGAACATGCATTCAAATACACAGATTTTAATATGGAATCAGTCCCCTCTTTGCAGCTATAACAGCTACCACTCCTCTTGGAAGGCTTTCCACAAGATTTTGGAGTTTCTGTGGGAATTTGTGCCCCATTCATTCTGTAGAGCGTTTATGAGGTCAGGCACTGATGTTGGACGAGAAGGTCTGGATCACAATCTCCATTCCAGTTCATCCCAAAGGTGTTGGATGGGGTTGAGGTCAGGACTCTGAGCGGGCCAGTCAAATTCTTCCATACCAAACTCCTCCAGCCATGTCTTTATGGAGCTTGCTTTGTGCACTGGGACACATTCATGCTGGAATAGAAAAGGTTCTTGCCCAAACTGGGTCCACAAAGTTGGAAGCATGACATTGTCCAAAATGTCTTGTTATGAAGCATTAAGATTGACCTAACACTGGAAGCTGGGGCAACTGATAGTCTAGTAGTTGGGGCATTCACCCTGCAATCAGGAAGTCGTGGGTTTGATTCCCAAGACTGCTAAGCACCTCTGAGATACCCTGAGCAAGGTACTGCTGACCGGGCGCTGTGTTCCTGGCTGCCCACTGCTTCACTTGGTGAGTGGGTTAAATACAGAGGAAGAATTTTGTGCTGTTCACACTGTGTGCTGTGGTGTGTTCACATATGACGGAACGGTCACTTTCACTTTAATTAAGTAAGGCGCCTAGCCCGAAACCTGAAAAACAGGTGTGTCCCAATGCTTTTGTCCATATGGTGTATATAATGGAAATATATGGGCTTTTTTTAATCATACAAACATACATATATGTGCCTCTGTAGGTTATTGCTTGCCCTCCATAATTCAACCACACTGACTAAACTTAGACAATCATAATAAAAGCAATATGTCTTCAATCATGGGCCTCTTAGAAACAAAAGGATCACTTTCGACTCTGTTAAAGATGAGATGGAGAGAAGGGATGGGGGTGCTGTTTGGATGGCGTGGAAGAGAATGAGATCGTGGTGGGGGTAGTCTGGTAACTATCACAACACAACAAGAGGCAGTAGCACAGCAGAATTGTGGGGAAGTAGCTCATGATTCAAGAATCTCCGCTGTCCGCTTGCGAGACATCAACAGTCAGAAACAAATGATAAATTGGAGCGGAACCTACAATTAAAATGATCCTCTTTTTTCTCCCAGTGAATAGAGGAAAAGGGCCAGGGTCGCGACGGAGCTGGGTTGCCTCTGTCAGTGTTTCCACAGAAGAGTGGATATACTCCCACTCGATGATGCTGGACTCCAGATATTTAAGGGGTTAGAGAGAGAGAAAGAGAGAGAGACCTCCAGAATGTGCAGCTAGTGTTTAGAAATATGACCCTCTTTCTGACTTTCCTTAATGTGGAGATCCTGAAATACAGAGTAGCAAGAAATCAATTCCCATCCGCTGTGGGAGCAACACTTACCTCACATCCACTGGGGCTCCAGTATGCTGACACGCAACTACAAACAATTACCTCGATCGCCTCAGCGCTACCAGCAGCGTAACTCTGGACACAAGTGCTGTGGACACTTCCATAAAACATCTTAAGTTAAATGCTAGGGATAAATATGAAGTACATTTTCAAGTTTCAAGTTTCAGTTTTGCATCACACAAAATATACATGCTGAATCTTAAACACGGGGTCGAAAATGGAATTTTTGTCACTTTTAATTGAATTATTTACCCAAACAGACTTCACACAGATGGTGTAAGTTAAAGGGAAAATCAAATCAAAAGTCATATTTCACTTAAGCTGTTTTATATGTGTCTCCACAGGCCTTTAGAAATTGGACAAGGAATAAGAAATACACACTCAAACAAATTCACTTCTTTAGGTTTGGTACTCTGGGCTTTTAATGCAAAATCTCTAATAGCCACACGTGCATGACACCTCGCAAGAGGCCCACCTCAGGTCTGTAAGTTTGTATGTGCTGGTGTGTACTTGGAAGGCTGTACACTTAGCTGATACTCATACAGTTGCATTGCCCTCTTAGAGATCTAGGCTACTTTCAGTCTCAAAACAAAGGTGTGAAATGGAACCAAAAGGATATTTGGAGCAATACCATAGAAGAAAAAAATGCCTTCTAGTGTCACTTGTAGGTTCTGCAAAGATATAACCAAAAGCAGATTCTGAGAAGAACCCTAAATTGTTTACTGCACCATTTCAAAAAAAGTTCTTCATGGATATTTAACCAGTTCCTATGGGAAGAAAACCTTAAGGTTATTCACATTCAGAGGGTACTTCAATAGCTTGAATAAATCAAGCCTAAAATCTAACATTGCATGTAAAGGAAGAGCTGCAGGGGTATTGATGGTAAGACTAATGGTCAGATTCAAAATAATGTAATGGGAAAAAGCTCAAGATCATTAAACATTCGCTTATTTAATAATTATCAAACATCACACACTACTCCTCTCCTTCCAGTGAAATGCAGGCCTGATTTGAAGTTGCTCCAACCTTGGTCACACCTCCCATCCAGGTTGCATGGAGAACAGCTGAGAGGAATCAAGGACTACATATATAAGCTGCTCCAAACCTCAGTGACTCTCTGAAGTCTCTTGTGAGCTTTTTCTTGATTAGCTTGAGTTTGAGTGGCTTGTTTGAGTGACTTGTTTGCTCATTACTGGGCTAAGGCTAGTCTTGCAAGCCAGATTTATCATCCATGAGCATCTATAAGCAAAATGCAGTTTTCTTCACCCAACCTAATCAGGTTTCAGTCTCAGTGAGCACAAACTGATGCAATCTCTGCAGCACTTGCACCCAGAGAAGTGTAAAGATAAAAGAAACTGTAAGGACAAACAATAGTACTATCACACTCCCTTCATATATTTAAGATTTAAATTGTACATGTTTGGGCATACACAGGTTGTAAGTCTTAATATCTTCCTCCTCATATCATGGATGAAGAAAAAAATAATAAGGATGCTCTATTTCTAACATTTTGGTTCTGCATATTGGGCCTGTCCTGTCAACTGCGTGGAGGACCACCACACTACACCAGCCACTACAGGGTGCTGGATCTCCTGGAGCAGGTTCAGGGACCACTATTGAAATCTTATATCTATCCCCTTGCCTTCAGGTTTAGTGGAGTCTGTTCTCAAATATTGTCCCAAAACGATCCAGCTGCTGAAACGGAATCGGGAAAAGACATTATAGAAGGCAAGGAGGACTAAATAGTCTCACCAGTCCATAGACGGATAACCAGATGATCTGTCAAAGTTGAAAAATGAGACTCACAACACTTGGACTGAAAGTGTGGTGACCTACAGTTCAGATGGTGCTTCTGAAAAGAGTAGTGGCCAAGAAATCTATTCTAAAAGATATCTGTTTTGTTCGCTCTCTCACTCTCCTTGGCTTGAGTCCTAGCTGCAGACAGGCCTTTTCCGATCTATGGTGGCTTCTAAAAATGCAGATTGTTGGCAGTGGATAGATGGAGCACTCTCAGTGTCGGCTCCCTTCAGCATCTCTACTGCGGTTACACAATGGAAATCATCATTGTATTGTGCTGATTAGAAACCACACAGGCAAGTGCCCTCACTCGCCTCCTCCAGAGCCATTCTAACATAAGGTCCCCTGGAGCAATAACCCAGATCTATGCTTCAGAGTTTTTTCTCGACTGGCCATTTCCACATTTTATAGCTCAAAACATGGCAACCAAGGGCAGTAATTTGAACCAATTTCACTGACATTTTTATAGTGGCATGTACATGCCAGGCTGGGTAGTTTCTTTCCGTATTTTCCTCACAGGTCTGTGAAGTTTTGCCAAGATGTAACGCAGCAAATGATTGATATTGTGAAGTATAAATGCAGACATTTCAAAAAGATACCACTACCCACACACATTTGGCCCATAAATTTGTATGGCTAAGATAAATCTTCCATGGTTGGGCAAATTACACATCTTTGTCTTCTCTATGCGCTCCGGGAGGTTGGATTTGGTTTTCCCAAGATGTTTTTTGACCCAGAAACTTGTTGCAGGGTCAGCTATCTGCTGATAGTTTGTCATTTTTTTCTTGTCGAGATGTTTCTCATCAAATATGAAGAGATTTAAAAAATTCCAGTTCTTGGTTGCCACAGTAACTGTGTGCAATGATGAAACTCAGTTTACAGAATGCCTTGTAGCTGAATAAACACATGCAGAATGTTGGGCCTCAGAACGGCATGCTCCAGCTTCACACTAGGAGGAGGCACTCCAGAAAAGCACAGCAGAAGGGAAGCTGGTTAAAGCCTTATTCACTGAGGTATTCACGCCATTTCGAATGGCTTTGGGCATCAGTTTTAAAACCACATGAGAAATAAACAGTGCACTCGCTGACAATGTCCAGAGCTTTCTTAAAATTGGTTTAGTAGTTCTTACCATACTTACCATGCTGCAGTTTTCAAGTTCTTTCTTCCATATGATATGACCCCCAGGCTGTTTCTTAGAAGCTCAACTGTAGATTTCCATGTTTGGTTGAAAGATCCACTGAGGCGCTCACTGCAGCATATGAATGTGTTCATAAGTTGAAAGGAATAGGGAGTCAGAATTCATGGTCAGGCCACAGAATCCTGGGTCAACTGAGAAGGCATGCCAAGGTAGATGAACTTGGATGGCACTGACTGCAGACTTGACATGCCATTTCAGAGAGGAGGAATTTTGTGGCTTTGGCCAGCAGTGTTGGCATTCTCACCAGCTCTGATCCTGCCATATTTTCCTCAAAACTTAACGCCTGTAGTCTGGGAACGCTAAGTGGAATCGTCACCCTTTCTGCGTTGAAATCTGGTGGTTATGGGCTAAAAATAGTGATTTCAGAAATGTTAACATTTAAGGAATTAGCGACTCCTTGTGCACTCTGCTCTGCTTCGACAATGGGTAAATTAGGCATCGTTTACATTGTAAATTTGTAGAAAATCAAATATAAAGGACAGAAAACAATGGTTCAAACCATAAAATAAAACGAGTGATTGAAATTGGAATCAAATCTGAATTGTGTTTATGGTGCTGTGGATTACAGTGGCAAAAACAAACAAAAACGAATGACCCGACACAAAAAAGCCAACCAGGCAATAAAATAAGGTCTCAAAGCTGAGATGAAAACAAATAACATTGGTGGATAAGGTGAAATCTTCATACACGGCCTTTTATCTCTGATAAAAGAAAATGACAAACAATTTTGGGACAAAAAGAATCCTGGTGACACCCAGCCTCTGCTGCAACTTTTTCCTTTCTGATTAAAGGGAGTGCTCAGTAGTGTAAACAATAGTGTTTACTGAACATGTGCTGAAGCCTGGCCCCCTATATCACGGCCCACAGAAAGTTTCCATGAGCATTTTATAGTGCTTGTCCACAGGACAGTGTATGTATGGAATCACATGGTGGCCATGATCTCAGATTTTGTCTGTATTTCCATTTGCAAGTGACCCGTGCCACCCTAAGCACCCATGCTGAATTTGGTTGCCCTTTTTTGGCCTGAGCACCAAAAAGGAACAAACAGGCAGATTAGTCAAATACAGAGACAACAGAGAACACAGGGATGGTGTCAACAGCAGTGCTGGCAGAGCATTGCTTCAATAAGTGATGATGCTAAGACTGCTCTGTGATTTACTATGAAAGGAGCAAGGACATGGGTTAGGAAAACACAGCACTGTATACACAGACACAGACAGATGGGCAGATTCTCGTTCACACAAACAAATACACCCTAGTAGATTCCTTTTATGTGAACTGAAAGGAACTCTACCAGAGTAGAGTTCCTTTTGGGACACATGTCCAAGTTTTTTTGCGACTGGTTGAGTTACTTCAGTGCTTTGAGCTTGCACTAATCAGAGACATGCTATTCCATCTTTGCTTGTTTGTCTGGAAACCCCACTGTGTTCCTGAAAGCATATCTGTTTAATGATGTGTGAGATATTCTACTGTCCCTCTGAGATCAGGAGTGGATGGTTTTTATGTCTCTGTCCCAAGCTTCAGTCTTAGACTTCACATAGCTCCTGGTACAATAGTCGGTTTTAAAGTACAGCAGCGCAGACAGTACGGCTAATTGAAATGTACCTATTCTTTGCTTACCACCGGAGGAATTCTCCCATTCAGGAAGTTTACTTTAGTCTGAGACATACCTTCCTACTCTCAAACAAACAGAAGAAGCTGCTCAGACACATTGTTTTTCCGTGACTTCGGATCCAAGGTGCGGATCATCTGTCAAACTTGAAACGTTTGAGGCGTTAAAAAACTGCTACACCAATTAATTTACGGTGCTTGGTTTTCCAGGCTTTTTTGGTCGGAGCATTGAAGGAATTATTTACATAAGTCTATGAAGTATAGCATATGTTGGCTGAGATGGAAGACATGGATTTCACAAAATATTAAGGAGTTTTAATAGATGGGTAAGTCCTCAAATGTTTTATATAAGTCGGCATCTCAAGTCAAAACCAAGTAAATACCAGGCAAGAGAAAATGCACTTCATTCATTTTTTTTTTTTTTTACTTATCAGTTAAATTTCTTTGTTTCACCTTTTTCCATCCCACATGTGAGAAACCGGAGATCAAGCTCCATTCCTTCATGCAGGAATATGTGTCTCTTTTTACGATTTAAACATATATCAGTGTATTAACATGTACGCAGAATAAATGTGCCTATTTTTAACATGTACGTTACATTCACAGCATTTGGCAAACACCAAAGCAACTTACAGTTATTATTATGGCATTCTTTGTATATCACTGGTGTAAGCGAATGTAGTGTCAGGAATCTTGCCCAAGGACTCTTACCGGTGCAGTGTGGTGAGCTGCTCAGGTTAGGAATCGAAACCCCACTCCCCTGCTTGGAGGACAACAGTGTTACCCACTACAGGGACAGGATACATATTTGATAAATGATTACATGATTACATATAAATACATGCAAATATATTTGAAATGCATACTGGATTTATTCAACATCTTCCCTGTTTTGGCATCTTGATTTTTAAGAGCATATCACCATGTGGATGTTAGACTGGTCCACAGCATAGAAGATGTGCATAATGTTCCTCTCATCAGAAGAACTTCATCATAATTTGTTTACTCCGTTAGTCACAATGAATATGATCTGAAATTCCTTGTACCTTGATCCAGAATTCCTCCTTTTCCAGCTGTTTTCGATACCCACAGTGAACCTTTTACTCAGTTTTAGTGCCATGAGTTTTGTCACAAACGTACTAGACTCCCTTATAATCCCTGTTGGCTGCTATTACAACATTTCAACTCCGGATCTACATGGAAACACTGACAATCAGACTTCAGATTCATCCACCATGGAGGTCTGTTCTGCCCTCAGAGTCTGCAATGGGGCCCAATTGTCAGAAGAGCAATAAAACCTGACCATAGGCGGCGCGCATTAACAGCTCTGGTGGGAGGCATCCATGGCTTGTTTTTGCTAATTTGTCCAAACATTTTTAACTCTCTCACATCTAGGTTTCATGTGGTCCACAGACACAATGGAGCAGAGTTTAATTGCCGGCAGGGCAGCAATATGCCAGTGGAAAAGTTCATTATAATGTGAAAAATAGCAGAGCAAAAAAGGAAGGGTCTAGCCTGCAAAGTGAGTCATTCTTACTTTTCCAGATATCTGGCAGTAGGGGCCGCTGGCAGAGAGAGCCAGTAGCAACACTGGGAGATGGGGTAATGTGGAAACTGAAACCACACACCACAGAGAAACTGCACCAAACAGTTCACACCATGCAACACACACACACACACACATAGCACACGCACAAGTATACACTCATACACTTGTAATGTCAGAATGTGGGGTCAAACATGTACGATGCTCGCTTTCCTAAATGTTTTCTTGGGTTGACCTACAGCTCTGGGACAAACCAAATTAGTAAAGAATAGTGGGGTAATGCACTGAGTAACTGTGATATTGCAGAAACTAGGACGTGTGACAATGCATTACGGAGAATGAACATTCAATTAATTATGCTTTCTAATGCAAATGCTTCGTTTGAACGCAAACAGCACCAATCAACAACCCATTCCAGTATGTGCCATTCAGTCAAAGTTTGTTTAAAACATCATGGGAATATCACCTGCTGGAAGAAAATCGGAGTGCATGATATAATACCTCTAGTATTATCTGCACTTACTGTGGAATTAGATTATTCACACTTGCATACTTGCAAAACAAGTCTTTAAAGTATCCACTGAAGCTTCTTCAAGGCACCAAGTATGGTTCTTCTATGGCATTACAAAAAATATAAACTTTTAGCCTGTTAATTTTTGAGACCAACCCTAAACCTAAGTCTAATTTTAACCTGACCAAAACAAAATCTTTCAGTTTGAAAAAATGTCAAAACCATTCACAACCTTAGGACCATTTTCTCTAGTTTTCCTACATTTTTGTCCTGACTATGTACAAACACAAAAACACACAAATAAATGCATGCAGACACGCAGCCACACACACATTTCTGTACACACACAAAATCTGGACTTGCACGGCTCCCTTGACACCCAGCTCTGGTATCAAATCACACTGCAGATTATTTCCACAGGTAAATCCTCTCTGCACATAAATTTGCAAACTCGTGCTTAGCAAAAGTCCCTGAGCACATAAAATGATACGACTCCCCATTGCCATCTACAGCAAAACACTGTGTTTGTGGTCGGAAACTGCTCTTCCTAACCTGAATGCACAAGTTAATGGGAGCAGAGCTGCAGGCTTGGCCAGATCGGCCTGTCTGGCTCGACCCCTTCAGAAGACTATGGGATAAGTTAAGCAGCCCCTGCGTCATCCTGTTAGCTCATATTGTGGTCCAGAGTCAACGCAGTCGTCTACTGAAGGGGAACGCACGCTCTTGTTTCATAGAGCTTCCGGATCAGATCATATGGAACGGAATGGAAAAATGTAAGAAGGAGGAAAATCGTTTTTGGATCTGCAAAGTGTGTGTTTTCTCTTCCTCACCACCATGGAAAAGCTAGAGTTCCGTCATTTCCTGCATGTAATTATTAGGTTCAGGGAGTCTTGTGCGTAATTATTTATTTCGTGGTTGACCACCTAAACGCCAAGCTGAGCCGTCGCGAGCAGGCTCTGTAAATGCCCTCCGTTTGATTGCCCGATCCAGCAGTTATAGCAGCACTTCTTGCGGCTGTGTAGAGGAATTCTAAATGTTTTCAGGTGCTTTACATATTACTGCTACTGCAGAGCCCCAAATGAACTACAATTACCCATTTTTCAGTTAGTGGTCTAATACCAGAGCAATGGAAAATGATGTCAAATATTTGATTGACATCTATCACAATTTAGCACAATTTAGCACAAATTATATGTGAAGTACACGCCAACAACCTTATTAGGTAAGTGTACATGTATTGTCCTTTTGATCTTTTTATCTGCTCGCTTTGTAGTTTACAATTACGGATTGTAGTCCATTTGTCTGACTGCATAATTTATAAACCCCTTTTACCCCGTTCATCAATGGTTAGGACCCAAATAGGACCACCAGCAAGTCGGTATTACTTGGTTAGTGGATCAATATTTGGTTGAAATCAGTTACAATTTATCCACCTCAAAAATATTTGCATTTTTTAGTAACGCTAAAAGTTACAGGTATCAATAAAAACATGAATAAGATGTTTTGGTTTAGCACAAATTACATGTGAAATACACACCAAAAACCTTACTAGGTACATCTACATGTATTATCCTTTTTTATCTGCTCTACTTACCATTTAGGTTCACTTTGTAGTTTACAATTACAGACTGTAGTCCATTTTTAATTTATAAACCCCTTTTGCCCTGTTCATCAATGATTAGGACCCAAATAGGACCACCAGTGAGTCAGTATTACTTGGTCAGTGGATAATTTTCAGCACAGCAGCGACACTGACATGGAGAAAGTGCACAAAGTGAATAACACACAGCTGCAGGAGTTTTTAAACACCTCATTGTCACTGATGGAGGACTGGTGCCCAGTAAAATTTCATAGTTTCCCTCTTCAAACATACTCACCAAACCTAGCGATTAACAAGTGAGAGAATCATGTGTTTGAGCAGAGAAATCTCCAAGCTGGGCTGACTATGGCTCTCCAGGACTGGAATTAAGTACCTCTGGACTACAGTCTGTGACTGGTCTGGAGCTGATAAAATGGACAATGAGTGTAGACACAAGGTAGGTGCGTTTTTGGGGGATCTTACAAGCAACCTACATTAGTGACATTCTGAGAGAGCCACATTGGAATTAATAGAAAATCCAGAAGAAGGAGCAGACTGACACATGCAGCAAGCGATACACTTTTGTCATAAAATTGTGGTTATTTTAAATAATCACATATTTAAAAGCAAGCTTTCATTCATTCATTATGTGAACCCCTTATCCAAGTCAGGGACATGGGGGGTTGCTGGAGTCTGTCCCAGAGCTCTTTAGGCAAAAGGTGGTGAAATCCTATGGACAGGTCACCAGTTCCTTACATGGCAGAAACACAACACATTCTCACAGAGGGGCTATTTGGCAATTCCGCTGAAATACATGTGTTCGGACTGTGGGAAGAAACCAGAGCTCTCAGCTGAAACAGGGAGAAGATGCAAACTTCACGCGGATAGAACCTAGGCTGCCACTGGCTGGACATTTTCCCTGTGAAGTGACACCTGTACCACCTGTACCACCAAGGCACAGGAAAAGGAGTGACTGTTTAAGTAAATAATAAATGCTGCCATTGTTCAGCTGTAGAAGTAAAAAAATGGGCCTTATACACTACTAAAGCTATAATATATATAATGAAATTGCATTTAAATGCATAGACTTTAATATGGAGTTGGTCTCCCTCTTTGCAGTTATAAGAGCTTCCACTCTTCTTGGAAGTCTTTCCGCAAGATTTTGGACTTTCTGTAGGAATTTGTGCCCATTCATCCTGTAGAGCGTTTATGAGGTCAGGCACTGATGTTGGATGAGAAGGTCCGACTCACAATCTCCATTCCAGTTCAAACCCAAAGGTGTTGGATGGAGTTGAGGTCAGGGCTGTGTGTGGGCCAAACTCCTCCAGCCATGTCTTTACAAAGCTTGCTTTGTGCACTGGGACCCAGTCATATAGGAATAGAAAAGGTTGTTCCCCAAACTGGGCCTTTCACAAAGTTGGAAGCATGACGTTGTCCAAAATGTCTTGATATGCTGAAGTATTACAATTACCTCTCACTGTAAGTAAGGAGCCTAGCCCAAACCCTGAGAAACATGTGTGTCCCAATAGTTTTGTCCATATAGTGTGTATAGTAGCCTACACAGTATTCTGGAAAACCATCCTACCTTGCCAAATATACAAACCAATACTCACAATGACCTTTGCATTTTATAAATATGTGTGTATCATTAACACATAGACTATACATTTTCAGAATATACAGTTTTGACTAGTCAGCAGTTGTAGGATCTGTGTTTATACCAAATGGCTCATCAGTGAAAAGCTCCTCTTGGTACTGTGTTATGAGCTGAAGAAAACTGTTTACTCATGACAGTTGGTTCACAAGAGCCTCACCCTATTGTATATAATACTCCGTTTCAGCATTCCTCAATGTCCCTGTCCTTATATGTCCCCTTTATTCTCACGGGCCTGTAACTACAGCTGTTTAAAGTGGCCATCCCCAGTAGGTATCTTCCCAAGAAGGAGAAGAAAGGCCCATTTACCACAAGAGTTCAGCGGATGTATAAATGAAGCCGATTTCCCTGTTTATAGTAAAGCGCCTCTGATCATATTCCAGGTCTAAGGTTAGTTGGACTTAGTTAAGACGAAACAGGCGACCTTTTCATGTCCTCCAATGAGCATTCAAATGGAAGTTTGAAAAATTTGCTCTCATTATAAAATCATTAAATAGTCATTTAGGAAAAAAATCGCACTCATTATAAAGCAACTCTATGACATTGTGCGAATTTTTTATGATGACAAGATCAGTAAAAAAGGTTCCGAATAGAAGCTTGATGCAGTAGCTTATTAAAAGCAATTACTTAAATAAAGAGATTATTAGTATGATTTTATTCACAAGCGCAATGGCAAATTTTTGGAGTATACAGCTGGTTCACATGTCGGATTTTTTGACTATCATGACGCTTCCCCTTAAAATAGAATTTCACTTTTGTCTGTGTTCACAGCTTGCATAATAATCACACTCAACGATCAGTGCAGTGAATTATGAGTCACACGTCATTTGTCAAGAATGAATGAAGCACCAGGGATCAGGCATGCGACGATATCACTTTCCAGAATTAGAGACATGGACACCACAGCCATGGCAAATATGCCTGGGACGGAGGCAAAAATAAACACAATCAACATCACACAAGCCGAAGAAAGGAATGACTGACTTCCTGAGTCTGGAAAAAAAAAAAACCATGCAAGCACCTTTATAAAGGCTGGCTGGCCTGCGTTCGTGTCTGGCCAAACAGCTGGGGCTCTGGAATAAGTCTGTTTAGCTGGAAGACTCC
>JBBPCX010000040.1:20517732-20533836 GCA_037974365.1 Hydrocynus forskahlii
CATTGCTTAAGTGGTAAGATCTATTCTCAACCTCAAAATTGTTTTTTTAATGTAACTTATGTCTGTGATTGTTCAGTCGTATGACAGATAGAATGAGAAGATTGAAGGAGGTTCAGATAGAAGGACGTTGTATTGAAAATGTTGTTTTGAAAACAACCGAACGTGAACTAGTTCATTCAAAACATAGTTTTTGTTATTGGTTGCATTTTATCATCTACAGATCATTTCACAGGAGTTTTTTTTTCATTTAGTTTTTTTTTTGAGAGAGAGAGAAAGAGAGAGAGAGAGAGAGAGAGAGCGTGTTCCAGGGGGACTGACGGCACGAAAGGAAAGATGAGCATGTCATGTATTAATATCCTCCTTAGGTAAGGGTGAGAGAATAAAAATGAGAAATAATGAGATGCTTACTTCCAGTGTCCCTCCTGTCCTGCAGGGAGGCTTCATCCACTCAGAGGAAAGACACAATGAAAAAAGTGATATGTATCAAAACACTACACTGTATATTACATATTCAGGACAAACGTTAACTAAAACATACCATTGTGTTGCTGTAATGGATTTTAATTGTGCGGAAATCATGTACACAAGTAAATTTAATGCATTACCTTTTAAGTACAGAGATACGGAGAAATGGAGAGAGGGACAGAGAGATAGAAAGAGCGTGTGCTGAAGTGAGCTAAGAGAGAGGATGTGTTTCCTGTTTGTAGGCCTTGAGCTGGTGAAGGAGCACACTGAGACACAAATAACCAGCAGCTGTGCTGCAGTGTGTATGTGTGTGTGTCTTTTTTCGCATTGTCCCTGATCCCCCTCCCTCCGTCTCTCTCACTTTCTCACTATCTTGTCATCTGTCTCTCTGTGTGGCTTTATTCCTCCTCTCTCTCTCTCTTTTTGCCTCAGTGTCACTCTGTCTCTCTATTTGTACCTATCCCTCTCCCTCTCTCTGTCTCTCTCCCTCTCTCTCTCCCTCTCTCTCTTACTGCCTCAGTTTCTGTCTGTCTCTTTCATTGTGTCTACATTGTGGCTACCTCTCTTTCTGCCTCTCTCTCACTTTCATTGTGTCTGCCTTTCTTTCTGCCTCTCCCTCTTTCTCTCTCTCTCTCTCTCTCTCTTTCTTTCTTGTGTGAGAATGGGGAAAACTGAGCATGCAAATGTTTCTGCCTCCTTCTCTCTCTCACACACACAAACACACACACGCACATGCACACAAGCACCTTTGCTGGAAAGCCAAGGGCAACATCCGCAGAAAATCACATTGTGCCCTCTTTAGTCATGGATTAAACCCAGTTAAAGTGATGTCTGCAAAAACTCACAAGTGCAGCTTTTGAGCTCCAAACCTGTTATAAGCCATTTGCTGACCAGTCCTGTAAAACTCATCAGTACCTTAACTGCGCTCCATAGGGATGATCCGCTTCCACAGAGCGACTGCGGGCTTTACCCCTTTTCCTCTGTGTGGATTTTGATGTGGGCCCGTGGGGACCTCAAGAGTGCTGGGTTCATGATGTATTTCACTCACCATGCATCTACGCAGCGCTTGATGTGGTTCAGCGGAAAAATACAGCCATCATATACTGTGAATCCCCCCAGCACGGGAAGGGAGGAGGATCATACACAGACAGTGGAAACAAGTGGGGGGTGGGGGATTGAGATTTTATCATGGACAAAATCCAGTAGACAACATGGTAAGTGATGAGCCATTAAAGAAGCACTTATCCACCTGCATGGCTTAGTAAAGTCATTAAAGTCTACATTTACAGGTACTATTAATGATTTTATAGACCAATATTCCATCATTACCACACAAATTTGGAATAAAGCTATGGCACTGGCTCAAAATAGTGTGAAAATAGTGTGTGTGTGTGTGTCTGTGTGTGTGTCTGTGTGTGTGTGTGTGTGTCTGTGTGTGTGTCTGTGTGTGTGTGTGTGTGTGTGCGTGTGCGCACATGCTCAGAGGTTGAGAGGGAGCCATCACTTGCAGAGCTAAGAGCTCATTTCAGCAGGGGAGAGATGAGACTATTTTTACAGATTTTGAACTCTAGAGTGTGTGTGAATGAGTGTGGGTGGGTTGGTGTGTGTCTATGTGTGCTTGTAAGAGTGTGTATGGGTGTGAGTTTTTGGATATGTGTGTGTTTGTGGGGTCAGTAGTGAAGTGCAGCACCACAGAAGGAAGCATTTCCGCCTACACAGCACAGTTAATGCAGCAGAGAGAGAGAGAGAGAGAGAGAAAGAGAGGGAGAGAGAGAAAGTGAGAGGGAGAGAAAGAGAGAGACAAAGTGAGTGGGAGAGCTGTGGCAGTCAGTAAACTCTTATTGGGTGGGTGTGCAACATACAACGCCTTTACAAACTACTGCATGTTTCCTCTGTCAAAAGGACCAGCAGCTGATTTAAAGTGTTTTCCAGATTTTGACTAATGAGAAACATCGCTTGGAATATTGCTTTTTATGTCTGGAGTATAATTTCTGCGTCTCTGGAAGAAGATCCATTTTTGGTTCCCCAAATAATTTGTCATTAGAAGAACCATTTTGGTAAATGACATGTTACAGTGAAAGGGTTTAATGTTGTATGTGAATGTCCTTTTTCATATGTAATGTTTTCCATCTAGTATGCAAAGTGTATACTTTATATAAGCCTTTTGTGATATCACAAAAACCAACAAAACTCATTTATCTGCTTATTCGGCCTGTAGTACTTGTAGTAGCTCCGCCCATTCACACTGATGTTATTACTAGTGCTTTAGCATAGACAGTCTTATATGTGCCCCATACATATATATATATATAGGGTATCATTTGTAGATTTGAGAAACCAAATTATGAAGAATAATTGAAAAATGCTTTCCTGGTCTAATTTTGCAAACCTTTGTTTCACCTTTGGTACTGAAAAAGAAAAAAGTGGCATCATGCCATCTGTAGCGCTAGTGGTTATAGTAATGACTTGTTTGATTTAGGTTTCAGTTTGAGTTTTGCTGATGCACACGGTCCAGGCCGAAGCTTCCTCAGTTAGGTTATTGCTTAGGCATGTCTTTTCAGCCATTTCAGTGCTTAAAATGGTCAAATGGTCATCTGGATTCCCCACATAGTCCCTATGGAAACCCAGTAGGGATGTTGGGTTTTTTTTCAGATTCAAAACCCCAACGACACAAAGAGCTCTGTATTTCACAAAAGATCTCTCCAAATCAAAGTTCATTAAAATGCACTGCACTGATGGCTACATGAGTGGAACTAGAAAGGCTGTCTTTATTCACACATGGTGCCTTTTGTGGTGAATGTACTGTTAAATCCATTATAAATGTCAGACGACTACTTGGTGATAGCATAAGCTACGCCATATGTACATATACATGTATATATGTATATTCTGGTTCTCAGCTCCTGAGAATTTTTCATCCAGTTCTCATAATGTTATGATAAATAATAAATGAATCTTTCATTTTTTCAACGCTGAAGGAGAAAGGAGCGCATAGTTCTCAGATTGGAAACACATTTTCCTTTTCCAAATGGGTTCAGCAGTCCTAAGGAAGAAGAGAAGGAAAACTCGCCAATCCTCATCGTCTGTTTAATGCAGTGGTGAGCTTGAAGCTTTCTTGAGATATCAAGGCGGTGGAGTTGGCTTCTATCAGCCTCTCTGTGTAGATGTGTAGTGGTTATCTGGGTGGTATTGCTGTATTTGTAATAATGGTTGTGTGTGTATGTGTGTGTGTGTGTGTGAGAGAGAGAGAAAGCAGCTGAGAGCAGTGAGGGTTCACATTCCTCCTCAACATTCTCTGGCTCTTGGCGCTGTTTTTGAAGTGTTCTTCATCTAGTCCTAGCGCCAAGTCATTTATTTTCTCAGGGAATGTATCAGTGAGAAAGTAGGAAAGAGCCAAAATGTGTGTGTCAGTAAGTATGTCCAGAGGAGAGAATTCAGGCAATAGTGAGAAAGAGCAAAAGCAATTTTGGAATTTCTCTATTATTTCTGGAGACATTATTATTGGTTTAACTTTCTTTTAAGTTAACCTAACAAAATCCTGCACTTTTACTGTGTAAAACCCAGCTCAAACACGTTTGAGTTTATTTATTTACTTATTTATTTTGTACATAAAGGGCATATATAATGCATAAATGTAGTCAAATTCACTGGACAGGTTGTGACCTTTGAAACTTTTTAGAAATAAATACATCCCATTCCAGGTATATTCCTGGTATATTCTAGGTATTCAAAATTTTGTTTATGAGCCTCATGTAATTTCCATATTTCTTGATCACAGTTCAATAAATAAATACATTTTGGACCACTACCCCAAGTCTTCATAAAAGCGGGTGAGTATGACCCCTGTTCATTTCCAACAGCATTTTTAAATAAGCGTTGCCAAAAGGAATATTCCATGACATTCAATGGATCAAAAATTACATTTTCATATTTTTTTGTGTTAAAACTGGATACTTTTACTTCTTTTGTGAAGGCATTAGTTTTTAGTTTTATTTGGTGCAGGATCTTAAATTGTTTTTTTTAAATCATTTGTCATCTGCATCAGAAATGTAATTTCTAAGAACATTAGACCTTAGGCCTCTTCCAAGCATATCTCATTTTGCCCATTATAGAGTGACACACAGTGTATAATCTGTGAAATCTGAACATGATGTCTAAAATCAAATCTTCATACGAGGTGTAAACAGCCTTAGTGTGTCACGATGAAATATTAGCCTGTAACATGACTACGACTCCATGAGTACCATGGAAAAAGTTAGAGCACTCATTATAGCAATATTCTGCAATATCTGTGTTGAAAAGTATCACTATAAGTAGTGTTGAATGACATTCTACTGTCCCACTACAGAATGCACTACTGTTTGGCTGAGTACAGTCTGAGGAGCACCGTGGTTTATCAGCCTGGGCTTTATTTTAACCCAGGTGGGGTTTTGTTTCCCTCAGGACAGAATTAGGCATCATAGAGGCTCCAGAGGACCACTCAGACCAGGAGAGAGATATACAGAGGGAGAGGAGGCAGACAAGGAGACACAAAAAGAGAGAGAAGAAAGAGAGTGAGAGAGAGAGGGAGGTAGAGAAAAAAGCCACCAGGGAAAACACAGAGGATAAAAGAAGGAAAGTCTTCCACCTCATGTCCATTTTTATAAAAAAAAAGAAAAAAGAAACAAACATATTTTAGCATCTGCAGCCCCTGAGGAATAAACAGATGGAGATAAACTCAAACACCTTTTATCCCCTCTCGCTCGCTCTCTCTCTCTCTCTCTCTCTCTCTCCCTCTCTCTTTGCTGTCCTGCTCGTTTGGTGCAGTAGAGTTAACAGTAATCTGTCTGACAGCGGCCTGTGGGCTTGCAGCAAGTGGAGAAGGTGCTGAATGGTGTGTGTGAGGAGGGGACAGTGTGTTTTGATGGTGGAAATGCTGTCGCTCACAAAACCATGTTAAATCTGCGACCTCAGTGCTGAGTGAGAAACCCAAGCTGACAGCTTAAAGGACCAGGTTCAACAACAGGTGACATGTAAGCTACAGTACAGCAAACCCATCTAATGCCCTCTAACCCAAGCTGGGTAGGAATATCCATCCCTGATTTACACACAACTGACCTGTCCAGGCTTTGCTCACAAATGTACATTTCATACTTGGGCGTCACCACCATTCAGTCTGAGGAGGACGTGTCCCCCTCACATTTCATAATTATTCATTTGCCCCCACATATTTAACATGAAATATTAGTTCACCCAGCGCTGTTGAATCTTGAACCTTGAATCTGAAATCTTTCGCGAAAGAAACCATTCCACTTAATTGATAGGAGAATACACATACCACTGGAAATCCGCTCCGGGTTTGCCCCCACCCCCTACAAGGACCGAGACTTTGCATGCACTCAGCAACCCATCCAACCACCCTCCCAAACCCCGCCCCCACCCCAAACCCCGCCCCAGCACGCGTAGACCGATGCGTCCCCCTCACATTAAAAATGCTTCTGATGCCCCTGATTTCATAGTAACTGTTGCCAGGTTAGACAAGCTTCAGAATGTCCTCGGCCGCTCATCCAGTTTATGATGCCAATGAGCTGCTGGATTAAATGATTAAAGAACATCTATTGTTTTGTGTAACGTGAGTAAAGTGTGCACTGTATGTGAACACACGACGGCACAGCACAGAGTGTGAACAGCCCGAAACTCTTCTCTGCATTTAACCCATTCACCAAGTGAGGCAGCAGGCAGCCAGGAACACAGCGCCTGGGGAGCAGTGTGTGCGGGCGGTACCTTGCTCAAGGGTACAGTGGTGCCACTAACAGTCCTGTGATTCAAACCCACAGCTTTCCCTAACCATTAGGCCACCGGTTGACCATGTCACACAACGTCATGCAATGTTAATGACATTTAGATATTGAGATATTTTGATAATACATATCTTATTAGGTTGCATTGGGCTTTTGCTAACACTATATAAAGCTTGTCTAACCTAGCAACAATTGCTACAAAACAACATATTTTGTGGGTGAAGTGTCTGTTCTTTCAGGACACGCGTTAAATTTATGGCCAGGGGTATCCACAGAAAGGCCGAAGCACTGGTGGTCTCCACATGACAGATCTACAAAAGAGAACAGCTAAGATGTGCCAGCTGTAAGTGTGATGACGTCACTGTTGCAGCAGGGAATGGCACAATTAAAATTCCTCACCCCAGAGATTGAAGCAAAAGAGGGTTAGGTCACATGGCAACTGATGAAAGTAGGACACACAATCAGACACACACACATGCATTCTGTAAGAGATGAGATCAATACTTGACCATGCAGATGCATTATTTGCACATGAGCACCACTCACAGCCCAACTCCGCTCAGGGCTCTGTGACATATTAGCATCCACAAACAGCAGAGCATTTAAACAGGGGGATTATATGATTTGTTCAGTAATGGAAAGTCAACGTTGCTTTTAGAGCAAGTGATGATGAATTTTATCTTTCATTTGTACTTTTCCCTGGGGCAATCAACCCACGTTCATCTGGGACGTCCCGAAATGGGTCAAACTCACAGTGCGCTGACCTCTGAGCCCCTTCGGGAATAGCCGTGATTAAAATGAGTGGCAGCGGCTACATATGGCGGCATACGCATCTGTGTCCTTGCCTTGTTCAGGGCAAAGAACTCATCTTCACCATTCAAAAACCCAGTAGAAAAAAAGGGCTGCGCTAGAGCAGCCTGGGCATTTAAACTGGGCATTCAGCAGACTCCTCTGTGCAGGGCCTGTGGTTTCACAGTTACAGCAGTGTCAGCGAATACACGACAGTCTCAGACTCGAGGAAAATCAATTAACTCCTCTTCTTCTCCTCCCAGCGCCAAGTAAACACAACCATATGGAGCTTGAAGCCTCTGTGTACCAATAAAACGAAGTGCCTCAGTCTAGGGAGCAGTAGGTGTCGGCCTGGTTAAAAGGCCACGGGTAATCCACCCTACATCCAGCTTCACGTTTATTGGACTTTTTAAGTCCTTTCCTCTCACAGACACGTGTACTGTAAAATGCGGGCTGTGAGCTAAGGCTCGCTACTGAAATGCTTAAAGGGGAATTCCACCGATAATGCCTGTGCAGTCGTTGTAAAAAAACAGCTCTCAGTGTGTTTAGATGTGAAATGGTACATTGTACACTGGTGGGGACAGGAACCAGGGGTTGCACTGCATAGCTATTTTGTCTACTGTGCAAAATGACCAATGAACCCACATGCATTCTGAGTTTTATAATGTTGACAAAGGTAAAATACTGGTAAAATTAATCTGAAAAGTATTACTCTACCCTGCAGTGTACCTCTCCACTGTGAATAAGCTTAGAAATAAAGAAAAATATTCAGAACCATTTCATGTAGTACCTGTCTGAGATGCGACACAGACGATTTAAAAAATCAAGCGCACGTCCCACACTTCTCTCATATCCTGCTTGCTTTATGAAGTTTGTGCCAAAAACTTAAATTATTTTTAAAAACCATTTCCAACTTCTCTTTATCTCTTAAAACTAAAATGTTTTGACTGTCTTTACGACTGATATGTGTAAATGACCCCTGTTTTGAATGGCTACTCTGTCAAGTGCCTCATTCAAAACACTGTCCTGGTAAAACACTCCGTATAACTTAAATACAAATGATCCGGCCAGACACCTGTAGACTGACTGTATGGTGGCTGGCAGGAACCCTTCAGATATCCAGTGCCGGCGCCAGGCCCCGCCTAGCGAGTCGCTCATATGTATAGGTGGACTGGAAATCGATGAGTTCTGGAAATTCCCGTCTGGTGCACGACCGCCTGCCCGAGATCAGCCAGCAAGGCGCACGGAACCACGGTCGACATCAGACAACATTTTAACTTTTAAAATGGCATATTTATGAGTAGCAATGTAGTTCATGTGGGACAGTGCCCACAGGTGTTAAAGAGGTTCATAAATGCAACAGTAGGTTGTTTTAAACCTCCTAGATTGGACCTTAAAGGAACGCAGCTGAATCTTTATCTTTTTATGAGGTTGTCGAGTTTAAAATGTCATAACTTTTCTTTGAGACATCTTAAAACATAATTGCCAAAAAGTCTACATTTCAGTGTAGGTGGTGTTAGTAAATGTTGTGTTTTTGTGACATCACACAAACAAAACTTTCAAAATGCGCTGCTTTTGTTGCTTGGTTTGCATATGTTGACTATATGGACTGAGGAATGAACGATACATTTTAAACAACAAGATACTATTGGAAACTAATTTCTGTGGTGGGCTGGTGCCCTGCGCCCACTGACCCCGGGATAGACTCCGGGGACCTGCGACCCTATCATGGATTAAGTGTTTACAGAAAATGAGTGAGTAGGTGAGTGAGGGAAACTAAGTTCAAACACAGAGACAATTCAAGTTTTCCACAAGAGGGACCCTTTAAACTGGAAACTTTTTCAGTCTGAAATCCCTTGATAAGTGCTTGCCCTATTGTACCATATCATATTACTCAGTGCACATTTGATGTATGCAATTAAAGTCAATCTCTGATCGTTTGTGTGAAACACTATTAACACAACATTCTGATTTCCTCCAGGCCACACAGTCACTAGGCCTCATCCTGTAGCATCTAACCCTCATGTTGTACTGCTTGACACTAACCTGAGCCTGGTTGTAAGTGCACCTAGCAGAAGCTATTCTTAGCCCTAAGTGCTGTGCAGGCAGTCCTGCTGAAAGAGGACACTGCTAGCGCTGGAAAAAGTCAGAGTAGATTAGCTGATCAGGAAGACAACAGACTAATATGACATTGAGGGAAGTCCTGTCACTGTGCAAGGGCATGACGCTTATTAGTGTCTGAGTAACTGTATTATAGAAAGGCTGCAGGCCTACATCTGGTGATTGCTTTAACCCTATCATGTGTGTCTCATCAGCAATACATTCAGACGCTTTGTCAATGTCCTCTGTAACTCAAGATCTAACAATTCTTGGACTCAAATCTCAGTTCTTGGGGAGTGGGAGTAGCCTAGTGGGTAAAACACTTGTCTGTGAACCCGATGACCACAAGGTTACAGGTTCAAACCCCCTGCATTCTACCATTGTGTTCTTGAGCAAGACACTTAACCCTCAATTGCTCCAGGGGGACTGTCCCTGATGATTGTAGGTCGCTCTGGATGATCCCTAATGATTGTAGGTTGCTCTGGATAAGCGCGTCAACCAAATGCCCCCTTAACTTAAGCCAGAAATTTGAGCGCTTTGATCACAAAATCAAAAGACTTGCACCTCAAATTTGACTTAAATAACAATGACTCAAAACCATTTGAGGTCCACAGTGGAAGAAGAGTGGAGAGGTGTGTTTCCTGACATAGACATTAGTGATGAGATGGGAAATTCGACACATTTCACCAAAACAGTTCTTTCAAATCGTTTATTGTAATGAACCAGTACTTTGTTTTTGTGCTGTTTCATCAGTACCTGCTGATACATTTCACTTATTTTATTCTGAAGCTCCCGTGAGGCAAGCTTGAGTAGCGTGAACATCTAAGTTTAGTTCAGACTAGTGGTCGATTTTAGTTGATCTCCAGTTAGTTCTGGGTGTCATGTGTCATTTGAAAGCACAGTATGTTTGCCATTTATTTAGTGCATTTAAAATATCTGAACTGACCCTGTTTGTATAGTTTGTCAGGATGAGCAGTACTGGGAAACACTAGCAAGCTAAGCTTTTATTCAGCAATGCTTATCACCAGAGAACTTCTGTTGGGGGTGGCTGAGGGTTGAGTGGGGACACAGAAAGCTCAAAACATTCCAATTACTGTAATTTTTAGTGTTCAGTGTAGAAATTGCATTAGATTTGTTGACGAATGCACGCTGACTTGTTTGGGATGCAAAGTTTAAAACTTGGCCTGTAGTGACTCGAGTTGAGTCATTGTAAATGCCATGAGTGTACTTTACTTTAAAGTTGTGAGGCAACTTTACTTATTTTGGAACAAAATGATATTCAGTTCAAATAACTTCACTTTCCACAGACTTATGAACTACGGACTTGATGTTACAATCTGCAGTGAGTAAAATGTATGGAATATATTCTCATTCATAACTTTGCTTTATAAATTTATTGGAGATTCAGTAGCAGATATAGCTGTTTTTGGGCCGGGCTTAATGTCTTTGGAGAACCTCGACCAAGCTCGAGCTTTGAGTTGTTTGGATGCAGACAGCTAAAAGAGGAAATGAGTGTGTGTTCTTTCAAAAAAAGAAAAACGACCTATTCACCATTTCAAGATGTGATGTGACGTGTGTTCCTCATTGTTGATGTATTCGTTGAATTCAAGCACAGTATGTGTAAGCAAACCATTTGACCTTGCATGATAAGGAAAGGTGTGTTTTGAAGAACAGATGTGGTGTCTGCATAGATGGCCCAGGGCAGATGGTGTGGATCTGGGCTAGCTGAAGCCCTGAAGCCCTGCTGAATCCCTCCTGCATGAAGAAGCAGCCTGTTCCCTCACACTGAGAGCCAGAAACGGCAGGCACAGACAGATCTGTCCCGTCTGCACAGCACTCGCAAACTGGGCCTTAATCCAGTTTGGAAAGGGCTATCTCATAGGGAAGCGAGGTATATCGATGCAAAGCCGTATTCGGAGGCACAGATATATCCATGAGAGGGACAAACAACAACATACATAAGATGGTCCTTGGTGGACAGAGAGTCAGAGGGTGAGACTAGCTGAAATACATCAAAAATAACTGAGCTGTGCATTGCTTTTCTTTTCCTTTACTGTGGTAAATGATGACTAATTGCCTTATTATTTTATATACATATTATTTCTATTACTATTATGATTATCGGAATATAGTATTATGATACTGCTTGTAGATATCTATTTGAAAAACACTGTAATTTTTATTTGAGTTTATACAACCCACCCTATACTCTTTGCAGAGTAGTGCAGGAGAGAACACTGCGGCCACACCTGCTTCATTGAGCTGTAGAGGGATTAGGAAGCACCACAGCATATAGACTGATCATCGCCCCACTGTAAAGATCTGTTATTATACACTGTAAGAAACAAACTGTATGTCTGAGGGCAGAAATGCTGTCAAAGTGATAGTACCCTCTAGGGTACATCTTCAGTACGTTATGTTAAAGAACACACTGTACTATAGGCTTTTATAGTCCTGTATTATAAGTTGCATCGACTTCAAACAATGCCACGTTCATTTAATGTGTTAAATGAATTGTTACTTTACAAAAGCGTGCCCTGTTACATGAACCACCTCCTGCAGGTTTAGTGACTTACATGAGTCAGTGGAAATATAAGAGATCGCAGAATAATAAACTACAAATCCATAGTCTTTACGCAGTTTTATGCATAAACATTCCGCTCAGTAAGGGCGTGATTCTGTTAAGTGTATCTGCAGGTGTTGTGAAACTCTGACAATAATGAAGCGAATACAAAGAATGACTTTGAATATTGAGTGCACAGAGGAACCCTAAAGCGTCTAACTTCATGATATCAGGACACAAAAAGAGAGATGGCACATCGAAGATGAAATGTTGCCTTATAAGAGTTCGGCCCGGGTAAAGTGTGCATGTGTGTGTATTCAGGCGCTGTGCCACTGCTGACTTTCCCCTTGAGCTGCTGCCCAGATGGTACTCATTCCTAGTTGAGCTCGCTTTTTTGTTGCGTGTGGCGCCCAGTTGGCATCGGGTCGGTTCAAACTGTGTTAAGCTGTCGAGACTTTAATAACTAATAAAAACGGACGGAGTGCCATAATAACACCTGATCACAACAGATGTTCAGTTGTGTTTCCTATGGCTAGGCTAGACAACTCGAGTGGTGTGGTATTTAGAATATTAATAAAGTACAGTAAATTTTACTGCGTCCACCTGACCTGGCCAGGGTGTTTCAAATGCAGTGATTCAATTCATCTTAAACTTAACTCATCTTGATACAGAATAAACAAAACAGTGGCCTATCTTGGGCCAGTTTACGGACCTGGCCACGCCTGTGCCTTCCTTTATGGATAACGTTTCCAGGATGGTCAGGCTTTAACAAATGTTTACTAAAATCTCATTCAATATAATGAGAAACCCAAGTGGATTTGTTGGTGGATGGATGAGCTATAATTCAGTCACTACAGGAATCAATCAAATGCTTTTGGTCTGTTTACTAAAAAGCTACATATCATTATCCAATATTTTCTGAGCGAGATGCGAGCTGAGTCATAGTGCCTGATGGCGTCTGTCGCCATGACACTGGAGCATCCCCACTGATCTCTTCTGACTCTTACTTCCACTTCATCTCTCTGGGTGTCCCATCCCTCCTTCACCTACCCCTGACCAACACATACACACACACACACACACACACACACACACACACACACACACTTTAATCCCCATTACTCCATCTGTTACCCAGCTCAGCGCACAAACACTGACCACTAATGGCTTAAAGCTGGACACTCTACCAAAACAACAAAGGCGCACAACCTGCTCTCTGAGGTGCCATCTCTCTCAATCAATATGATCAACGTGTTAGAGGCACTTAGAGGGAGGCCAGAGTGTTACAGAACAAATACATTCAGCTGAAGCTGTCTGTTCTATATAAATCTTTCTTTCCTTCTGGCTGTTTCTTTTTTTTTTTGGCAGCTAGAGCCATGATGCAACTTACACCCAAACTGTGTGCAGATTTCTAAAAGTCTGAGCAATAATTTTACGTGAGTACTGCGATTTTTCATGAGCACTGCTTGGGGTGTAGAGCATCAACCCCACAATGATTCTATTAGATTACAATTCTTTACAAAGTAGTTAAATGTATCGTGACATCTCTAATTTCGCCATGATTCAATTTCATTATTTTTGTTATTTCTAGAGACTGGTATCGAGAACTGGTACTAAACTGGCACCTGACTGGTCAATACTGCAATAAAGATAAGCTCCTAGACAAATGGTGCTGCCATCGCTATTTATGTAGTGCTAATGCATTCTAACATAGCTGGAATTTTCAGATGGTTGATGCTGTACCGGATCAGTGGGAGGAACAGGAGCACATCACCACCAGATATTTGTAGCAATTGCTCCTCCCTCATTATACATACAGGAATCCCTGGAAACCATTTAGCTCCACAATATTTCTGCAAAGAAACAGAAAAATAAATACATAAAATAACCTTTTCACCTCTTATCTTGTGACGTTCTTATTTTTGTTGCACCAAATTATGGGGAGTAGTAAAAGTATTGCTAAGTATCGGTATCAACAACCAGTATAAGTATCGATATTGGTACCAGTGAAATCCTAATGATACTCATCCCTAATTATTTTCCCAACTCCAGCCACTAGCTAGGACTCCTCCAGTCACACAATATCACCAACACCAGGAGGCTAAAGACAGCATGTGCTTCCCCCGAGTTACATGAATTGTGAAAATCGAACTGCTGTTAACATGAAGTCATTGGACAGCTTAACATGCTTGGTGGAGAACACTAACTCCCAGATCTGTAACCTCAACTAAGAGATGCCCATGCTGGGTATCATGACCATCATCATTATTCTTCTTATTTTTTAATAATGATAGTTAATCATTTGTTTTAAAATATACTGCATACATGTGACTGGATGATTTTATGTGTTTATTTATTTATTACTTTATTTATTTTTACATTTTAAAATACCCCAAGGACTCTTATATTGGCCCACATTTTATTTAATGGAATGATAACTGGTTATAATGGATAAATCACCACTTAAAAGTGCATTTTCAGCATGCTCAGTCATTTCATTATTGTCCCACTGTAGCTATAACTAGAACTATCAGCACATTAAAGAGCAGTCTTATGAAGTCTGGGAAGGAGAGCATTCAATAGAAGCATGTTGGTTTGTGGGTGTGTCTGACTGTCATACTTATCAAGGAGAGACAGCCACATGTAAGATAAAGGGGCTTCTGAACAGGAGGGAGTGTTCGTGGAGGTCCTGATAGGGAGGATCTTTTTTGTGCATGAACGACTCCTTCAAGGTTAGAGTCTGTCTGTCCTTGACTGGGTACTGAACAGCATTCTCATCTCTCTGCCTCTTTTGATAACTCATTTGAGGACTTTTTTGTTTTTTATCTTTGGGAATGTTGATGGGATTTGGCCGATTTTCACACGTGAGTTGTCACTTTGCTCAAATGTTACAAAAGTGATCCCATGCTTCAACAATGGTGCACTGATTTCAATGTTTTAAACATGATTAGTTAATCAAAGCTGTCTGTAAAACAGACCTGAAAGTTGACAAGATATGTCAGACAACTCTCTCTCTCTCTCTCTCTCTCTTTCTCTTTCTGTCTGTCTGTCTCTCTCTGTTTCTCTCTCTCTCTCTCCCTCTCTCGCTCTCTTTCTGTCTCCCTCTCTCTCTCTCTCTCTTTCGCTCTCTCTCTCTCTTTCTCTCTTTCTCTCTCTCTCTCGCTCTCTTTCTCTCTCCGTCTCCCTCTCCCTGATAAGAATCTGCTGATTTGGTCTGACTACATCCATCCACTCCTCACTCCAGACTGGACAGATAATTCTGACAGTTTGTTCTGAATGTTCCCTGAAAACAGATTTTTCTATCAAAATAGACATTTTCTTGTATGCTGTAGTGTAACATGGTCTACTGATAATACAGTTTTCAGCCTCACGAGGTGCCATTTTACCTAATTATCTTAATTACATAACTATATACTTTATTCTCTGTGTATGAATACATGATATAATTTTTGGGGTTTATAAACAAGTTGGAACAGACAAATCTGACCAGAAAAACAGTAGTGCTTCATTAAAAAAGCTTAAATAAATAGTGTTGCAATGGTGATATCACATGCGATAAGTAAGTAAAAACTTAGCCTTTATAGTGTTATGTTTTTCTGCTTTGGATTTGCTGGTAACATAGACTCCAGACACTGACTAGTCTATGCAGAAAAAAATGAAATGCAATATTTCAATTCCAACATGTTTTTTTTTAAAGAATTTACTTTAACAGAACATTTTAATGCCTCCCTCTTTAATATTTGGAGCTCAGAAAGTGGGGTTAAAAAGCAACAAATGCTTATTAAAAGTGTTTAGCATGGTCCTAAGAATGTTTTTAGCTTCCAAACTACTAATAATGGTAAAAAAACAAACAGAACGACTAAAACACAACAAAGATGTTAGCTTCTCGCTCGAATGATTCGTTTCACCTTAAATGATGAAATGGAAACAGAAGCATGATTTAAGGTGGAACAGGTAATTCAAGCGAGAAGCTAAGAGGCTAACTTTAGCCGCTGTCTTAGGCTAGCCACCGAATACAACCGATAAATACACGATTCTGAGTGACAGAGTCACTTTATTAGTAATAGCATTGATAATGATAGTTTAATACAGCGGTTGAAAGCTGAGCCATTACGGCTCCCAGGGGCAGTTAGCAGCTAGGCTAACTACAGCCCGTCCAGCCGCTTCCCTCTAACCTGACCGCCGCGACACCAGAGACCAAGGCTGCGCTCCCCCGCCTGTCTCGAACCAGTTCTAGATTGGGCGCTGGCATGGCACCAGCACCGGCATCGCGGCGTTGGAAACGAGCTACTAGTGGACTCCTTGTGTCAGTCAGAGCCAAAAATAGTGCAGATATGAAGAGCTTTAGAAAAACACCATTTATCGATCGCAGTTCAGTTAGTCTTTCATGATATGTATATCGTGCAT
>JBBPCX010000040.1:20536856-20547481 GCA_037974365.1 Hydrocynus forskahlii
GAGAAAGATAGCAGAAGATATATAGCAAGTAAAAAAGGGTAAAGAGAGGTAGAGAACGAGAAAGAGAAAGAGAGAGATGTCTGACATATCTTGTCAACTTTCAGGTCTGTTTCAGTCTGTGTGTCTTGTTTTCTGTAGATTAATGTGTGTATGACTGATATTTCCACCATGGCAAAATAGATGAAGTGTTTTGCTTCTTTGTCCACAGCATGCTAACTCACATGCTGCTGCCAGAGTAATGGAAGAGGGCATGCGTGCATGTGGTGTACACACACACACACACACACAATAGTTCCCACAGTCATCAGTGGTGTCACCCTGGTGGAGCGTCTCTGATCAGGCAGGAGTGATAAATCTCTCTGGTTTACCACTTCCTCCCCCTACTCTACTATTCTAGTCTCGAGTTAGGCCCAGTCCTCTGCGGTTTTGGAGTGCCACAATCTCTCCCTCGTTAGTGCCGGAATCCCACTTACACTTCCTTTGTGGGTGAGCTTTGGTTTTGTTTTGACTGAGCCTTTTCTAGCACCATCACTCCTTCCTGTGCGAGTGACAGGGTTTGGCATGAAGCTGTTAGCGCCATCAAACCGGACATGAAAAGTAATAGATTGAAAATTCATTACATTTCATTGCTGCAGGAACAAAAACTAAGTTAAGGATATTTCTGGTACTACATTTTAAGGTTTAGATTAACTGCCTGCTTTGGCAAATGATGACAAAAGTTAAAAATAAACGAGGGACAATGATGTTTTGATAGTTAAGTTTTAAAATAAATGACAGCCTTCAGCGATATGTTCTGTTTTTATAAGAACTATACGCCCACAACTTTATGAGCATCTCGGGCTGGAAAACAGATCTGCATTATTGGCATCAGATCTGGGTAGAATTCATTTAAGGTTCTATTTGTGGCAACTGCTAATCCTTTAATGTTATGCATGGTATACTTTAACAGGCAATTAACACGAACACTTTAGGTAGTGTTTAAAATGGGGTCAGTCATGAAAATGCGAGAAAATGCAAAAGTTGAGATCTCTTGTTGCATTTGCAGTCACAAACCATCCACATGTTTCATCCATACAGGATCAGCCCTAATCTCCCTCAGGACTGTGTGGCAGTGGTAGGATGTAATTACTAACTATTATATGTAATTAGTGGGTAGATCTGGGGTGCGGGTTTTATGTTTTTATGCGTTTGATTGATTCAGCCTTGGCAGATTCGCATTGTTCATTGAGTCCTGAGGACAATAGCGTATAGATAGCATCCATTTTTATCTTTTTCACATTCAGCACACAGTTATTCCACATACTACCGTGGTTTATACACTCCTTGTTAGTGCTTGCAAGCCAATATTGTAGTATTTCTGTGATTTTGATTGTGAAATCTATAGTATGTCCTAAGGATATACAAGAGGTTTGACGAACAAGAAGTTGTTTTTAATACATTAGAATTAATACTTGCAAGAATAAGAACTGGTTGCCTCTATAAACCACAGTTCAATTTCTCATTTTAAGCAAAATATATTTATTTGACCCCTTTTCCCATAAGTTGTCAATCAGTCAAGGTATGTTTAGTGTTCAGAGTGTGCTTCTATGGGCCCCATGGTGGAGCAGTGGGGGCTCGAATCCGGGTCCTGTCCTTGTGTGGGTGGAGTTTGCATGTTCTCCTCATGCTGGCGTGGGTTTCCTTCGGGGTCTCCAGTTTCTCCCACAGTCTAAAGACAAGCCCTGTGGTGAGCTGGCGCCCCACCCAGGGTGAGTCCTTTTACAGAAAGTGAGAGAATGGGCTTCTTTAGCTTATAATTAAAACCTTAAAATGTACAATAATCTAATATAACAAGAAACAGAGGCTTATATCTCACCTAGTGGCATCATGCTTAATTCGTCATACACCTGCTACACATTGTTTGGCCAAGAAATCCCATTAGTATCATCGTCTGTTTTAAAAATAAATATACAAATGGAGTTGGAATGATCCATGCCACTTCTAGTCTACTGTTCTGCTCTGCTTGCAGCATTATTGCTCATGTAAAAATGTGGCTGGCACGAATTTGTCAGCCATGGCAAAATCTGAGCATACTGACCTCTTTCATGTTTAGGTTTGAAGCAGCGGAGTTCATGAAATGGCCACTCATGTTTAGTGAGGACTCACGGGTCAAACATTATTCATTGTTTTCTCGTTTTCTCTTTGCTGTACAGATTAGTGCAGAAACAACAACCACAACAAAACAACAAAACTCCAGTTTGGCACGTAGCATGTTTATTTCCACGAGGCTGTGGGATTTTGCGGCCAGACACACTTGCTCACAGATCTCGCTGTGTGAAAGATTGTGTACTCAGAGAGCTTTCTCTGTGATGACTCACAAATCACAGGCGATAAATGTGAGTCTTTGAAAGACGACAGATAACAGGTGACGAGACGATAAGTCTTTGAAAGCTGTTTAATAGCCAGTGGGCACAAATCACAGTAGGTATGTGGGCACATACTTTCATAGCGGTGGGCTCACTAGTTTTATACTCATTTCCCCAGATTACATGTTACCACTTGTACTTTTTTAATACAGATACTGAATTCTGAGTTGGCTGATACTGATACCAGTATGATATTATTTTTTTCTTTTAAAACTACTAAGCTATTAATTAGTGTTTTTAACATAGGCTGGATTGGCTCTTTCGTTTTTTACCTACAATATCTGGTCCAGTTTTGCTGAAATCAGCCCATCAGTGCCAATGCCGGTCATTGAAGATATGTCTAATAGATGCTGAATTTATAAAAGCTGCTGAATAAAAGTCTAAATCACTGTTAGTTTTCAGTCCTCATGGGTCAAAGCACTGCCCTGCCTCATTAAACACACCTGATTCATACCATCGGCTAATTGATGAGGCCTTCAGGGGCTGGATTCAGGACAATAATGCTAATCTCCGCAGTGCTGTGGTCCGGAAGGAGCTCAAATTGATATGCCTGGTCTAAAGATGAATAACTAAAGAGTCAAGGATGATGTCAGTGATGATTTGTGTCATATGTGAATATTGTCCCGCCACCTCATGTAACCCCTTGCTCCTTGTCTGTGTCTTGCAGATGTCATGGCGCCCGACCTACCGAAGCTCCAAGTTTCGAAACGTTTATGGCAAAGTGGCCAACAGGGAGCACTGCTTCGAAGGCATCCCCATCACAAAGAACGTCCATGACAACCACTTCTGCGCTGTCAACAGCAAGTTCCTCGCCATCGTAACGGAGAGCGCCGGAGGGGGGTCCTTCATCGTTATCCCGGTCACTCAGGTAACCGCAGCAACCGACCTGTTGCGTGCCAATACTCCGCTGGCATTAGCGTTCGTTCTGGCAATTTGTCTTACAGCCATGGGCGAGTGAAAGGGCTGAACAATGGGGGGAATTAACCTGAAAAAAGAAGAGCTACAGTGGACTTCCACACACACAGAACTACAGCACGAGAACTTTTGTTGTTTCGGGAGTATTTGTGTCATTTGTACTTGATGCGAAACGCAACTCTCCAAGTAACAGTCAAGCATCCGTAACACTGGAACAAATGGGGCGGCAGCTGTATGTATGTGTACCGGGTCAAGTGTTCTGTGGGTCGGTGTTTTGGAACAGAAGTGGTCTCCTGTGGCCACGGTTGCCACGCTCCATTTTACAGCTTGCGTTTCAGACCTTAAACAAACAAGCAGTAACCGCAGAGGAACTCTACTTGTATGCACTAATACTCAAGCAAATTTCACAGGCCACTGTTTGGGCATTGCTTAACCTTTAGATGTCATTACTATCATTTCATTACATTTAGAAGTTGAGTTACGCAATTCACTCCATTTACAGTCGTCTAACATTCTGCAGGGACAGGTTCCAGTCTGACTTTTACCAGCTGTTTCAACAGCAAGCTACTGCACACTCCTGCCTGTAACACGACAACACTTTTTTGGTAACAACTAGCTGACAATTTTTGAATGAATAGTGAAAATCCACAGTCCTGCAGCCCCTACAGCCCACTCACTGTGCTATGCCCATTAGGTGCAGGGTTATAAAGGCCCATTGAATTAGTGGAGACACTTAAGAGCTTGAGAAAGAGCGAAATGATTCACTTTAGTTAAATGACAAAGAGACAGTGGTATTAATCAGTTTCTTTTGCACCAAGTTGTAGAGGGGGGTAGCAGAACTGTAGTCAAGACCCCCTTTGTCAAGTGTCATAAAAGTCCAGGACTAGTCGGGTACAAGTAAAAACCGAGTCCAAAGAGAATCGAGTCTGAGTCAAAATCGAGTCACATTATCAATTATTTTGACTGTTGCAGCTGCTTTCAATTTGTTAAGGGGGCAAAGGGCTCCTTTGCTGATTGTTACAGACGCTTTTGTTTTGTTGTGGGTGCTTTCGTTTTGTAGATAAATTTTTTTTTATTCCTCATTTTGCTATGGTTGGCCACCACAGAGAAACGTTACAAACACAATTTTGTGCTGCAGTACTCGTTCGAGAACTGAAGTCCGAGACCAAACTCCAGCAAGTCCAAGGCCTTACGTTTGAGACCGTTAATTGAAGACCATAGCCCTGGGGTGTTGTGTTTCCTTGACTCAAAACATAGAATCTGAGAAACAGTAAACATGGATTGCATCTGTATATTGTAGCAACATGAACACACATTTTGCACTCACAAAATGTTTTACAGTGTTCTGGTGATAAATATTCTTTCAGCCTGTGTTCTGTGACTGTACCTCTGTCTAATTGCTATGGTTGCTGCCATTTATAGAAAACTCCAACAATTAATAGGCTCATAAACCAGTTTTATATGTAACACAACCAAAATGTGGCCAGTAGTCTCTTTCATTAAAATTTCTATTTTTGAAATAATTTTAGAGGCTCTAAAATAATGCAAATGTCATAAGATTCTTATTTTTGTTTGGTCTTGTGCTGTCTTCTCCGGCTGTTGTTTAATCTGGTCTGTCTGCTAGTACAGGGGTGTGGCAGGGTTAGAGTTGGCTCTGTTGCCCCCTTCAGTGTCTCTGGGGCACACTGATAATTTTTTTTAAAACTGAGAAAAGCGGAAAGAGAAAGGAAACCATAAAAAGAGAAGAAAGCGGTTTTGTCTTTCAAAAAAAGGGGATGGGGTGGGACCATAATATATTGGCCCGCATTTGGAAATAGTAATAAAAAAGATAATAAAAAGAACATTCCTCTTTTTGTCCCATATTTGCATGCCAATGTGATCATACATGCTTGAACAGTATCCTATAGACTGCTCATAGAAATCATCATCTCCAAAAGGAGACAAAGGTCAATGCCAGAGACGGCTGCTGGTCATTTACGGATGACAGCATGATTCGAGTCTGCTCCCTTCAAACATCTCGCTCTCTTTTCTCCTCACCACTGTAGTCACGCTTCGCTGCCCTGTGGGCTCGCAGACCCCCCCGATGGTGCCCTCAGACCAACTCAGAGCGGCTATCAATGACACTTTTGTGATGAGTGCTCAAAGTCACATAGCCAATGTGTGGTGCAGCAGGACAGCCCTTCCAGGCCTTTGTTCAGTCAATGAGCTCATTCTGCTGGGCGTCTGCCTCCGGTTCGGTTCTCAGGCCTTTGGCCGGACGATGGCATGGGGAGTGAAACCTCAATTCTGTGTATGGTTTTCTGCTCTCCACAGGAGGGTGAGCGATCTTTCTCTTTGTGTTTTATCCAGCTCCAGCCCCAGCCTCTCTCTCTTTTCATCTGTTCCCCTTGCTTCTTGTGTTTTGGGACGTTTAGTCAGTCATTCTGGCTGCCTGTTTCTCTCTCTCTCACGCTTTCTCTTTTTCTCTCTCTCTGTCTCTCTCTCTCTCTTTCTATCTCTCTCTCTCACTATCTTTCTCACTCACTCGCTCTCACTATCTCTCTCTCTCTCTCTCTCTCTCACTTTCTCTCTCTCTCTATTGCTCTTTCTCTCTCTCTCTCTCTCTCTTTCTTTCTCTCTCTCTCTATCTCTTGTCTCTCTCTCGCTCTCTTTCTCTCTATCTCTATCTCTTTCTGAGACACTGCAGCCACTCTGCAGGCTTTACACAGCCTGAATACTGAGCAGAGCTTGATAGATTTTTTTTTAAGTGAATAATCTGTCCGGTGCCAGACAGAAAAGATTTTACTGCCGTTTTGCGGTGACATTATGACCAAGTTATGTAAACCTTCATGGAGTTGTGCTACAAGGAGACATTGTCCTAAAATATCTATTTGACCTTTTCCTCAAGCTAAACTAGCAGCATGATTACTGATTTAAAAAAATCTGTATTTGTGTAACTGACTTCTTCATGATACGTTACAGAGACTAAGTTCTTGTAGCTATCTGGAGCTAGTTAGACAATGCACTGGATCTAGCTGAAGACGACAGTGTATGCACTGTTACCTTTTGCATAACTTTGACTGTCTTGAGGATTTAAAGCTCTAACCAGGCTCCTGAGACGTGCACCTGTCTTACAGTTGGCCTTAACATACAGAGTTCAATCCTTTGTGATGCCATATCTGTCCTTTCCTGTGAATCTGAAAGAACACAATTGGCTAAAGGGAGGAGTGGCCCTCCATCCATCACTCAGAGTAGAGTTAGCCAGTGTTGTCTTCTGTTACCTGGCACAACAGAATAGACCGTTTTTTTAATCCTTTTGCTGCTACTTGCGATTTTTGCACAGTTATTTACAGCTGTTTGTCTCAATCTTTCTATTCCTTTGCATTTTTTGCACTCTTAATGAGTCTACGGCTAGAATACGGTATCTGACATAATGCCGTATTCATTCACACTAATGCTGTTACTGCTCCTGTCGACTGCACTGTATGTTGTCTCATTCTGTAAATTACGTTGCTCTCTTTAATCCTATGCTGCCCACACTTGTATAGTCTTGTGGTGTTTCCGTTTTTATTTCTTTGTCCTGCAGGAACGTTGTTTTTTTTTCACGGTGTATGTTGAAATGACAATAAACACCAAATTGATATGACTTAATGTTCTCCATCAAGTGTGCCGAGCTGTCCAAAGACATTGCGTTGGTGGCAGACTGAAGGGATGTGGCCCCTGGCTTCACGTGTTGGCCTTCACCCCCCCAGTGTTGGTGTTATGTTAGATTCCTAGCCAGTGGGTGGATCTGGGGAGGACTAAATTGGGAAGGAAACTGGGCAATATTACTAAACAATATGAAAAACACTACATTCACTATAATCAGCACAAGAATATTTTTGCTGATTTATCTCTTGTGATTCAGGACAACAAAATCAACGATGAACGTGAAAACAGATTATTGCTTATTGTAAGAACGCAGCAGAAACAGACTGCAGAAGTGGCTGGGTTTGTTCAGGGCTGGGTTTGTTGTCAGGATATACACAACCCACACTTCAAACAAAGGCCACATATGCGAGGCAGCTAACTTGCACGTGTGTAGGTGTAATTAAATGGAAGTAAAACACCAAACACATATATTTGCATTACCTGCCTGTTTTTGTACTTTGCAGTTTTGTCCTTAGATGCTGCAATATAATGTTGCAGCAGTTTTTTGACTCTGCACTTTGTCTGCACATCTTTTTTTACACTATTTGCTTTGGATGCTATTTGCTTCAGAGAGCAGCTGGATGGCCAACAGTAGGTTAGGGCGTTGGCCCTGCAATCAGTAGGTTGGAGGTTCGACTCCCAACTGCTAGTGTCACCACTGAGGTACCCTTGAGCATGGTACCATCCCCACACTCTGCTCCCCGGGCGCCCCTCGTCGGCGGCAGCCCACTGCTTCACTTGGTGAATGGGTTAAAATGCAGAGAAAGAATTTCACATTGTGCTGTGGTGTGTTCACGCATGACTATAAAGGTAAATAAATTAAATTTCAACCCTCTGTGTACTTGCGTATGTGTCTGGGCTGACAATAAACTCTCTTGAATCAAAGTCAAATGGAACTCTGTTGTCATCTCAACCATATACAAGTATGCCCAGAGACAAAATTTCAAAGATCAGGTTCCAAAGTGTACATATAGGACATAAGACATTGTGAAACAAACGAAACAGTGCAATTAACAAGTATAAAATAAGATAAGGCTGATATTTATCCTGTCCTGAGCATGTGGAGAGCTCGCTGTGCATTGTATATAAATATAAGTAAGACAAAATGTACAACTCTTGAAGAAATGTGCAAAAAGTCCAACCAGTATAGCCAGTATAAAACAGTGTGACAGTACAAAACAGTATGAGACAAGTGAAAATAGCAGCCTGAGTGTACATTCTTAAAGATTCTCTAATGGAGCCTTTCATACACATGCAATTTAATAAAAATGTTTCTAAAATAATGTAAATGTTCTGTTTTTACAAAAACATGTGCGATACATTTCTTCAATTAGGTGGATGGAGATTGTTGCTAATGTTCTGTTCTGCTTAGACAACAACGGCCGAGCAAGGAATGCATGGAGAAATCAATTGGTTTCACTCATCTCAAAAACAAAACAGATAGTGAACAAACAACTGCTGTTTATGAAGGGTTACGTTTCTGAAAATGTTAAAAAGAAGTAAATATGGTTACAAAGTTTTCTTGGAGCTAAAAAGTTATAAAGACTGAAAAGGTACACGTTAATTAGTAAATCAGACCCATTCCATTCATTTTCCATAAGGATCTCCACAGGCTTTTCAGGACTATGTTCATTAATAATGGATCTTGGAAACCGAGTTGCCTTGTGTCGACTCTCCAATAACAAAATTAGATCCAAATACACCCATCCAGTTTATGAAGACCATGAAAATGTCTGGCATATCTGTAAAGCAGGAGCTTACTTTCACATGTTGGCTGTATATTTGAGAGCAAATAGCTGAAAAGTTTCCTAGCCAGTTATCAGATGGCCAACGGCTTTCCAGCTGTTCCTGAATCAGCAACTGCACATTGTCTCCCAGAGAAACAGACACATGGGATTAATATAGCTTCTGAATCGAGGACTGTTGAATGGCGTCCCGCGTGTGACAGAAGGTCTGGGATTGTGGAATGGAAACTACGTTGGAATGGTAACCATCATCATAAGGCCAAGACAGAAAGAAGACCTGAAAACACACACGAAGACTGTGTGGTATTCATGATGGTGTCATTAGTAATAAGTGTCATAAATATTTTTATACAGCACAACAGGTTCACACATTATTTGCCAATATATAAATATGTACCATTCCAAACAAAATTGTGATGGTGTGCTTTTCAGTCTTTATTCCTTTCGAATTCCAAGAAAACAGTGTTACATAATTTATTAATTTATTCACTTACCTACCAATGAGCCCTTCATAAACAGCTGTTATTTGTTTCATATTTGTTTTATGTTTTAGACAGTTGGCCTATCCCCATATGTGTGTGTTTTTTGGTTGTTTTTTTTTTTTTGCATAATTTGAAAATGCCTTTTACATTGTCAGAATAGAACTACTTCAGTATTACAGAATCTAACGTTATTCCATTAACTTTTCTTCTCTGTAAAGCTACTGTTTGAGAGTGAAGTTACTGTGTGAGAGACAGTGATGATATATACATATAGTAACCTTTTTTATGCATATTTTTTTTTATTTAAAAACACTAGCTGGCCACATTGTGTGAACATTAAATAGTAAATGAACAGAAATTCTTATTACGTTTCAGTAAACTGAAAGAATTCCTTGTATGAAGTTGCCATTTTAGAGACTGCAGTGATATGTAACCACTTACATTTGATGGTATAATTATTACTAAATATGATAAATATGACTAAACCTGAGCTTAACTGTTTCTTTCTATTCCCCCCAAAAATGGATGGTTTTTCACTTTCTCTTTTAAATAAATTAAACATTTTACAAAGCAATAAACTTTTACAAAGTCAGGATCATCTAGTTGAAGTTGGTCAAGATTTAATCTGAGGGAAAAAAACAATTAATTGCACAGTACAAAGTCTGTGACATGACAAACATACACACCACACACACACACACACACACACACACACACACACACACACACACACACAATGAACTTGGGCCATCTGGAAATGCTGAATGATAGGGAGCTACCAGCCAGACCAGATGACATCCAGGTGTCACGCGTAATTAACCATGATCAGTTCCCATCACACTGACAACCATTTTAATCAAACATCATGCAGTAGCCTCCAGAAGCTTACTGTGAATTTCTCCTCATTTCACTCTCACATATCTCCATAGGTTTTTGACCACTCAGTGATGGACGTCCGCCATAGTGCGTTACTGTGTGTCTCACTCCAACTGCTCTGCCTGGGAGGAATGAGGCGGAGTGTTAATTAGCTGAAAGAGTGAGGCACATTTTCCAGCCTCCTGCTTGTATCCTGCCTACAGGCTAGACTTACTGATGTGGTTTCTGACACCACTGTCTATAAAAATAGCCAAGGAACAGATTAAATTCAAGGTTAGGACGACTGCTACTGTTTTCAGCTCTGCAATGCACTTCTATCTGTTTCAGAGATCACATTAAAATAAGGTTTAATATGTTATTTGTATTAATCCACAACGTGCTCAACCAATCTAGACTGCCATCTTGTATAGATCCATTGGCCAATAAATGCAACCAAACCAGCATTGGTGTAATTCTTACTTTAACAAAGTGGACGCCAAACTGGAGAAAGATATCTGGAAATTCATTTTCATTTTTGTTTGTGTGTTGAGTCT
>JBBPCX010000040.1:20547581-20575081 GCA_037974365.1 Hydrocynus forskahlii
CGCTCTCTCTCTCCCTCTCTCTCTCTCTCTCTCTCTCTCTCCCTCTCTCTCTCTCTCTCCCTCTCCCTCTCTCCCTCTCCCTCTCCCCATCTCTCTCCGACTATCTCTGAGTACTCTCTCTCTCTCTCTCTCTCTCTCTCCCTCTCTCTCTCTCCCTCTCTCTCTCTCTCTTTCCCTCTCCCTCTCCCCATCCCCATCTCCCTCTGAATACTCTCACTCTCTCTCTCTCCCTCTCCATCTCCCTCTCTCTTACTCTCTCTCTCACTCCCACTCTGTCTCTCACTCTCTCTCTCTCTCTAAACAAGTTCCTATATTTAAATTGTATATTATTCAAGTTTTATAGTCACAAATCAATTAAAACATCTTCACCATCCTTTACTGGGATCTTACTGAAGATCTAATGCAATGAAGCATCTCATATTAATGTCCCTTAAGAACACATTATAAATTTTATAAAGTGCTTGGAAAAATTTATCACTCTACTTTTCAGAGAATAGCTGCCTCTTTATCACGTCCTCACCCTGTATATCAGGGTACTGAGTTCACTAGAATGGGCCAGTGTACTTATAAGGAGAGCTTGCCTTGTTACATTCACTGACTATTTGTAGATTTACCATTACAGACAATATCATGGATATGTATAACCTGATTACAGGTTAACAAGGTAGATGTGTCTAATAAAGTGGCCAATTTGCAGAGTGTGTAAGACCCCCAGAAACACTGCAGTACCCAACAAATTCATACCCGAGCAGAACATCTTGATTTGTATATTCAGATGGTCTATCACTTAAACAATATCTGGCCAGTGGTGGCCCTGTGGTGGTGCTATCTGATTAATGGAAGTGGTGGTGGTGGTGGTTGGTGGGATGAAGTATTGTTTCAAGTTGTACCTCATAAATGTGCAACTCAGTATGCACCACATAGGAAATACTCCAACACAACGCATTAAGGGAATTGGAGGGATAATCGTGGGGAATTCCTAATGTAGAATATGTTACTCTCACTATCAAAGAGCTCAGTGATGCAGTCTGTCTAGATGCACTTTTTATGCAGATTCCGCAGTAATGTATTCCTGTAACATATGCTGCAGTGCAAAAACCCTTAATGGAACTTCAATTAGTTCTTAATGAGAGGGAAAACTAAATAAATGGTGTTTTCTACATTCCCCCTCCAAGTGACTGTGACAGTATAACTTCACATTAGGGATTTGAGAACAAGAAGAGGCTAATTCTAGTTCTAATTTTTCCTCCCCCATTTTTGTCAGATATTTACTCCTTGGGATAGAGCAGAAATGGACCATCTGGCAGACCCTGAGAACCCGTTTGATACACAGTGCAATACCGTACTAACATCTTTGGAATTTGTGATGGAATTTATGTAAGTGCAAATGTCAGCATGAATCATAATTGTTTATTTATTTCCAAGTGAAACAGTATCAGGTTCTCTGAGCCAGCTGAACACTGATGACAGGTGGGGATGGTGGGAGCGGGAGGTGATGATGTTACTGGTCCACACTACTTTTCCCCTCCTGCTGGTCTATGGTGGTAAAATCAGAACAGATGTTTTGAATGTTTTGCTGCTGACTGTTTACGGTCTTTTAAATCATATATGTTTGAAATGAAAAAGTAAATTCAGACTATATACTATATATATGTAAACATTTACACTGCACAAAAGAGATGCACAAAGGAGAAAAATAAAAATCACACCAAGACACATTTAGAGGCAGACTGTTTCTCTCCCAGGCCCTTTGTCCTCTCCCCATGATGGGGTCTCTCAGAGGAAATCATTTTATCCCACAGCATCCACTCAGACCGCCACATCCTGCCGGCCCCCCAGCCCCCCTGTCCTGCTAACTACCCTCCTCCACTTCAGTGCACTTCTACTCTGCCGTAGAGTACTTACTCTCATTCTGGAACACTGTTTAGCTGTTTAGTGTGAGGTTTACTGGTATTGCTTGGGTCACAGTAATGTGTGGGAATGACACATTTTCACATGTGGTCTGGAAGCAACGTAAGTGAATTTACTGGCAGAAATGTCAGAGTGGCAGAGTGTATCTATAAATTAAGGTTACATAGAGCAGATTAAATAAAAAAAGCAGTAACACATGAAGTATTTTTCTGTGTGAATGTGTTTGTTTAACCACTTCCAAACCTCTGCCTGTGGAAGTCAAGTACTGTGTGTAGTGGTTTGGTTCATAAATCCTTCATTATGATAAATTAGGTGCGCTGGACATGAAAAATAATAAATCCAGGAGCGATTCTCCGTGCGCGTCTCTCCGGCCTGAACGCTTCTCTGGACTTTTCCTGGAAATTCTTATTTGCTGGCCAAATATCCCCATCAAATGTCTTCATATGTCCTCAAATATCCTGAATCTGGTCTTATGTGTGCATTTAGCTTTGTTTCAGCATAAAACAATCCATATTTGTCCGTCCGAGCGCTTGGGGCGCCTCTCTGTGTGGCAGGAGCGCTCCACTGATCTGGGACCAGCCTTTGGGCTTTCATACCCTTAAGTGAGGGCGGAGCGTCTCCACCCATATATCCCTGAAACCTCTCGCTATTCGCTACAAGCCTGTATATGTAAAATACAACTTCTCGCTAACTGGTGAGAGCAATAGTCCATCAAAGCCCGACCAGTCCCGAGAAAGTTAGCAGGTTTTAATCTGACAAAAGTGTGGGGGGGATGAAATCACGTTTCAGCACAAGTGGGGGTTTTGAAACCCCCCCACCCCCCGTGTGCTACGCCCCTGTTCTAAAGGTACAAAACTTATGTCTAAATAAATGGGTCTAAACATTTTGCTTTGCTGCTTAAAGCACACACACACACACACACACCCCTCACCACCAGCCTCCTGTCAAGGACCAGCTATTTAAAATATTAATCACTTTCAAAAAAGTTCTAATGAAAAAGCAGGGGAGAAAAACAAAAGAGCAGATATTTGTCATGGCTGTCACCATCTACGGGGGCCGAGCCTGACATACTGGAAAAACATCATAAAACATAGTTTATCCTATAAACTTTTAACAGGCCATATTTTACGTTTTATTCTATTTATTGTATTTTCCAAATGGGCAAATTCAGCACATAAACAGTAATCGTGTGTTAAAATGTGCAGAGGCGGATCTCTGTAGAAGATGTGTTTATGCTCTCAGTTAAACACAAAGTTCTGGCGCACGGTTTGTCCTGTTTTCAACATTTTGGTGTCAGTATTGATAAACTCAATAGCTCAAAGGATCACTATGTTGAAGAAAATCATAAACTGCTTTGCCATGCATTCTTAATGTGTTCACATTGAATACAGCTTTTCAGACATTCCTCACTGCTGTCCAGACCAACCACACCAGCGGGATTTTGTTTCTTAACCTTTTCCCTGAGTAGCCCAGCGAGATCTCAGTGGGGTTTAAACTGGGTCTGAATTTTACTTTAATGAGCTGTGAGGCATCGTGTGGCGTCTTATTGGCATATGTATCATTTGTTGTTGTTGGATTTCCACAAAAACATCAGTGTGAGACATGCATCTTTTTGACCATCTGGGTATTATGTTTATATTTTTGTGTATATAGTGCTCTGTCAGCAAATGCTCTGCTGGTGTATTTGTTATAAAGCTTTGCTGTGGTGGTAAGTAGGGTATCTGTCAAGTTGCCTCGTGAAGCCCCAGCAGGGGGGACATCCTCTCTGGAAGTGTCTCCACTGGGAATATGTTCTGTTCCCGTTGCTAGATGATGTAATTAGAGCTGAATACGGATCTTTTGTTTTGCACCTCGCACCTCAACTGAAGCAGGCAATACATAAAATCTTCTAATTGGGTAATAAACCATGAGAGACAATATGTTTGCATTAGTGGCTGCTTAAATTGAGCCATTTGGTGAATTTCATTGTCATTATATCAGTTTTGTATGGAGACACAAAGAAGTGCTTTGCCAAAAAAAACAGATTTACACAATTTAACACTTACCCCACATCAGCCAAGACATGTTTGGTAGTTTGTTCATTTACATTGGAGGTAGAGAATAGTCACCCAAATCTTTTCCATTACCAAATCTCTCAACCCCCTCACGTTGCATACAACTCTTAATCAAAGAGGCACAGTAAGTCGTACTGTGTCCTAAACCACATCAACAAGTCTGTGCCAACTTAATGACTTGATTGGACTTGGTTTGCCAATTTGGGTGACTATTCACTTGAAGTGTTTCTTACATACATTAGCCTCGTAACACAAAATTCGGACATCTAACTTCCAGTCAAGTACATCTGAGGTAAGTGGAAAAATGTGTATATTTAAATTTTGTTAAAAGAACAACTTTTCTTTTTAATTTCTGGTCATTTGTCTTGTCATTATTTGCCTGTTCCATCGAGTTTCGACCCCCTGTGGGAAATTAGCAGTCATTTTCGTCATTATTCTCTGAAAGTTTCTAAAGTTAAAGTACCCCTGGGCAAAGCCCTTGCTAATTTCGCGTGATAATGAAAAAAGACTGGTATAATTATCTCGGTGTCGTGTGAATATGGAAGGACAGGAGTAAAGAGAATAATTTGAATCTAAGAGATTGGTGCCAAAGTACTGGAGGAATAACTTGTTTCTTACAGGTCCATGTGCAAGATGCTGGTTTACTTGCACTTTAAGGCACAGAGAGTAATATTTACCATTGTAGGATCTCTCTGAAACATGTGGCTTTCCTCTGCATAGCTCACTCAGCAGCCCTGTGTCGGAGTCTCTGCTGGTTGAAACAGACCCCTGTGATGGAGACGTCTTAGCAATAGTGTGCACTCATGCACAACCTAAACTACAAATCCCAGAGGAGCACAGAAACAGGTCAATGGACTTAAGTGACATCAAACATTCATGGCATCGTGACCGACATTCTGGCGTTCCGGGTTCTGATCGCTGTGGAGCAGCTCCGCACTGTGGAAGTCTCTGTGCACTGCAGTGTGAAGCACCTCATGTTTAGTTGCACATGAGTAGATGTGTCTCGTCTCTGTGAGAAAAATGTATTTAGAGTGGGATGAATAATAAAGGATTCATTATTGGTTTCAGTATATCTGTGAGTGACTTCTCATTTTAGAGAGAGAGAGAGAGAAAGAGAGACAGAGAGAGACAGAGGAGAAAGAGGGAGAGAGATGGACAGAGCGGAAGAGAAAGCAATAGAGAGAGACAGACAGAGAGAGAGAAAGACAGAGAGAATGACAGAGAGAGAAAGAGAGAGAGACATACAGACAGACAGAGAGAAAGTGAGAGAGAGAGACAGAGAAAGAGAGGAGAGTGAGACAGAGAGAGAATGACAGAGAGAGACAGAGAGAGAAAGAAAGAGAGAGAGTGAGATAGTAGTTTTTATACGTAAGTCTAACAAACATTTATTTTCTTCCACAGTCCGGTCGCATCGATCCCCACCACCCAAAGGTCTGTGGTCACCAAGGCAACGTCCTGGACATCAAGTGGAACCCTTTCCATGAAAACATAATAGCTTCCTGTTCTGAAGACTCTTCTGTGAGTAAAATTATGGCAATCATGATGTAAATCATTTTACCGGGGACCGTTCAGAACCCCCCACCCCCCCGTCCCCACCCCCAACTTAAGACTTTAAATTGTCAGCAACAACATAATATCACCATAAATATACTTCATACACTCTCCATCATACTTCATCGGTCCTGTATCCTATGATCCATGAAAACTTCATTAAATACGTTAAATGAAGCATATCAAAGGAGAACTTAGAACACAGCCAACAGACAAACCAGAAAAATGAAAACTGAGTTGTGCAACCTCTGTCGTCACAAAGCCCCTGTCCATGTGTCAGCCTGTCATTTTCGGCCCGTGGCTCTGGAAAAAAGATAAGCTCTCCATATTACCACTGTAATCCTTTCAAATCCCAATGCATCAGGCTGCATAGATTATTTGCTATTTTGCTACATTCCTGCTTGCTGTTAGAATGGAACAAAGCTGATGAACATAGTCTACAATAGTATTTCTGACCTTTGGCCCCAGAGACCCCACTTTCAGGCACATATTAGTGTTTTTCATACTCTAATACACCCATCCACCCACTCCAGTGCGAGACTTGCTTGTTAATTAGTTGATTGGTTGGATCAGGTGTGTTGGGGGCAGGAAAAACACTAAAATGCACAGAGCAGGGGGGCCTCCAGGGTCAGGGTTGGAAAACACTAGTCTAGAATAAATCATGTAGAGCTACACAAACTACTAGAGTAGGTCTATGTGCATGAATATTTTTAATGAAAAATCACCGATGGATTTGCCAACTAATTAATTTTAGGAAATTTAGATCACTACATCAGCATGAAATGAAAAAAATTAAAGATAACTCCATCATGATTGCAAAGATTTGCGCTCTGCTACTACATTGTGTGTGTGTGTGTGTGCATGTATCGTAGGTGCGAATATGGGAGGTTCCAGATGGTGGTCTAAGGAGGAATCTGACTGAAGCCATTTTGGAACTTTATGGCCACAGTAGGCGGGTGGGCCTAATAGAATGGCATCCCACCAGCAGCGGCATCCTCTTCAGTGCGGGATATGACTACAAGGTATTATGAGGGTTACTACAGCAAACACAACAGCTGATGTTCATTATTTGATGGTTTGTTTCCTTGCGATCAAGTACAATCCATTTTTTTTTCCTTTTTATATTTTTCGAAGAACACCACTGTCTGAATGTTTGAAATATTAGATTAATTTTTTTTTCACAAGAACTTGTGTATAAACCTGCCATGTTGAAAGGGGGGGGTGAGGACGCACTAGCAAGAAACAGAGTTTGATAGAAATGGTTTTTAATTACAAAAGTTCAGTACCGGCTTACACACACAATTGATTTTAGACTAGAAGAGGTACACAAAGATACCGGGGAGGACCTTCATTCCAGAGGGCACGAATGGAAAACACAACTTGAATGCAAAGCTATGGAGGATCTTCACTCCAAACGAAACTTTCTCTGAACACTGGAAACAGACTCTGCTGCAGCATCGACTCTTCTGAAGCTTAAGCAAGCCCTCTGCTGTCAGAGGCCAGTACAAACACTCCACGCTCCGTGGAGCTCTCTCTGTGCAAAGAGGCTCTTGCGTTCACACCTGCAGATACACAGTAGGAGAAACACGCAGGAGAAGCACACTGTCAAACACCAAGCATCAGATGTAAGAAAGGTTCCAGGTTAACGTGGCTTGGCTGGCTGTAGGAGCTCTCCGCTGCTACTGGAGAGACCACTGGATGCAAACAGGGGAAGTCCTCAGTGTGCTTCTTCTTTCTCTCCTTCTAGAGGAATGCAAAACATAAACCAAGAGTAATACAAACTCTCATAGAAACTCGAAACCCGAACCAGAGCCACAGGATGGATTTGGGTGACCACGCAACGGCTTGGCTGGACTTTTAAACACACACTCACTCAGACAGCCAATCACACAACAGAGACAATAACTCAATCACTTTATTTAAACACAGGACAGGTGGACCTGTCATTAGGTACCTAGCAACCCAGCTAAAGAGCTAACGAAGCTCCTCACTCTCACCTGGGTTGCCTAGGCACCCAACGACCACACCTCTGACAACCCATGACATCATACACTCGTGCCCCGAGCTGTGTACTTCCTAATACTCGGGCGACGGGCTCTGTTAGGGGCGTAACTGAGACAGAGCAGACGTGACAAAACCAGAAACACAGGGTATTTTTATATTTGTTTATATTATATTTCAAGCATTATGAAAACAATAACAAGTTATTAAGCACATAATATAAAACCCAATACAAATTACAATCAACAGTTAAATAAAATGCAATAAATTATAAGACAATACATGTTTTAATAATCTTTGCATCATTTTACAAAATGGTGAATATACATATTATAAATATTACGTATATATATATATATATAATATCACTTTCATAACTATTGTGCACATAACTATTGTACACTATTTGCTGTAGGACAAGCAATTTGGGATCACTTCACATAAAGTAGGTTCATTTTATTGAAAATACTGATTCCAAGTATGCACACATTGCTAAAGATTTAAAATGTAAAAGGAGTCTGAAAATAGTGATGTAAAATGAATCATTACTCTTGCATAAAATCACAAATAAAGTCAAACATCTCAGTAGTATGGGCCCTTTAAAGCTGAAAGTTGACACGGGCCTTCTTTTTGCACTTTAGATTCTGATCTGGAACCTGGAGATTGGAGAACCAGTGAAAATGATCGACTGCCATTCAGATGTTATCCTCTGCATGTCCTTCAATACTGAAGGAAGCCTGCTGGCCACCAGCTGCAAGGATAAGAAGCTGCGGGTCATTGAACCTCGCTCTGGACAGGTGTTACAGGTGAGGCCCTCAGCCACTGAAACACAACCATACACATAGACTTTAAAATACAAGGAGGTTACCCCTCATTTACCACCTTACTCTCTCTACGTTAAGTCTCTGGGGTCTACAGGCCTCTAAAACTCTCACCCCAGTGGATGTCATTACGGTTTCCACTCCCAGCCTTTTTCACATTGCGCTGTGCCAACAACGCTTTAAGCACATGAGGAAAGAGAGCGAACAGACAATAGTAGGTCAAACTCTGTTACAGAAGTTCTATACTTTAAATGAACATGATACTTCAATCCCTTCAAAGAGCCTCACGAATCAATGCCTCGGCTCTGACCTGCCTTAACATTTTACCAAAGGTCACATCAAGCTTTTAATAATTTAGTTCCCTCACATAGGTCATTTATGTATTGGGCTGAATCTCCAAAGGTCCAACAGACTGTCAGTGAAGCTGTCTTAAGATTCAGAAGTACTGAATGAGGGCTAACTAGTTGCGGCAGGTACCATGACGTGACCATATGAGCTTCATGTCAAGTAGGAATAATCCATTCTAAGTGACAAATGTTTATTGTCTTATTTATATCGTGTTTTATTCCAGCAGTCCCTTTGTTTTGAATTCTTGACATATTACTCAGTTATTATTCTTACGACTTATTAGTCAGTAACTACCACTGGTGAACCATGACGGTTAAAGCTAGCTCTTCAGTTTGGCCCATAAATATCAGAACAGATATTCCATTTTATCCGAGTGTGTAACAGGCTCATTTTTCCCTTGCATGTTGCATTTCTAGAGTGAGTCCTTCAGTAAAGAGTCTTTATAGAGAGCTATTGCTGTTTATTATCTTACAAAATTGCACTGGTTTGGCTGACACTCGTGCCCATGTCTTGACTTCCAGAAGACTTGCCTATTTTCCCCCATTCTAAATCAAAACATCATTTTTTGATTCCACTGTCAGTTCCTGTTGTGTTGGAGGACAGGGTAGGGCTTTAATAGGGCTTTAAGCTTGTGAAGGCCTAACCAATAGGAGAGCTCTCTTGGCTGTATCTGCCTAGCTACCACAGAGTGGATAAAAAATCTTAATAACAAATCCAGAGCAAGCTGTTGCCAAGTTTGAATATAAACATGATTCTATTTAATAAAAAAAATTTACAGAAATATAATTTTGAATAAACTGACCTATCCTTGCTCTGACCAACAATGCATGCTTTCAGAACAACTGTTGCTGGGTTGGACAGACTTACCCAAAATAACGAAACCTAATTAGAAACCGTAGGAAAGTAAAGTTGAGTGTCCTGTTTTAATGTTACATTCCCAGGCTGGACTATGTCACAGAGGCTAATTGAAACAAGCAGGTTGGGAACAGCAACAAATGAATTTGCCTCTATGCTAATGTTAGTTAGTACACAGAACAGCCTAAAAAGAGAAGACACAGGATGTAAAGGCGGACGCTTTTCATTGCCTTTGATCTGTCCTGCAGGAGGCAAATTGTAAGAACCACAAAGTGAACCGCGTGGTGTTCCTGGGCAACATGAAGCGCCTCCTAACGACGGGGGTGTCCCGCTGGAACACCCGTCAGATTGCACTGTGGGATCAGGTGAGAGGACCCACCCCTGCTTCACAGACAGTGTGTGTGTGTATATTGTATGAGTGTGGGGAACAGAGAATAGGCTGAGTTGATGTAAAGTGCCTCATGTCTACACAATGGACACGGCAGTTCTCATTTATCTAATTTCGTATTCACAATGTCTATTGTTTTGTCTGTATACTTATTTTCCTATTATTGTCCCCCCTCTTAAAATATGTATGCATATTTGGAAGTGATGGAGATGTCTGGGTGGAGAATTTTGCTGTAACATATTGTGTGTATGCTGTAGATTATTTCCATTGACACATGCTGTTCCCATTAAAAATACCTCACCAAAGATATTTTTTATGTACTTATATGATATATTTATTTTCACATGACATGCAGTAAAGTGTCATGTCATTTTTCACCATTAGAGTTTTCTGTAACTCACTTAATCACCTATCAAAACTGCTGGTACTGGCACTGATGCAATCAATAGCAACAGCCCTGCTCTTTTCTGTTACTTTAGTTTTCCCAGAGTGTTTTTAATGTGACTAATCTTATTACTGCCATTACCTGTATCTTGTTATGCATGGTGTCTCTCTGTGTTTATACAGCCTATTGAAGCCATTGTTATTCTTATATCTCTGACCCCCAGGAAGATCTGTCAATGCCGATCAAAGAGGAGGAGATAGACGGCCTATCAGGGCTGCTCTTCCCTTTCTATGATGCAGACACACATATGCTGTATCTAGCAGGCAAGGTAAGCGGTAAAATAGGTAATGCATTGAAATTACTTGATTCAAATGTGTCCAACATTTGCATTTTCAATGCGCCAGTTCCAGCTTAGGAGTCTTAATTGAAGTGGTATTCAGATGCATAATGCATGCACAAAAACGGCTATAGTGCTATGATTAAAAATGCATGATTACACTATGATGTATAGCTGCTTTGTAAAGGAAAGGAAATGGTATCAAACACTACCAGCTGATTGGAATGAAAGAATGCATTCAGTATATGAAAAGATGTATGTTTTTTTTTTTCATCATAATTACACAAATGTACAAACATGACTTTAATTACAGGGCGATGGAAACATCCGCTATTATGAGGTCACTACAGAGAAGCCCTATCTGCAGTACCTCATGGAGTTCAGGTCTCCTGCCCCTCAGAAAGGACTTGGTAAGCTCAGCTTCTTTCTTGATGATCCACCCCCAAACATTAGAGGCTTTAGACGTGGAAAATGTTGCTGTGGACCAATAAGGAGTTTCACTAACAAACCATAGTGGTGTAACGCTTGCAGAAGGTAGCAGACAGTAGTAATACAGTCTAAAGGAAAATATTAATCCTGACATTTTCCAAAGAAATGGTTTGTAAAGAAAGAAATGCCTTAACACAGTTATGTTTTGTATGGTAGGTGTAATGCCCAAACATGGCTTGGATGTGGGAGCCTGTGAAGTTTTTAGGTTCTATAAGCTGGTGACACTGAAAGGACTGATCGAGCCCATCTCCATGATCGTACCACGGAGGGTGAGCAAAATCCAAACCACATGGAGATCAACTGCAAACTGTCACTAACAACCCTTTCCACAGTGTTGGGATAGAATGCAGTGCTGAACAGGTTCAAACAGAAAAGGCATTGACAGGAAGAGTGGTCTAACTGCCTTAAACCACATTACACTTCTATATTATCAACACAAATAACTCACATTTTGGTTTCACAGTTACTCTTAAGGGTAAAGGGCTGATTTCGTGCATAAATAATGCATGTTTCAAATAAAAGAGACTTAAAAGTCCACATGTGAGTACTAAGCTGCAAAAACAGCCCATTCAATGATGTCTTAAAAACCACTTCATTTACATAATATTCACCCCTTTCCATCTACAGCTCTGTATTTTCAAAGTTATACAGAATGTTTCAGCCCAGGCTGTTTTCTGAATGAGGCATAATACAGAGAAGGGATATCAAACAGGGATACCTTCAAGGCACTGTAAGAAAAATAGCCCACAACTTAGAAATTAGAAGTTAGTATGAGAACTAGACATTAGAATGTGCATATAAAAAGTAGGCTAGCTCGTTCTTGTTGATCTGCAGACCATATAGTTTTGTTCAGCTCCTCACCAAGGTTAGAGTCTCTTGACTCTGCCACATATATTCTGGCGTAGAATCATACTGTCTTTTCCTCTTATAATAAGTCCAACACTGTTACCTTGCATCACACCTGCTACAGGGTGTTCAAACATGAATGCCAGCAGCAGGGCCCAGTTCAGGACAGCATCACTTTTAAAAGATCTTTCCTCTGCTATAACAAATCACCCGAAATCATCCTCCTCTTAACATATGAAAGTAAGAATGTAACGGAAGCGCATTGTGTAGGCCTTTTGTGCAGGGAGCAAGTGCTAGCTGTGTAATTACACTGACTCAGATACCCTGTCTCGCTCTCTGATCATTACACATGCAAAAAATGCTAATGTTAGGGTAGAGCTCATCTCTCACACACACACACAAACATGTTCACATTCATCAGGGAGTGGTAGCCTGTCTTATTACCAAAAGGGCTCAAAAGCAGATAGGAATAAATATAGCCTACCCACTGAGCTGAAATGTGTCCCCTTAGGTCTTATCACATCCTCTACTCCAGGGGGGAAATTATAGCATTTTAGCACCTAGCGGTGTGTCACTGCACCGTGACCTTGTCTGCGAAAAACTCATCGGCAGAATCCTTCGCTGAAAATGAAATTGTTCCATGATATATTAATCTACCATCTATTTCACCTGCTTGATAGAAAGCCATTGACCTCTGCACCAAGTAAAGGTTAATAAGAGACATGACAGGTGTGTTTTAAGTACATGTGTCCTGTTTGCAGTCAGAGACATATCAGGAGGACATCTACCCCATGACTCCAGGAACGGAACCTGCCCTCTCTGCCGAAGAGTGGCTCAGCGGCATGAATCGAGGTAGAGATCTTACACTTATGGCCTTTCCTGGCTACTATGGAAACAACATAGGCTACTGTGATCCAGAGTCCATCAACATTCAGTTTAGGCCTAAATAATGAACATTTGAAAGGCACCCCGTATTTCTCAACATGGATTAAGCATCATTTTGCGCTAAACTGCAGTGTCAGAGGTATTTTACTACTACAAATCATGTGTATGACTGTGCCCATACATAGTATATTTGTTAGTTGATTTTTTGCCAGACTGTTACGAGCTGAGGAATCATGATGTGTATGTTTGGCTGCAGGACCTGTTTTAATGTCTCTGAAGGAGGGCTACACCAGACCTAGTAAGCTGGTGTTCAAGGCTCCAGTGAAGGAGAAGAAGAGTGTGGTGGTAAACGGGATTGACCTGCTGGAAAACGTGCCTCCCCGCACAGAGAATGAGGTGATGTTTTAATAGATGGGTTTAATAGAGCTCATAAAAAGTCTTATAATGAGAAGGTGTTGCTATGCACTAAACTCCAGTGTAGGTGTGTGTGTGCTATATGTTTATGGGCTTTGTATGGATTAATCCTTAAAGAACCAGTCAACACGTCCAGGTGTCACACACACCTTACCTATCAGTTTCATAGCAACTATCAAGAGAATTCCTAATAATGATAATATGACTGCAGGTTAAGAGCTCATGCTGCACAGCTGTTCCAGATGTTTGTTTTTTAAATATTTAAATCGTAGATGTTATGAAAGTATGTCATGCACATCGTGTGTGCAGTTGTATATACAAGCAAAACACTCGTTTTTTACATTTTGTTGATTTTCGAAGTGAAAATAAAGACCTAGGATGTTTTTCATCCACTTTAATGCATTATTTCTATTTATTTGGAAAAATGAAATCTAATGCCGTATGTCTATAATGTGCCATTTTGTTTACCTAGCAGGTGAATTCATAAATAAATTCATTAGATATATATACAGTGTCATACCTTTAGAGGATATGGCGATGTGTTACTTCTCTTCACTTAGAAAATCAACACTGACCTGAGGGGGGCACACAATCACTTTTTTTGGGTGTGTGTGTGTGAGTGTGTGTGTAAATACCCTGTGTATTTCGCTCTGCAGCTCTTGCGGATGTTCTTCAGGCAGCAGGATGAGCTGCGGCGGCTGAAAGACGAGCTGGCTCAGAAGGACATTAAGATCCGGCAGCTGGAGCTAGAGCTCAATAACCTGAGAAACAGTCCGAACATCAACAACCGCAACAACAGCAACGACAGTCTGTGACCTGGGTGCAGGCCGCTGGTTCCTCTGGTAGAATAACTCACATAAAGACCCCCAGCACTGCTGAATTCCCCCTTTCTCTCACACCCTGGTGGTTCTCACCCTTATCCCACAATGCAGAGAGATGGCCCCCACCCAGCAGCGTCTCAGACCCACCCAAGCTGTCGATGCCTTTAATGCCGTGTCAACAAAAGAGACTTTACAGGGGCTTCGCTTAGCCCTTCACAGAATCTCCTCACACTTAGGGCCTATGTTGACTGCCATTTGACCGGCACTATGGATACACCTAAGGCTTACACACACAAACACACACACTCACACACACACACACACACATTTGCTTAGGAGAAAGCAGCTGAAAGGGACATGAAATAAGTAATGTATAATACACATGCCGGGCTTCTTTCTCTCTTTTTTTTAGTTCTTTATTAAATCTCTATTAATTGTATTCTCTCGCATTCACAAGTACTCTCTCACACACTTCCTTTTGTTCCTTCTCTCTTCTGAATGTGTCGGCTGCCAGACTCGCAGCGCTGGATTGGAATGGCTCCGACAGATGATTCAGCCGTTAACTGTATTATCACCTACCTTGGTGTTTTCTTTTCGAAGAATTTTATTTATTTTGTTATATATGTGTTTTTATTTCAGTTAGTCATCGTTCGGACTAATGTCACTTATCTCACCTTTATAACCATGGATGTAGAGACACAGATCAATAGCTAGTTAACCAAATATGTCTTAGAAACTCACTTCACCAGTTGTCATTTTTGCAAGAAACTTTTAAAGGTACAATAAGTGTGACTATCAGACCTGTACAGTGTCTGAGTTTAAATCGACTCTCCATTCTGTTATGACAACCAAGGAGTACCTGACCTGCCTAAAATCTGCTTATTGCGTCTTGAACTGGAATGTTGGAATAGGAGGTTTATCTCTCTTAGTGATTGTACACGCAGTGCCAAGTTCATGTAATGTCACAGTGTAACTCAGTTAGAAAGCACCCATCATTACACTCATTGTAGTATTGTAAAAGTCTGAGAGACCTGAAGGTGAACGTCTGCAAGTGATGGCACCTAAGTGAACTTACGGCAAGACTAATCACCTTCTTACACAAAGTAACACCAACTAATCTGAGAAGCATGAATTGTAGAGAAAGAAAAGTCTGAAGAGAAATGTGAGGTTTTTCAATAAGAAAGGATTGAATGTTTAGTGAACAGTGGGCATCTTTACTCTCAAGGCCACAGTAGGTTGATGTAAATGTGATGGGGTTTTTTTTAGCAGGATTGCATTGAATGCATACAGCAATGCCATTTTAAACACACTTATACTGGAACTGCTTATTGACCTAGGGTAGCTGGTAATGGGAATTCTTTTAACCAGTGCGTCTTTGAGATGTTTGCTTTGTTTCTAGTATGAAAGAACTGGACTGGTTTTGATCTAATGTACTTTTTCTGACCTTTTCCTGACTTAATTGCATTCTGTAAATTGTCCTGGAACTGAGGCAGGAATTCATTCTTTTTCCTTTGCCATTTATGTAAGTTTATCTGTATCATATTTTGTATGTGGTGAATTAATGCAAGTAATAAGCTGCACTAAAAAAATGACCTTTAAGTTGCCATAATGGTCTCTGGTGACCGTATTCGCGCTAATGATCAGTTGCAAGCAAAGGCCCCTGCTAGATGATTCCATCCTAGTCTTGGATCATTAGTAGCAAAACTGCTGTGCTGACCTCAGATCCACCTACAAGTGAATTACATGAAGTAAAAAGGTTTTTCCCTTCGCCTGCCATATGGGTACACTCTTCCTGTATGTGTTTGACTTTGTTGCCCCTATTGTAACCTGTGCTGATTGTTTCCTTTATGGCCAGATCCACCTCTGCAGCTTCAAACCCCTGGAGCGTCTCAGAGACACAATACATGACGGCTGAGGACTATGGGTGTATATGATCTTCTTGCTATGACCATTAGAAATAGATCCTTTGACTTCTATAATTTTGACTCATAAAACAATAATCTAACCTTCATTGAGATCTGGTTTGTTTCTTATCGATTTTATCTTGTGGATGTGTAAAGTGTCCATTAATCATACGTGAACACAGCACACAGAAATTCCCTCTCTGCATTTAACCCATTCACCCGAGTGAGGCAGCAGGCAGCCAGGAACACAGCACCCGGGGATCAGTGTGTGGGGGCGGTATCTTTCTTAAGGGTACCTCAGTGACGCCACTAGCAGTCCTGGGATTTCAACCCACAACCATAATCATCTGACCGCAGGGGGAACTCCCTAATCACTAGCCCAATACCTGTGAGCATGTGGCTGATTTCCTTTGTCCTGTGTTAAAGACTGCAGAGCCATAATGATGTGCAGAGGACAAAGGTAGGTAGTTAAATTTTACTCAGTAACAAATGTTGATGGATTTTAGATCATCAGCTTCAAGGGGAATTCCAGTGCTCTCTCAAACTTATAATTGAATAATTGAATGATTGAATTTTCTATTTAAACATAAACTGGCTTGGTGAGGAGTAGTGCATTTCACAGTAACTTACCAACTCGAATATCTTTACAATGGCGGTGATAGGAACCAAAGGTCATAATGTCTGCAATGCAAATACAGCCGTTTTATTTATTTTACAAAATGGCCCGTCAGTTTACACTTCTTGTTTCTTTTTTTTTTTTTTTTTTGCTTTTTATGTAATGTACTGTTGATTACGGTTAAAAAATAGTGGGAAATTAAGTTTTCTTTGGGCACTGTCTTGCCCTGCATGTGCAACACCCCCATTAACATATAATTAAAATGATCATAAAACAATGTCAGGCATCGGTCAGCATCTTCAAACCCCTTAGCATTCATGATGAACATATGTAGGTCCTTCCACTACTGACTCAATATTCACGAGTGAATTTCCTCATCAAGCCACTCCGAATAAGTGTGTTTACATTTTAACCATACAGATTAGGAATATCGGTTTAATGGTTTGCTTTATTTTGGTCTTACCTTACTTTGGCACTGCAGCATTCAATCTTAGACCAAAAGGGTCCAAAAACCGACGTCCAACAAACTTTAATTGCCATAGTCAGATGCTTGATGTGCAAAGACCTACCATTTCAGATGTTTTGCACTCGCTAGTCTACTTTTACTTGAGTAATTGTTTTACTCAAGTAATAGTTTGACTTGAGTATGGGTTAAGGACTTTCCACCCACCTTTGGTTAATGTATAATTATCAACAGTGGTGAATAAATAGGTCTAGTAGGCCAAGTGTACTGTAGGGCTGGTGTTTGGAAATGTCAAGCCGAAGGTAATTTGATGACCAAATACTATCAAGATAACGTGCATAAACAGATCTTAATCACAGATGGTCAAAAAACAGGATTCCCATGGCTTGTACATGAATCTTGTGGCGTTCTTAAGTCCAAGAGTGCTAGACAGTGGGGAAAATAATGTTTAAAGTGTGACAAAACCCAACAAGTGTCCTGTTATTTGTTGGAACAGATACATTTGTATAACAAACCTGGTTTTCTTTCATTTGCAGTACCTAGACCCTCCACTTGGTGACATCAGCTTCCACCAGCCCAAAGCCTGGCTTTACTCATCCATCTTCACGCAGCACAAAGACTTCTGGAAGATTACCTGGCCCTTATTTAGTTATTTGCCCTCTTACTGAGTGCAAGATAGTAGCCTCACATTTTATATGGTTTAATAAAACATGACAGAGGGTCACACACTGTGGAATACCAGTACAATCACAGGCAGGCTGTTTGAAGTGCTTGGCGCAGGTCTTGGAGACAGACAGGTGGAGGGTCCTGAAATGATTCTACCTGTCTGAGAGGGGCGACAGCATGCACCACTTCAGGCTGTGAAGCATTCATGAACACGGTCTCAAAGGCACCTCAAAATATCCCAGTTCCGACAAAAACGTTAAGGTCTTTCTCAGTCACATCTAAAAATGGCTTCATTTTAATAATAAAAAAAACCCTGAATTTAGAACCATCAAATACAGCTCAGAATGCTATTGGTTTAAATAATTTGATAGAATCTCTGAATATTTACAAAAATATCCAGACCAAAGGGAAAAAAAAGTCACAAAAAATACAAGCTATTTATCTTTCCCTGAGCTTACAATTACAATGAAACGGATTTGGATGGAGATTTAAAACTAAGCAGTGGTGCGACCATAAACACTTGTGTGAGATTCACTGAATGACCTGTATGGATAAAGCACATGCTTTAAATGCTGTTTCACTGTGAACATGAAATCAGTACATTCCTTTATGACCACTGATTCCCAAAATTACGTTACAGCTGCATGTGTTTTTCATTCATTTTATTACAGTTAATGGTTACAACTGAGATTAATTGTGAAAATGTCTGCCATTATCAAAGGGAATAGAAAAAAATATATTTGGTCATTATTTACAAAGAACACGAAAACCTCTGAACTACCCACGCGAGGAGGAGAAGGGGTTTAGGAGTCATTTGACAAGGGCAGACATTCAGGCTCTAAACATTAAAATAAAAATAGAATAAAAATATAAATCACATTGAGAGGTTGTACTGTGCATGTTCAAGCGGATATTACGATGTCTTCTCCGGGCCTGAACAGCATGTCACATGATGATGACGACGACACTAAAGAGACGCGACGTACACAAATAAAAGATGTGATAAAAAAGTGGGTAAGAAAATGCTCGCTTTCGAAATCCAGTAGTCAACTTTAAAATAGAGCCAGACATGCTGTTTTAAAACGTTTTTGGTATTTTTTTGTCTTTTAAATACATAAGTCATACCCAGCAATCTGTATAAGCATTTAGGCATCAACAGTAAAGAGAAAATAAAAATTACAAAGAGCAAACTCTTTTTTTTTTTATCCCCCCAGACAATATGAAATTTCCACTACTGTGTTGCCAGCCATCTGTAGAGGTTTTGGAGAGAATGAAGGGGTTCAAACCTAAAGTAAAAAAACAAAAACAAAACCAAACCAAAACAAAACAAAAAACAAACAAAAAAAAAAAACAAAAAAAAAACTAATACTTAAACTGTGTCCTTGTCTGTGTACTAACCCACCCCTCCCATTTGCATACCTCCCCCATACCACCGCAAAACAACATTAGGACATAGAAATAGAGGGTTAAAACAGTCAGATCACAAAGGGGACCCGAGAGTGCATGTTCAGTCTTCATCCTCCTCTCCTTCTTCATCCAACTCCCTTTTCCTCTTCTGACCCCTCTCCTCTTCTGGAAAAAACAAACAAAAAACACACATTTCATTCACTTGCATACTTCTACACATACAACACTGAGGGACTCTCTTTCTATTGTAAAGGATCACATCTTATATACACGGTTACCATTGAAAACATGAAAAATCTCCTGACTGTCATTCATATGCTGACTGACAATATCTCACGCTGGGGGCCAGTTCACATTCACACAATGTTACCTAACTTCAGAAGGCCATTAATACAAAATTAAAACAAACCAAAAACAAATCCAACCCCAAAAATCCCCATGTTACACAGATGCTAATGCTCAAGACTGGGTGTCCTCACAGACTGATAATTTTCAGATAAAGTCAAACCCACTATGCATACAACAGCTCATTTTGCTCACCAAAGTCATCCTCATCATCGACTTCTCCGTCGTTTAAGTCTTCTTCCTCCTCTTCCTGTGATAAGAAAATGAGTGAGATAAAATGCTGAGGATTTACTTCCAATTAGTAATTTCTCCTCTCAAAGTCAGAGGAGTAATTACTGTAACTACACATGCAGGCACCAGCCCTGGAGCTCTGGTCAGCCACACAGCATTCACCTCTCCACTGACATCCTCTTCCTCCTCCTCCTCTCCTTCCTCCTCATCCTCATCTTCTCCTTCTTCTTCATCTTCGTCTCCTGGGGCTGCATCCTCATCATACTCCTCCTCTTCTACCTCTGCAGGCACAGAAAGTCCTCAAGTTTAGAGGATTCACATTTAAATGTCATCATCCAATCAATGGGTCAGGGACAGGGCTGGATAGACAAATCTTTCTAGGGCCTTTAAATGCTTCCATGTTATACAGATGAAAAGAAGGTTGAGAGAGAGAAAAAAAAAACAGTACCATCATCATCATCTTCGTCATCATCCAGTCCTTCAACATAGGCCTCTGCATCAGAGTCAGGTGCCTCTTTATCCTCTTTGTCATAGCCATCAAGGTACGTCAACTGAGGCAGGAGCTTAAAGACGTTTTCTCTGTAGTCGTTCAGGTTTGTCACCTCGCAGTTGAACAGGTCTAAACTTTTGAGGCTTTCTAATTTCTTCTGTTCAAACAAAAGAAGTATCATCAGTTGTAGAAGAACTAAAATCAATTAATATTTAAACAATCATTTCACCATCATGTATGATGTTTAATATAGCCTTGCAGTGAATGTACCAAAACAGTAAAAGGCAGATAAACACTTGATTAAATACAAAGAACATTTTAACTCCACAATCTAATTAAATCACCTGGTTTATGTTCTTTTGCTCCATGTACAGTAGAGCATTTTATATTGCTTTTAATTCAAATGACAATGCTGTACAGCCAAGAATGCGTCCAACTAAATTCAATGCTGAGGGTACTTTTACAAAGCATTCTTAGTAGATTATTAAATAAACAAACTATACAAAATGACTAATCAGCTCCAGGCTTTTCATCATCATCATCAGGTACCTCCTTCTTGACAATTTTCCAGGCAAAATCCTGTATATGAGTGGAAACGGATGTCCTGTTACCTTTACTACAACTTCAGAAAAAGGTTCTAATAATAAAATTCAAAGGATGGATACACAAGGAGGACAGGTGATTCCATTCTTCACTCTTTGCTGAGCGATCTGAACCTTCTGGTTACTATGAATTGCTTTTCCAGTGCTCACCACAGCCACAGCTACAGAGGTTAGTTGTCAATTATGTCTGGTTTCCAAAATAGTGCATCACCCTCACACTCTTTAAAACTCACCAGGGGTTCGATGGTGCTGAGGTCTTTGATTTTGTTGCCGCTGAGGTTAAGATGGGTGAGGTTGGGACACTTCTCTGCCAGGACCTCCAAACCACCTGAGATTCTGTTATCACTGAGCTCCAGCTATAATAAAATGACCAGGGTTGAATAAAGAATAATTTTTAAAAAGTCAAGTGTAACACCAGGATGTGAGTTCTGTGAGAGAAAGTTCATACCTTTTTGAGTTTGTTGAGCTTGGGTAAGTTGGCGACCGAAGTTAAGCCTACATTGATTGTGCTTAAAAATTCCAGTTCCTCAAACTCATCTGTGAGGCCTTCGATTTTGCCTTCATTTGACCGACAGTTGTCAAGTACAAGCTCTTTCACCTGATTGGGGGGGGGAGACATGAGTTAGGGAATAAGATCATGTGACATTTTGAGCTCGAGTTTGTACCAGTCTCCATCACTGCAGCTCCCAATAAGGCAGGAGGCGCTTTGCGTGGACTAGCACTGGGTTCATGTTGCAAGCTTAAATTGAGCCACATCACTGCTGTTACCAGCTTCTGACTCAGAGTGTAGCTTGCTTGAATGGCAGCAAAAGCTGCGTCTTCACTTACATGGATAAAGCCATGCAAAGGTGAAATGCATTTCCCCCCCAACATTAAATTTCCTTTGTCTCAGGAGGTGATCGCAGTATTGCATTAATGAAGAATCACCAATTTCTAAACTCTTTCACTGTAAGAGATTCTGAAGACAAGACAGAAAAGCATCTCCTTGACATGTGAAAGATGTTGAGCTATGAAGGAAATAACATCTTACACATTTCTTATTTCAACTGAATTAACCCTGGAACGAGATGGGTCAGGAACAAAGAGTTAAGCCATCTGTGAGGCAATATATTGAGTATATTGGGTTGCTTCTCAGGGGCTGAATGTCAGACAACAGAAGAAAACCTGAGTCCTACACCCTCAAAATTGGTTCTTTGGTAAAGCCAACATTACATATAGAAAGATGAAAACCTAATGCAAAAGTGATTCTTGCCATGCTTAATTATAATTATTTTAAAAGGAAAGGCCAATGCATCTAAGAAGTTAGCTACTTTTTTAAATGGGTCTACATAATATAAAAAATGGTTCTATTTGTTACAAGTCACACAATCATAAAACGTTATTGATCCTGGAGGAACTTGATTATGTTATGACTCCAAAGAGACAAGAACAATATCAAATAGTCTGAACCCCTCAATATCAAAATACACTGTGCTTTACACACAGACGCTAAATAGAAACCTAGAACATTCAGCTGTTCCACCCTCTTATGATTTTTCACCCCAAAACATGTTTTAAACTTATTACCCAGTCAGAATTTGTACTTTAAGTCTAATGAGGTATTATGAACTCCCCTTTCACATGGAAAATACATGAAGGAAGGGGGATCGCTAAATAAATATGAAAACATAGCTTATACAAACCGAGCACTGGTCCTTCAGTGATAACAGAGAAGTTTAAAGAATAGAGTAATTAATGAAGCTATCACCGTGTTCCAAAACCCAAACACTGAAAAGATAAACACATTTTTATGACTCCCGCTGTTTTTCCCCCCAGCAGAAACAAAATGGCTGACTCTGCAACCAAGCGACGCTGGGGCTGCGTAGCCTTTTAATACTCGAGGCTCGTTGGGGAAAAGAGAGAGGAGATAGATAAAAACGAGTGATGGAAAAGAGGTGAGGTTATGAGTTTGTGTTTCTGCGTTACAGTGTCCTGAGAACCGTGGTGCTGGCGGAGTAGGAGGGGCGGGTAACGCGTGATTAGCCTAAATGCTAACTCTACAGAGCCGAGGAGGGAGAGACCGGGGCTGGCTTCTTCTGCCTCCTGCCATCACACGGTTTTTACCAGGTTTCCAAACAAGATATCAAGGATAACGTAGGTCGTTTTCGCTTCTCGTTTCTCCCTTCTGCAAAGTAGCAGCCGCTGTGGTTTACCCGGACGGAGGCTCGGTTTATAAAACGCCGTGCGTCTTTGTTGCTGGTCAAAATGGCGGCGTGTCCTAGATCCGAAGAAGTGGAGCAGCACTCACGGCCCCCTCCACATGTAAATAACACGGGAGAGCCCAGCCACGCGTCTCAACAACAAAAAACAGCCACATCATACTCGTTTCACCCTCGAACCGGGCGTGCTTGGAGAAGAGGGGAGGGGGGCGAAGGCTATTACTGTCTAATTACATTTACAACAGGGGCCACGCTGCTTTTAGAGACGCACAATGTCACACACGGACGGGGACCCTGTTTTTCTAGCTCTAGATCCATTGCAGTTCAGTCTTATGTGCATTCACTAAACAAAAACCGTCCAAGGCTTCGTTTTCCCCCTTTTCGTGTCTTCTAAACTCGCTGTCCTCGACATAATGCAGTTTTAAACGCGCCTTTTACGCAACTGAGTGGCACCGACCACTGGCCCACTACAGTTAAGTCTTGTGCCTTTTTTCTTAAATACAAATATCCAAAAGCTTCGTTTTTTGCCCTCTCCGAGTCTCTTGCACTCGCGCTCATCGACATAATGCAGTTTTAATCGCGCCTTTTACGCAACTGGAGAGGCACCGACCACTGAAGTGCCCAAAGAAGGGCGATCGAGGTTCTTTTCGGCTCTTCATCACGTTTACGAAGCCAAATTTGGGTTTTTAATAGAATGAGATAAAAGGTTTAAAGGAAACAAGCAAGCATGTTTGAAACGATCCGGATGCATGTTTGTATTACAGTGTTGCGTTTTTTGGTGCTACAAAGTAGCAGCAGCTCCACGCAGCGTGCTCGGCTCGTCATTATTAAAAAGCCTGTCAGTCACACGCAACCGTGTTTTCCCACAAGTTCAAGTACATTTTGGACACGAATAAAAGCCCAAGATGTGAGAATTTGAGCTACTTTGGTATGTGAGTGTGTGTGTGTGTCTGTGCAGGGATGTGAAAAGGGGGGAAAAAGGGCGCGTTCAGGACTAAAGTTACAAAAAATGGCTCCTTTCCTTGTTTATACACGGATCTGCTGCACGGACGCGTGTTTCTGACACAGCCACGCACCGGGGCATGGAGAAAACACGCGTGAGGAGAGGAGAAGATGGAGAAAAGCGTGAAAAAGCACAAAAAAGTTGAGAAAAAGCACCGAAAGTCGCGCTCCGCATGTAAACACAAGGGCTCGGACGCACGGCACAGCCGGAGTCCCCCCCCAAAACTTTTCATTCAAGACATCAAACTTGACGCGTGCACCTCCAGACCCTGTCCATTTCCATCCAACACTCATCCCAAACACGTTTTACACTCAACCCCCCCTTCGTTTTTATACAGTATATTAATTTCTCCATCATTCACACGGACACAAACACACAAAAAGAGGCTCTTACATCTGACGGCGTCCTGTTTCGCAACTCCAGATGAATTCTCTTCTTCATGTCCATCTCGAGACGAGATTGTGAACGACAGACTTAATGAATTTCTTCTTATTTAATGTTATTTTGCCCTGTAAAGACTTAGGAGTCTCCTCTGCACATTGAAGCCCCTTTTACAAACTAGAGCTGCCCGGTCTCCCAAACTTGATGCTTCAGGAGGCGGGAGCTGGGTGTGGGATTGTCGTCACCACCAGCCAATTAGAGCCGTGCAATAAAGTTCGAGCACGCCTAGAACTCGTCCCCTAGCCAATGAGAGACCGAGCTGGGGGTTTGGGTGGGGTTACGCTTGGGAGGGTTCGGTTGATCCCTGCGAGTCTGTTTTAGGGTGACATCTATATGATAAAAAATCAGCCAAAAGTGTCGAAGGCGCCAGAGACCCGAAAAACTCGTTAGTTTGGGCTCTTGTGAGGCTAAACACGATGTCCAACAACATTTTTGCAAATAATCTGGATCGTGTGAACTGAAGTATTTCAAGCAGCCCCCACATTTTCTTTTTTCTTGTAATGTTTTTTGCCATTTTACGCTTGTTTTCGAGATAATGCGAGCCAATTAAGGCCACAAAAAACAGTTTAAACTCAGTTAACGTGCAGATGAAAGTGAAAGCAGTGCGCGATGGTAAAAGACCACCTTCACAAAAAAACTTGCCCACCCTTCTTATCCTAGAACATCACACGAGTTACAAAAGCGAGCCAAGAAACGCAAGAGGGTATCTTAATGTCCAGTGTGCCACAAACTTAGCCACTCTGATCAAAATCCCCCTCCCCGTAGCGCAAAACTGTAACTGTGGTGTCAACACGACACTCAGCTTCAAGATCGAGCCCACGCAGGCTGGGTTGCACTGCAAAAAAAACGAATTATAGGCTAAAAAAAAACTAATTTCTAAGGAGCTGGGTAGGTGAAAAAAACGCAGTATTAATTACAGAGGGCTCAGTTAAATATATGGCTTGCTATTAAAGTATTGGTGTTGATGGTGGCACTCCTGATAAGACTTCATTCCCCCTCTCTTTTCGTCGTCTTAAAAAACAAGTTTTGTCACGTGCGTGTGAGTGACACAGCGCGCGCTCCAACCCGGAGGCCCCCGACGCGCTGCCCACCGTTCAAACCGGCCAGTGGGGTTTAAAGGAGGGAGAGAGCTTCACTTCCGCACGGGCTATTGTTGGTAAGGAGGGAAACACACACACACACACACACACACACACAAGGTCACCTGACTGCCCCAGCGCCATCTTTTTTCCGCAAAACACAATGCATTCCAACCACAAAAATACCCAAATACGCATTTATTGAAGCGTAAAAACGAGCAAGAAGTAATAAATGTTTTACCTACACTCGTGCTGATTTCTGAGTGTGGCTCCTCCACCCCTCTTTAGGAAGGAGAAGGGGAAAAGGTGCGGCAGGGCGAGCGCGGGGCGCATGCTCTCTTTTTGCGCACCGACTGAGAGCCAGCGCATTTTCACAGGAGACCCTGGCGTTTTAATCATGATTTTTTTGTTTTTTCTTTTCTTTCTCTCGAGCTCAGTTCATTACCAGGCCATTTTTTGCCCTTTTTGTGCCCTGGAACCAAAAAAGCAAAACCGAAAACAGTCTTCTCTCGACGTGGCTACTTGTTCCAACCCGCGCATGCAGGCTAAAGCTCGAGCTCTTTGGAGCGTATTAGTGGAGACCATTTGTCCTCTGGGTGTGTGCGCGTGTGTCTATGTGTGTGTGTGTGTGTGTGTGTGTGTGTGCGTGCGCGCGCCTCTCACGCATTGTGTGTGAGAGCCCTTTACTTTAAACGGGTGTGGGTTTGGCACGCTGCGTGTGCGTTTTTACGCACAAACAAGAAAACTCTGTTTTTGCGGACAGGTCGCACACGTATAAGCGTGAGCTGCTCTTAAACCACAATCAGAATAAGACAATAACAGAATAGTGACTGCTTGTGGTTGTTTATTATAAGCAGTGAGAAGGGAATACCTGCCCCACCCAGTGGCACCCAGAAATGAAAATTACTTCATTTCTGGATATGACAAATAACATCGTCTGTTCGCAGGCATGAAACACTACCAGTGCGACAGATCTGATGAAAAAGGGAGCACCTACGCAAAGATCTGCATCTGCAGCAGCGTTGAGAGTGATGCGAAAGGATATTCTAATGACGTGTCGCCCTAAAACCATGACAGTGATTCAGCCAACGAGATCTTATGGCCAGCGCCATATGCTGCAATGTTATACAAGACATTTTGCGTTCACTGTTTTTTTAACAGGGGGTGGGGATGAGGGTGGAGGGTGGAGGGTGGAGGGTGGGGGAAGGGCTAGCGGGGGAAGGGCTAGCGGGGGAAGGGCTAGCTTGCGTACCATGCGCTAATGTTTACAGTGTATAGCAATGGCTCGTAGACTAACAGCAGCACAGTTGTCCAAAAAAAAGAAGTACAATACTCGAGTTAATGTGTGTATTCACACACCATTCACACACATACCTGATGCTATGGACCTTTACATTTTCGACAGTAGCCTGCTCACTGGGCTGTTAGCTGTTAGCTGCAGAGCTAATATCAGGGCCACATTCTAAGAGTAAAAAGCTAGGCAACCATAAACAGAAAAGCAACAAAACTTATATAGCGTTAAGTTGACTTACTTGTCCAGGAAGAGTTGGTACTAATCCAGACATAATTTTCAGCCGTTCAGCAAAACCAGCTCTGTATTGCCCCAAATTGAGGAAACAGTCTTTGGCAAAATGTTTGGTGCAGACATAAATTTTTAGGAAGTTGTGTTGGCGCATTTCCAGAAAAAAACTAAACTATCCCACTGGTTCTTCCGAGGCTTGCGTGAAGGAACAAAAAAAATACATTTATGCTCGCTTTTACATCTAAGCACCCAGCAACTGCCATGCTTCGCTTGTTTGCAAGCCAGGGGAGGGGTGCGAAATTCTCTGGGCGGGTAAAGAACGAGAAAGGGGAGGTAACCTTTCCCCCTGTGACATCATGCGGGGCCAAATTCCAGACTGGACCACCTGAGCTGTCGCTCTCTGAACGGCGGAGCAGGATGATCAAAG
>JBBPCX010000040.1:20577581-20580206 GCA_037974365.1 Hydrocynus forskahlii
GTGTACGATCTATCTATCTATCTATCTATCTATCTATCTATCTGTCTGTTCACCCTTCTGTCTGCCCATCCATCCATCTATCCATCCATCCTTCCATCCACCTATCCACAACCCCAAAACTAAAACTTTTAAATAGATTTCTATCATAGAGTCCAGTGGTCAGACTGTTGAGGCAGCAAAGAACCTAACTTTATAAAAAATACATTTTTAAACGGAAGGTCACATCCGAGATCACATTACATTAAAGCTGTTGGCAGGATGGCGAGCTGATCAGCGAACAGGGTTACAGAGTTACAGTAAGAGCTGCAGGATTAAACTGGGCTCAGATTCACCCAGCAGAGAATTACAGACCAGCACACAACACTCAACTTTCCACCCAAAAACAATCACTGAACTGTTGTCAAAGATGCAAACCAACTCCTTTCAGTGTTAGGAAAAATATATCAGAGAGAACTTCCCATTAAACTGGTCAGGCTGGAGAACAGACCTCTGCAATTTACATACACACACGCGTGGGCGGAGCCCACATTTAGCCCTGCCCCTTCCCATCAATTTTGGGAAAGATCATTAACAGCGCATGACTCTTTAAAGATCAGTTAGATTAACAGAGAGAGCGGGGTAAAGAGAAGGAGGGAGAAAGATGAAAAGTGGAGGGGAGAGAGAATGGAAATACACAAAGTGAAGGGAGAAAGAGAATGGTGTGGAAAGAATAAGTAAAAAGAAGATCAAGAAAAGGAGAGAGAAAGAAGCTTTACTCCTTCTTTTTATCTTCGTCTTCTTCTTCTTATTACTATTACTATTATTACCACTATAGCCAGGCCGATGGCTACAGAGAAAGAGAAAGAGAGAGAGTGAGAGTGAGAGAGAGAGAGAGAAGAGAGAGAGAGAAAGAGAGGGTGTGAATGAGTAGTAAAGTTGATGTGTGGAGGTAAATTGGACTTGCTCTGCTCTCAGTCCAGTCCACTCGATCAGCCCAGCTGGGGTTAAAGGAGGAGAGAGGGGGAGCGAGGAGGAGAGGAAAGGGGGAATACAGGATCAGGTAGGGGGAATGGAAGAGAGGGGGAAGAGAGGAGGAGAAAAATCTATGCAGCGAGGGAGGCAGGCCGAGCGCGGAGTCTGCACAGGCAGACAGCAATCAATAAATCAATAGGAAACGCTGGTTGGCTGCAGAATGAGGAGGAGGAGGCAGAGAGAGCATCTGAAGATGGATGGACAGAGAGACGGCCGAGAGAGCAAGGGCCAGAGGTGAGGCTCACCTTCAGAGAGAGAGAGAAAGAGAGAGAGAGAAAGAGAATGAGAGAGAGAGAGAAAGAGAAAGAGAGACCTACAGGGAGACCTGTGCTTATTATGAAGTTAAACAGGGCAGCCTAAACATTCTCCTCCACATCTCACCATCACAACTTTCTCCTTCTCTCCTCATTCTACATTTCTCCTTTTTTCTCCTTTCTTCCATCTTCTGTTTCTTTTCTTTTCATCTCTTCTGTTGCATTGCCTTCTTTTCTTCACACCCATTTGGTCTCCAGCAGTTTAGCCCCACCCAAAATGCCTGCAGCAGGTTAGCCACACCTATTCACCCTACAGCAGTTTAGCCCCGCCCCTACCACGGACTGTTGTTTAGCTCCGTCTCTTTCACCTACAGCAGTTCAGCCATACTTATTCACCCTGCAGCAGCCTAGTCCCGTCCGTTTCACCTACAGCAGTTTAGCTTCACTCATTTCATCAACAGCAGTTTAGCCACACCTGTTCTGTCTAGAGCAGTTTAACCCCACACATTCAGCCAACTGCACTTTAGCCACACCCATTCAGACTACAGCAGTTTAGCCCCGCCCATTCAGACTACAGCAGTTTAGCCCCGCCCATTCAGACTACAGCAGTTTAGCCCTGCTCACTTAGTCTGCAACAGTTTAGCCCCACCTGTTCTGCTGACAGCTGTTTACCCCCATCCATTTCATCTTCAGGAGTTTAGCCACATTCATGTTGGCTACAGCAGTTTAGTCCCACCCATTCACCTTACAGCAGTTTAGCCCTGCCCACTCACCCTACAGGAGTTTAGCCCCACCCTTTCACCTTGCTTTACCTTAGCCCCACATTTTGGCTACAGCAATTTAGCCACACTCACTCAGCCTACAGCAGTTTAGCCACACCCATTCAGCCTACAGCAGTTTAGCCCCACCCACTATCTACAAAAATTAAGCACCATTTATTCATTCTACAGCAGTTTAGCCACACCCATTCAGCAAACAGCCGTTAAGTCCCGTCCATTCCCAATGAGCAGTCTGTAGAGCTACTGGAGTGGAAAATGTGGAAAAACCATTAAAAATGTTGCTTTTCATGGTTGTCAGGAATCAAACGCAGCCTTGCACTCTCAGAAAGCATCCAAACATCCAAAACGTGTGTCTGAAGACCCCTTTTGCCGTTGCGCTAATATAGTTTCATCCCTCTTTGCGCAGAAGAAAATGGTGCCCCTGCTGCTCTGCTGTTTAAAAGCAGGGGAATGTGTGTTGTGGAATTTGATTATTGCTTATTTAATTTCTGGGCAAATTAATGCAAGACCTCGCAGTAAAAGCGGCGGAAACCTGAAACTGGAGATTTTGAGTGGTGTGATGGTGGCGGAAACCTGGGGGG
>JBBPCX010000040.1:20580306-20595151 GCA_037974365.1 Hydrocynus forskahlii
GGTGGAGGGTGGGGGCTGGGGGAGGGGTTGGGGGTGGTAATGCATTTTCTTAGAAACTATAATCCCTATGAGGGGCTTACATTGAATATGAAAACAAAAAACAAAAAACATAGTATATATAATAGTAAAGAAAGGCATTTTTTTTTTTTCTTTTATAATAATACTACTAATAAAACACCAATAATAATCACAATAAAATACCAATAATAATAACATTATTATTATTATTATTATTATTATTATTATTATTATTATTTCATGGTAATTTGGAAAAGGCAGCTTACACAAATCTATGAACAAGGAAAAAGTTATACTCTTAATATTATTTTCTAATTATTCTTTTCACTTTTTGTACGAGGGCGGGGCTGTATATATTTTCTAAGAAACAAATCCCTATTACGGGTTTAAATGAAAACAAGAAATACAAATGTAGAAATAAAGGCACATCTTTTGTTTTTTTTTACTGTTTTCTTTTATGTATTATCAGTATTATTATTATTATTATTGTTGTTGTTGTTGTTAACTGTTATTCATAACTGTATTTATACCCCAAAAGTTTTGTGTATATAGCACAGTGTATTTCATATTGAGTTTTTTTCTACAGGTTTTTGTTGGATTTATTTATACTTATATATTATTATTTATATATTTTTATATCGTTTTATATTGTTTGTGTTATATTGCTTATATGTCTATGCAGTCATAGCATAAGCCATTTCCTCCATACATGCATGCCCAAATAGCTTACAGAAATATAAGAGTGACTCTATAAACAAGGAATATCGTAGACTCTTAATATTACTGGAAATGGTCCCTCAGACAAGCATTTGGGTGCGTTCAGCCCGGAAACAGATGAGAAGTGAATTTGTTACGTAACACCTCAGGTCTTAGGTTTCACCACACAGCACCAGCGCTAGATGGCGCTGTTCATAGAAGAAACAGATCTTATTAAAAAAAAAAGGCATACTGTGTACTGCACGCCCTTACATCAGTATACCCAGTAGGCCTTAGTTACCGTTGCAGTGTACTGCAGGACATGGGTGTGACTAGACTGTGTCAACATCAGAGTCTAAGCTGTTCAGACAACCCCTGATAAACCTGATTCATTTTCTTAGGCCTACAGTCATTGCTCAGCAACCATTGCTATAACTTTCCTCCCTACCATATAGCACAGAGCTCTGGCTGCACCCTGGAACTTTGTAGATCTTTGGCCAAATATCTGGATTCAGGTTGGAACACTACTCTTGGGTCCAGAAGCCCAATGCCCTGCATGCTGTAGTGTTTTCAGTTCTTGAACACACCTACTTCAGCTCATTTAGAGATTGTTAATGAATGGATTAGTAAGACCAGGTATGTCAGGGATCACCAGAAAGCTGTAGAAACCAAAACTAGTAAATACGACTCAATTTGGGTATGTTGAAAGATGCAGGTATCATACAGAACAAGGAAGCATGGAGGTCTGCAGATTATCTACTTTTTCTTTGCTACACATATTAATATATACATTTTAAAATCACAATAAATTTTTTTAAAAATCGCGATTAATCACATGGTTTTCTGTGATTAGTTGCTTTGTTATACGCAAGATTAAATTATTCAAAAGTAGTGTATTGCGCGCTTTTATTTTGCTATATGAACAAAAGTGCAATAACGGTTGGTTTGCAAACACTTTAAACAAATAAGGAGCTTTTTAACAGCAGTGTTCCTTTAACACAGTTACACAGCTGCAGTTCGAATATTTTTCCGTAAATCTCAACTTAAACAATAATGTAATCAAATCCAATATAAAACCAAAGCTATTTGCCACTGCAGGGCATTCACGTTTTATCTAGTTTGTTATAGAAAAACAAGGTGCCCTCCGAGTCCAGAGTATGGGGGACAGAGCCATTATAGCAGTTGTAAAGAGGGACCAACTCTATATAAAAAGGCTGTGTATCTGAACGCAGTGTCATTATAGTCTCAATTGGTGTAATGGTCAGGTGTCCCATTACTTTCGTCTACATAATATCCCATTCTATTTGCATCCCATTCTATTTGCTGTGCTTTTCTAGAGGGATTATACAAGCTGAATTCATTCATTAGAAGGGATGTCTGGGTGTCATTAGAAGGCATATACCATGATACACGGTGATACCCCATTTAGCAGTATATCCTCTGCTATTTTCAGTAGATCTATGGTACAGTGTAATGCCCACAAAATAGAGTGTTTCTGTTACCAAGCAGCTTGTTTTTTTGTTTCATTTTGTGCACTTGGTATCCTGCACCTGATAACTGTAGCATATGTAAATACCTGGGTGCTTTATTCTGAAAGAAAAGTTTAAAATCCTAAAATTCAGGTTTGTAAAACATTATTTTAACTCCAGAACTCAGGAGGAGCAATTTTATTAATGTACCCAGCTTTTCTTAAAGGTGGCAGAGACATGTCAATGGTTTCAGACACAGTGAATGGTTTCATTCAAAAGTGAAGCAAATGGCCTCTAGATATTCAATCAAAGATATTTGACATATTATTAATTTCATTTTGCAATTTGAAAACCATAACTGTTTCTTTTATACATTTATACATAGAACTGGACATAGACAACAATATTGTTATTTTGCATATAATATTGCATATAACATTATGGTAAACCTTTAGCTTTAATTTGAAGGTAGTCACATCCAAGTTGGGTGAACAGTGCAGAGAATTGCTAGGAAACCATAGACGAAGCTACTTTCACAGCATGCTTCAGGTCCATTCTTCTTCAAATCCTTTTACTTCTGAAGCATTTGGTTGTATCTTAGCAGAAACACTTCAGAACTCATCCTGCTGATTCAGCTAGCCGTCACATCATCAGTAAATACACAGGAAACAGTTCCACTGGCAGTTATACATGCCCACACCAGAAAACTGCCTCCACAATGCTTTGCAAATGAGGTAGCAAGCTTTGGAATCATGAGCAGTTCCTTCACATCTCCATGCTCATGCCATCTTGTGAAAGTTTACTTTGGTCTCATCTGTCCATATTTGTTTTCCAGAACTATTCAGAATATGTCGGCCTGGTGGCCTGGTGGTTAGAGAGCTCCCCCTGTGATCAGAAGGTTGTGGGTTTGAACCCCAGGACTGTAAATGGTGAGGCGCTGCGTTCCTGGCTGGCTACTGCTTCACTTGGTGAATGGTTTAAATACAGAGAACAGTTTCATGCTGTTCCCACAGTGTACTGTTGTGTGGTGTGTTCACGCATGAAGAGTGGACATTTTACACTATTAACTCTAATCTGTCTTTTCTGTTTTGAGGCTTTGACTCAAATTCAGCTCCCTCCTGGAGGATGTTCTTGATCTGGCCAACTGTTTTGATGACTTTTTTCTTCACCAAAGAAAGAATTCTTCTGCTATTCTCCACAGTTGTTTTCTGAGCTGTTCTGGGCCTTGTGGTGATTCTTTTTTAAGAATGCACCAAACAGTTCCTTTGGTTTTACCATGAACTATTAACATGAAATCCAAAGGGCTGTGAGGCACATCAGCCTAAACCGTTTATCTGCTTGTTGGAAACAACACATCTGGGAACAGCTGAGCAGACTATTGTCCAAGTGTGTGTGTGTGTGTGTGTGTGTGTGTGTGTGTGTGTGTGTGTGTGTGTGTGAGGAAACATTACTGCTCATGCAATGTAATGTTTCATCTGAAATCAAGGGTATTAATTAAGGCATTTGTCTCTTCTTTGTAAAGTCTACACAAACTAAGTCTCTAGTTCACATGTGAGCAATTTCACACCTGTATCAGCTAAGTGTTGAATTAGCAGGTGTCTACATACCTTTGGACATATAGTGTAGTTACTATAAGAAGTGTGGTTTGAAATACTGCTCAGATAATTTGCATTAACAACGTGTGTGCTCCACTCCCTCTTAGCAAAAAGTTCAGTGCTTTCCTTTTTGTTTGGGTTTGTGGAGGGCGTTGCTGCAAGACTTTCAGTTACTAAAGGCAACTGAAATGACTAATATCAGATGTGACACTCCCAGGGCAGCGTGCCTCAGCAGTTAACTGACATACAGTTTGTACCAGACTAGTATGTGGCTACATTTACTCATTATAGCTACTTGAATCCTCATGGGTCTAAAACTAAATCCCCAGGCACCTGTCATGCCTTTGTTGATTGGAATACATAAAATACATCAGATTAAGAGAAATGCTTTGAATGCTTTTCACCCAACAGCTGCTTTAAGAATTCTGTTAAATAATATCATTTTGTGGATCTTGTCAGTCTGACTCTTTCTGTCAACTTAGGTTTATTTTGTCTATTTAACATTCTCTTCGTGTTATCACACTGGTAGATAGTAATCATGAGTGCTCAGTGTCATAATTGGAGTGATCATGCTCTATAACACCTACTTCACAATACATTAGTTTAATTTAGATATTGATCATTTTTAGGAAGAATCCTAACATTTTTGACTACCTCACCACTCCCGTTCTGGGGGTTAAATAAACTTGGCTTATCAAACTAAGACTGAATGTTGACAGCATCTTTCACTTTTAGTGCTGGCGTGCAGTAAAGTTTCTTGTGGTTAAAAGGGGAAATTTCAGAAAGGCAGAAAGTGAAAACACAGCAAAATTCTGACATGTAAAATCTCACCATGTATTTAGAACGGCTCGTCTGAGGACAGTATGTTGTGCATTAAGAAGGGTGTGATGTTTTGTGTCTGTGACCCATGGCCATGATAATGATCTGTTCTGTCCTCCTTGTCTAATGATAGTATGGCTAATCTGTTAGGGGGTAATTCATTTGGTTTGTAGCGGCAGAACTCGATTCTTCACTTGCAGAACCACTTATTTATTTATGTGTTTGTTTGTTTATGATTGGTGACAACACATTTTATAGGGCTGCATAATGCAGACCAACTAAATTGGTGAATAGAAAAATGACTAATTCTAATATTTTCATGAGACTGGCTCACATGTTCTATAGATTTTCACTGACAAAATGTTACAGCATTTGTTTTTCAATTGCTTAGGCACAATTATGAAAGAATCCATTTTGTCAAATCATTACATGTAATTAGCAGAATCACACACCCAAGTGGCAGAACACTTCATCTTTTGCAAAATAAAACACTTAATTCAAATACACAATTAAGTGTATGTAACACGATAATACACAGTTATTTATAAAACGCTATTTAATCTTCATATTGCATCAGAGTCATATGATCTAATTCTGTATGAAGGAATTACACTCTACTTAGCTCATCCTACAACACTTTTAGTATTTCTACTTTCATAATGATCACAAATTCACCAAACACAAGACCAGTTCTGCAGGCTGATAAATTTCTCTCCATATACTCAAGTCAATACTGAACATCACAGTGAGCATTCAGAACAATACACATCCCAGTTTTCATACTACTACCATACAGTTTTCAGACAAAAGCAGAAAAAACTGTATCAGGTACAATTTAAAAAAGACAATCTATTTGCCTAGCTGGATCTGGCCATAGACAACAAGGGAAGAACCTTCATGAATGTTGATTCTGTCCTTGTTCAATTAAATTGCAGGCCTCCTCCTTGGCTTGCAAGGGGTGTCTGGACATAAGGCTGGAGATAAACCTTCCACCGTCATGCTTTGAAAAACTCTTCGAAGGAGTTTAGGAAGGGGAGTATGGTGGAAGGTTTTAGACTGTGAATGGTGGGTGTTGATGAAACCAGTTTGGACCAGCGGAGATCGGTCGAACGATACAATGTCCCAGGCGACAATGTATAACATCTGGTCCACCTGGTTTGCTGCTTTGACAGTATTGTGTAAACTGGCTAAAATGTGAGAATGAGGCAGTGGAGGGCCTCATTCTGTGTCATGGCAGTGCAAAGGGTAATGTTATCTCCAAGTTAGCCTGGTACACTGAGAATTGGCTTGTGGGCAGTGATGTCTCTCCCTATTCTTCTGACTTTTTGAGGTTAAAGCAAATCTCATCCATGTATAGAAACTCATGAGGGAATTCCCCAGTGTCTATTTGCTAAAGTCTCTGAAATACAGTAAAAGATAACAGTATATTGAACACAGTATTTGGGAAATCATTTAATCACGTGCCGTGCTGATGGCCTAGTGGTTAGGGGGTTTCCCCTATGATCAGAATGTTATGGGTTCAAATCCCTGGATTGCTAGTGGCTCCTCTAAGGTGCCCTTGAGCTAGTAGCACCTCTGAAGCCAGTGAGTGGGTTAAATACAGAGGAAGAATTTCACACTGTGCACACTGTGGCTGTGGTGTGTTCATGTGTGACTAACGGTCACTTTACACATCACTGCTTATGTCAATATTATTGATCTACTACTGATCTCTGTTATGAGCAATAACACACTCCTAACCACTATTTGTGCTATTAGTCAATCAGTTAACTAAGTTATTTGCCTATAGTATTTATACCCAGTATTTCTATATATAGCACAGTGAATTTCATGAAGAGCGTCTACAGAGTATTTCTGCAGTTTTGTTGGATTTATTTAGACTTTATATTTTATATTGTTCTTGTCTCTGTGTGTCTGTGGAGTCAACCGCCTATCCATAGACCAAACAAGATACATGTAGCCAGCTGTAAATGATCACAGTAATGGGTACCAAAATGCTTATGCAGTACGCACAGTAAGCTACTGATTTACTGGAGACAGAAGACATGTTAACTGTTTTCTTGATGAAGTGTCTAAATTACTGATGCCACTGTGTATCTGCCGAGATTTGGCTGAGCTCTCAGTCCAGCCTCCTTCAGTGTTAGACATGTGGTCGACTGGTGTAATCATGTGGTCGCCTGGTGTATTACGAGTTTCATTTGATAAATTCAGTTCTCTCCTTTTTTTTCTGCCCCTCTTCTGAGTCTTCCTCTACCTCTGTCTCTACCTTGGCCTCGGCCTCAACCTCCTTCTCCTCCTCCATTAACTCTCTCTCTCATCCTTACTCTCCCTCTTCCTGGCGCCTTCCATTTTTGTTGAAGCCAGGTTAACTCAACTGTTGCCTTTTTAAACCTGATGGGTGTGTCTACATTTAAGCCATTACGTGTCTGCACACCTGGTGGTTGTGTTTAACCAATTGATTCATTGATGTGGTCATTTGAAAGCCAGTGCTTTGACAGTGTTTTGCAAAAAGTATGAGGTTGACAAAGTAAAGTAAAGAGGCCTCTTATAGTCATATGTGAACGTAGTCTGGGCTACTGAGTGTATGTTTCCACTAACTGTGGAATACTTTTTAGTATGATTTTAGTGCTTAAGCAGTTGAAAAAACGTCAGTTACTCAACTGATATTATGATGACTTCAAGGTCATTAACATCGGTGAACAAAAACTACAGCTCCTCTGCTTTAGTGAAAGTACAGACACCTTTAATAAAATATTTAAGTAAAAGTAGTTTCTGTTTGTGCTTGGCTTTAAGTACTTGCATGTGAATATGTTGAAGCATCAGGTAAACACATAGTTTTTTGAAGTTATTTTATTTATCATATATATTGTTTTGTCAGCTATATTTTTATGGTATTTTGATGAATTTTAATTTTACTATGCTGAAAAAAAACAATTTAGAGTTTTGTAAAAAGGATACATTTCATTTATCTGCAGCCTAAATGTACTAAAAGTATAAAGAGGTTAAACACACGGATGAGTTAACAGTAAGAGAAGGGAAAGTCTTGTCATACAACACCTACCTAATGATAAATACACAGTAATACACAGTGTTTACAGTAATCCTCATCATCCATCCTCTGCTCTCCCCAATTTTTCAAATTTTAACCCCCCCAAGTGATTACAGTATGATCATGTGAGTCCAGGCACGAAACATATGTATTGTTAGATAGATGGATGGGTGGATGGATGGATGGATGGATGGATAGATAGGTGAATAAATACATTGATGACCATCAAAATGAACAGCATGCATAATTTATAATCAGCGTTTTGTTTGCTTGGTGTAGCAATAGCACATTCTTGCCACTAGATGGAAGTGTAAGCCAAGAATTCCAGTGTACTGACCCTGTTCTGACAGTACATCATCCTGTATATTTAAATTATCTTGAGGTTCAGTGGAAAGAGTACTAATACAGCTGTTTACTGATGTTCTGTATTCATCATTCTTTACAAATGTAAACCTTTACAAATATAAACCAAATATAAACCGATGTGTCAAATCAAAGCGGTGTCCTTAATATACAAAAAATCTATAATAATTTTTGTAACATAATCGTTAACTGAACGTCACTACTGCACATATGCTTAAGCCTAAAATACATTCTATATATTGCACAGCTTTAATATCATTTGATACAAATGAAGCAAAATAACATTTCAGACAAAGAAAAGTAAGACGGAGTGTTTCAGAAAAAGAAAAAATGGGGCCATTTGTCCCTCTTTTTATTTTCCTCTTCCTCCTCTTTTTTCTTTCATTCTTTCTTTCTTGTCTCCTATTTCTTCCTCCTTTTTACTATTATTGCTCTCTCTCTCTCTGTCTCTCTTTCTCTCACTATCACACTGAATCCAACTCTTCCCTCAGGCTGTTGATGGCACAAATTATTTCTGAGGTTAGTGTCCTGTTTATGTGTGTGAGTGTTTGTGTGTGTGTGGAAAATAGAGAGAGAGGGAGAGAGAGAGAGAGAGAGAGAGAGAGAGAGAATAGGAGAGGAATTTGGATTATTCAGTATAAAGGAGGAACTACACAGATAAACACACACCTGCAGCCCTGATCTGGCTTCTGAAATCCCACCATATCTGAATGCGTATTAGTGTAATATGATGTGGTAACACACAAAGGAAGAGAGAGAGAGAGAGTGTGTGTGTGTGTGTGTGTGTGTGTGTGTGGCACGAGGGGGTTGATTGTCAGATAGAGAAATGAACTGAAGCATTCATTATTAATGTTGATTGAGACAGTCAGTGCTCAGGGCAGGAGGATGTAATTTGATAGCCATCTGGAGAATAAGCAATAAGAATCAGCCTGAAAATGATCCTGAGTACAGAAGGTTGTGCTGCTCTTACGGAGGCTGTTTTCTTTAAGCTTATGAACAAATGCTGCATAAAACCAAACACTGAGCACCCTATCTATTATCATTAGGCCGCTAATGTATGGAGGCCTTTTCTCGTACCATGCTTATTGTATGCAGTGTGACACACACACACACACACACACACACACACACACAGTAAGCTATGCACTCACACATGGCCTCTCAGCCACATCCAGATTGTGAACATTTTCATTCCTGATTCATTTGTGATTCAGTAACTTGCAGCAGTTTATCTGCATAGAGAAAAACAGGCTCACTCTGCTGCATTTAGTTTTCTCCTTTAATAATAAAGCATCAGTAACAGGAGGGCGTCTCTCTAAATATCTGCCCCCAAGCACTGCTTATCATTCAAATCTTGGGAATCACTGTTTAATGGTTGCAGGTACGCCTATAAAATAATTTTGACATTTTAAATCATTCCGAATGTGTCCAGATTAGTAAACGAGGCACTCCCAGCGTGACAAGTGATTCAAACTTCAGTGGATATCAAAGATTTTATGATACCTTTGAGATATGCTTCAAAGGCAGCGATGTCACAACATTGCCAGGATACCGACAGCACATTGCTGGTTGCTGGGATTTAACTGTGTTAATGTTCGCTATCAGTGTCTTCCTCCTGAACGAAAGTGACAGCTAAGACTATTGCACAATTGCACCTTTTAAAATTAAAGTGTGGTATTTTACATATACATTCTTCTCACAGAAAAGAGATCTAATACCCGCAGTGTTGCATTGGCTAGGCTAGCAGCTGGTAGCCTAGTGGTTAGGGAGTCTGAGGTACCTTTGAGCAAGGTATCGTCCCTACACGCTGCTCCCCAGGGGCTGTGTTCCTGCTTCACTTGGTGAATGGGCAGCTTCACTTGGTGAATGGGTTAAATGTAGAGAAAGAATTTCACATTGTTCAGGTTGTTCATACTGTGTGCTGTGGTGTGTTCACTATACGGGGCCACTTTACTTCACCTAAGCATTACATACTGGCATCGGCCAGCTACTGGCCTTAGCTACTTAGTTCAGACTAAACCGTCTGTGAATGGGCTGAGCTAAACTCCTGTAATCAGAATAGGCAGATATGTGCAAATGTATTGGTGAAAACTGAGTTCAAAACAAGACATTTTTGCAACTTAGATTCTGTATATTGACTGTAAGTGGAGCGCTAAGGGTATGTTTTGAATTTTTTTGCAGTGTTTACATCTTACATTAAACTAATTTTAATAAGGGAGGACAAATTAGTTCATTAACGTTAATTTTGTAAAAGTGAGGGCAATTTGGTTTTCCATGAGCTGGACTCTTCAACAGTGAACTGATGCTTGAGGCTCACTTTGTGGTTCCTCACTATCACACTGGTAGAACCATTAGAGAACCTCCATGAACCCTTTTTATAAAGAGCCTTTCTCTGAGGAACTTGAGGAACCTTTAAATACAACATGCTGTTGAGCCATTTTGAGTTCTTCAAGCCAACATGTCCTAATTGGTTCAGATTAATGCTGGGCAACGATTACATTTTGTTAATCGTGATTAATCGCATGGCTTTCTGTGATGAATCGTGACTCATCGCATTGTTATACGCAAAATTAAATAATTAATTAAAAAGGAGTGTATTGTGTACTTTTATGTTTAAAGTTCTGCTATATGAACAAAAGTGCAATAACATTTGGTTTGTAAATACTTTAAACAAATAAGGAGCTTTTTAACAGCAGTGTTTCATTTTACCCAGTTACACAGTTACCGTTCAAATATTTTCTGTAAATCTCAATTTAACCATTAATGTAATCAAATCAAATATAAAAACGAACCTATTTATCTAGTCTGTAATAGAAAAAAAAAGTTACCCTCAGAGTCAGGAGCATGGGGGTGGAACCATTATAGCAGCTCTAAAGAGGGACCAACTCGATATGAAAGTCTATGAATCTGAATGCAGTGTCATTAGAGTCAGTTGGTGTAATGGTCAGGTGTCCCATTACTTTTGTTCACGCAGCGCTCTAGGTCTCGGCTGGTTTTCGCGGGGGTCAGGCGTCCCATGACTTTTGTCCATATAAAATATGCCGAGATGTAGAGCCATAGACAGGATATCTCATTATTGATCCATTCGCTACACAACATCAACAATTAAGGGAAACAGCGTATAATGGACATTAGTCTTATTACAGCATGTTCCTACGGTATTTTTTTCATGGAACCAGCTTGCAGATCTCTGTTGTCATGGTCTTTGGCCTCATCCTTTATAGAGCCACATGGTGAGGGGCCAGATGGCTAAAATGGACTCACGAGAGGAAAAAATAAACAGCGAGAGAGGGAGAGAGAGATACAGACAGAGAGAGAGAGAGATTGCTAGATTTGAATGAAAGAGAGAAAGGAGGGATTCCGGGTCTGCAAGGTCATGTTCTATACAGCTAACAGCAGCACTCAGCTTCACCATCTGTAATCAAACATTAATGAACACTCACCCTGTCTGTCTCCCTCCATAAGGTAATCAAGCGCAGTTTCTCTGTCTGCCTCTCTTTTCTCTCCTCTCCTCTCCTCACATTCTGTTCTGTTCAGTGTAGATATCCTGGACGTCTCTATTTCTCTCCCTCTCTATGTTCAGTCACAATCTTACTGTAGTTTAAAAAGATTCTTATGTGGAAAAAAAAATCTTAACTAATGTACAATAATGGGCACACAATCATGGGAAAAATTCCACATATTTTGGTATGTTTGTATTCTGAATTCGTTGTAATGTCACAAAAACCAAAGCATTTACATACATTGACCTGCAGAGCTTTATTTAGACTCACTATACTATATTTTATATTGTTCTTGTCTCTGTGTCTCTTGTGTGTCCGTGCAGTCAGACCACAATCAATACAATTTTCTGATTCTGATTCTTTTCAGCCCGTAGGAGTTCAGGCTTATAAAAGTTAGAAGGAGAGTTTTTTGCTGGACTTCTTTTTTGAATGATGAACAATACAAGGATCAGAGCAGAGTCCATTTACATCTATCAATCATAATGGACAGTAACAAAACCTTTTAACTGCTTGCTTCACGTGTCCTATGATCTCTTGAAGCATGGGCTGTACACGCCCTCAGAGCATAGCACAGAATCAAGAAGGACGTTCTTGTGCAGGCAGAGAATGTTTTGGACCTAGGCATGTAGCTTAGTCCTCCGTGTATAATATAGTCCTCCAGGTGGAGTAAAGGTACACAGATGTGTTAGTGATCATTGCTGATTATGTGGCTACTTTGCACATACATATAATAATTGAAGTAGTTAAGAAAAATCCTAAAAATGCTGGACATGACCCCTTTAATGCGATGGGATTTTATTCTAAACTGATTTAGGACCACCTCCATTGCTTCCGAGCCTCTGTCTCATGACATTGACATCTGTCTGTTTGCCCACAGTGTTAAAAAAGACATTCTGTCCGCAGTGGCGATTTGTATGCTGTGGCGTGGTACAGAAAAGCGCACTGTCATTCTGTTGTCCTCTGTTGAGGACTCTGTCCATTAACCTGGATTATCTCCAGCAGTGGTCCTTGCAGTCACTTGACCCAGCGGGCAACCTTGGCACACCGCTGATCAATACGGAAGCCATTCAGCTGGTGCTGTACAGCCTGTAGGAGAAAGATGGGGCACTCCCTAAGCCCTGTGTGTTTTCAGTCGCTCCATATGTTTGTGTATGTGGTTGCTTCTAGACTGGAATCAGCTTGCAATTATTTAAACCACTCTGGTTGCAGATGAAGGTGCAGCCACACAAGTTTCACATAATTTATTGGAAGCTGTTAAAAAATTGTCCATGATACTGAATTGAGCAGCAGATGGTTATAAAATGTCGAGGGGGAGAGCTGCATGGCAAAGAGAATTAAAGGACGCATGTCGGACATATTTCTTTGTACAAATAAACATACCTTACTCATTTTTTAAACTCTCTCCATCCCATAGAATTCATAGAACTAAACAGGGTGGTATTTTTTTTTGCATTTAGCACTGATACATGTGAATGGATTAGATACAGCTTGGCTGTCCTGCATTGCACCTTATATTATCAACATTGCAAAAACCAGTGCATTCAAAACAAGCTGTTTTTGCAGCTTAGTTTCCATATATGGACTGTATGGACTGGAGGGTGAATAGTTTCAAAAGTGGTGGTCAGATCTTGAGGCAGACAGCAAAAACGGTATTGAGTATAAACAGCTATTTTTTATAATATCTAATTTAGACTGTATTGTACTGTGCTATTGTATATTAAATTACAACATAAGTAGTTTACCAAACTGGTAAACTGTTGTGTGTGTGTGTGTGTGTGTTTGTGTGTGCACACACACACACACATATATGTACATTTAAGACATCATGACTGCTGGTATTGTCCTCTGTAAAAACCAATCTGCCTCCAACAATGCAGTAATCCAGCATGTTGTGACTCCAGAGATATTGATGTGTAGCTTATGCCACTTCACCCCTCACTGGAAGTGGATGACCATTCCCACCAACAAAGAGGGGCTCTTTCCAACCCTGACCACCCTGGTCCAGTTTTGGCAACAATCACTGATAAAAAATGGAATTTGCTCAGTGATGGGGCCAGCATTCGAGGGGCTTAAGCCCTCCGTGGTGGCTCTGTGTGTTTGATAATGTCGGGGTGGAATGCTTGCCACCCCAGTGCTCTCTCTGTGCTCTCCCTCTTCCAGCCTGCAGCTAATCGCATTGCAACACAGCAGAGGATTCATAATTACATATTTGCTGTCTGATGCGCCTTGCTGGTGCCAGTGGGAAACAGACCAGACTCGCTGTAATGAGGGGGTCTCAGTCTGCATGGAAATATGCCAGAGAGACAGACAATTTGTGGGTATTTTCATTGCAAGTCTCCCACCCAGGTGCCAGCTATACCCTGGTAAACTGGGGCTCTAGTTTCTACAGTGGTTCCTGATCCTGGCCCTGGAGTACCCCCTGCATGGCATTTCTGGTATATTGCTGTAACTAGACAGGCAGGGTTGGACGAGTCAGGTCTACCTGGCTAGCCCTGCAGCATAAAGTCTGTCTGATGCCATAACAAACATGTTGCTCAGACTCACCTTCTCCTTCAGTGTTTTTTCTTTGTTTTTTATTATTTTCTACATTATAGATTAATATTGAAAACAAACAAAATGATGAAGGAACACAGGGGATTATGCAGTAAACAAAAAAAGGAGCTAAAGGGGACCTATTATACCTCTTTTTAAACAAGCTATAATAGGTCTCTGGGCTATACAAAATATGTTCATGAAGTTCTTTGCTCAAAATCACTCTCACATAAAGAGATCTCACCAGCTCTATTTGTGACAGTTTCAGTCCCTTTTAAAATGAGCCGTTTAAGGGCTCTGTCACTTTTATGCAAATAAGCTGTTGCTGACCACATTCTTTGTAGCCAACAACACAACGCTTCTTGAGTGATTTGCCTTTACCTGTAGCCATAGCGCTAGGTGTCTTATGCACATGCTCATAAAACCAGCAGACAAAAATGGTGGATCTTCAACTAATCTAGTGGGTGGGGCTCAACAGGTGAGGGGTGGTTCTATGCAAATGTCCTTATTCTGACATCAGGATATAGGAGCAGTCCAAATGGCTCATAGAATGGCTCATGATTCCTGACACCAAAATCTTTCAGTTGATTCACAGTTCACAGTTGATTTATAGGAGCAGTAGAAACCCAAATGGAAATACAAAAGGATGCAAAAATTGAGTTTTGCCGAATATGTCCCCTCTACACAAACCCGAATATGTTTTGTAATAAGGTAATGATAGATGGTTGTTTCTTTTTACTTAGTTAAGTGGTTCTTGCCATAATGTGGAGTAGAACCGTAGTGGAATAGGATCACTAACTG
>JBBPCX010000040.1:20620416-20640092 GCA_037974365.1 Hydrocynus forskahlii
TACTGTTATCATTGGGCAGTTTGTTCAAAAACCTTTCAATTGTACTCTAATAGTTGATGACTGGAAAATTACAATGATTGCAATTCATATAGGTAATTTGGAAAATCTAAGAAAAATATGATTTACATAATAATTTGGAACGCAGTGTAATGAAGTGATTCAGCATTTTGAAAAAAGCATAACTAGTCAAAATAACAATATGTACTATACAATATATTTATGCACTATACAAAGATGATATAAATATAAGTTTAGTTGTATATGAAAATATATACGTATGTACACAGTGGAATCGGATATTTATTGTGAGACTCTTGGTACACTAGACAAGGTGGATGCTGTGTTTACTACATACAAGGCAGAGTAAGATCTGGCTGGTTCAGTTACTTTTCGCTCCTTGCAAATTTTCCCAGTTCCCTGTGGAATATTCCAGTTTTTGAGACAACACTGTGATACTGTAAGCCCAGCTCGGTGCTGTGTGAGAGGGGCACAGAGTTATTCACGAGCCCCTTAAGAGGATTTTCTCCCTGACGACAGCGGAGCCAGGTAGAGAGGTCAGAGCTGGGTGAGCATTAAAAGAGCAGCTTTGCAAGAGTAGAGCCCTGGAAATGTTCAGAGAAACCTTCTGCGCATGCAGCTCGGCATTGTGCTGAAGACCAGCTGGGAAATAAGCTTGTGGGGCGATTATTATTGAGCCTCTCTTTCTCCTTTTTGATCTTTTTTTTCCCTCCATATTTCAGATGAATATTCATGAGAACCGTGTTTTTTAGGGCATCTCTCATTATTAATTAGGTGTAATCCGGAGCAGTGAAAGCGTATGGCGGGAGTTTATCAGGGATTTGGAAGCGGGGCTGTGTGGAAGCTGAACGCGCACTGCAGATTTGGCCTGGGTTTCGCTGTTAGTATTTGCATTACTGCCAGTCAAATTTGCACTGTTGCTGCCACTCAGATTTGGCCTGTGCAAACTTGCCATATGCTGAAATCTAACAGCATACCAGAGGCTTATGGAAATGCAGTCTTTTTTGTACGTTTTGATATCCACAAGTTTTTTTTTTCCTCTCTCTTGCTCTGTGATGTGATGTTTGTTTCAGAATTTTATATATTTAAATTCTGCCCATTCATTAATAAACATCTCCCCAAAAGAGCCATGGAAACCTTGTTTATGTTTGGCGTCCGTGTTTACGTGCTAGGAATGTTTAAATCCTCTGTTGAGGAATTATACATGACTGCAGATGTCGTGTCTGAGCATGGGTTTATTAGGCAGAACACTGTCGCAGTCTTTTACGGTGAGCTGTTATGCACAGAAATGAGAAATGACTTCAGCATGATGCCACTGTCACAGCTATGTTGTTACTACAGTTAAATGTTGCTTTTTTTCTCCTCATAAATGGAGCGTTGTTTCTCTTTCCCTCTGTTTAACTGCAGTGAGTCTGTTGCCCCTTGTTGCTGTGAGTTCAGCTGTTGTAATCAAACTGCTCTAAATCGCTCTAAAGTTGTAAATGTAAACAAATCCCAGCTTCGGCATCTGCTTGGGCATGAATAAATCATCACAGTTGTTCCTCTGCATTCGTTGTCTGATTAGATATGTTACAGATTTTGTCAGTGTTTTGTGGTGGTTTGTGTTCCTCTTGGTTTAAATCATTAAATCTGGGATGGTAAGTAATTTCTGAAAGTCAATAAATTGAGACATTATTAAGAAGCGTCTTTTTTCCCATTATTTAAAACCGTGAGTGTAGTGTAAAGACCTTTTTGTGTACCTGCGAATATTCCATTAGTGCCAGAGGGGGTGATAAAGACAAGAACCATTTCACACCAAGCTAGAGTTTTACCGGCAAAGTTTGCAAACGTCTTTCACATTAGAGCTCTTGGTCTCTTGGTTCTACATCGCTGCAGCTCCTGTGAGGCAATGATCTTCTTGTGCTGTTTATTTAGCTTTTTCTGCAAAAAAAAATGTGAAGATTTCAGTGTGTTAAATCTGCAAAACAGTGTGAAAAGGCAACACACAAAAGGCGGCTAAACTATAATTAAGCATAGAAAGTCCTTAGCAAAGTCTTTGATGGCATATGTGTACCAGCACTTTTGGGACTCAGTGCTGTGGTTGAAAATAAACTACCACCAGAACTGGAATTTTGAGTAGTTTCTCAAATCACAGAATGCTTATGTGCACAAAATAAGTGAGAAATTCTGCTTATCGCCTAGGGTCCCAGTTGACGAACATGTATAATTATTTCACAACATGTTACATTGTTGTATCATCTTCACAGATTCGTCTGATGGAAAGGAGAGAAACACTGACATTGATATTTTGTCATATTCTGTAAAAATGTATATCTTTGTTGATGTCTGATCCAGCAGACTTTTCATTGACAACACTCTTCATTGATGACTCTTCATTGCTAACACTTTGCGAACCAACGGGACTATATTCTCTCCTCACTAGAGTAAGCAGGGAATTCGGCTAAGCTAAAAGGCTCCAGTAATATTCAGAGTAAACTTAGTGTTTACAGTTACTCTGTTACTAAAGGATTCAGCATCCAAACTGACATTTGAAGTAACGAGTAGGACTTAAATGTCTCTTACAAAGTTCAAATATCTGTTTAATCTAGAGTTGCTGTAAAAGCACCACTGTTAGCTTCGTACTAACGCAGTAGAAAAGCCCCTGTTGCCAGGCTGGCAGAAATCAGGATTAACTTGAAGGTGAAAACCTACTCTCAAAAAATTGACATTGTTTGTGCATTAAATGTTCCTGAGTAATGACATGCTTTGCCTGAATTTGCTCAAGATTGTGTGACAGTATCTGGTCTTTTAGTGTAAACAAGCTTAATAAGTCTAAGGTATGGTTTCACTGTATACTCCATTATGGATTTCTCCATCATTGGACAGTGTTCACCCTTGGTGCACTGCCTTTACTGACTGTTTTGCAGTGAAGGAAAGTGCAATACAGAATGGTTTTGCTAGTTGCATACCAACCCATTCCTCATTTTCACGCTATACATGCATAAAATAACATGACTGTGTGTGTTTCCCGCTCAAAAGACTGGTGTTTTTAAAGGTATGTCTTGGCACTTTGGTGGTGCGTTGCTGTTTTAAGTGAAAATTTATTGCACTTTTGACCAACAAAAACCGCGTTAAAGTCAGTGGTGTTTTGTTAAAAGATGTTTAGGTGGTTTGTTTCTTTGACACTCATCAAAGTCACAGGACGAAGCTCGAGGTGCTCTAATATTTTGTCATTTTATTTCATTTAAATGTGTTTTGAGTACAGCCGGTCATTTCACATAATCTTATTGATTAATGAAACCAAAAAAATAAACAGTGTCGTTATTACATTACATTCATTTAGGAGATGCTTTTATCCAATACGACTTACAATATGAGGACATTCAAGTTTCAGGACAGAGTTTTCAAATGCTCTTCATTTGGGAGTAGTCCAAGAAGATAGAGTAGTGCATTAGTTACAAAAATCATTTGAGTTCATTATCAGAATTATGTGTTGATGAGCTATTTGACCAATCAACACACCAGGTTAATGGTGTTCATTAAAACATTTTGTTAGAACAAGTGGAGAACAAAGTTAAATATAAATATAGTAGGAATGTACAATGCACAGGCAGGCCCGTTTCCTTGGCCATAAACGATCTGGGTTGCCAGGTAAACAAGCCATTATTATAACCGCAGTCCACCACAGCTCATGCGCCGCCGCCTTTTAAAGGTGAGGTGACGGGCCATTCTGATTGCTTTATTGCATGTTGTGCCCCAAACACACCTCAGAATAATTAAGACAGTTAGGACAACCTTTTTGCGCCTTGCTCTGACCCAAAATCTGTTTTCCATTGTCGAAATAGCAAAATTATTTTAGACCCACACATAAATGCTATCCTTGTGCTTTATGCTTTGTATTAAATCTTCAAAATAGATCCCAAGTGAGAGCAGTGGTCAATAATATAGACTATCGTTACCCATAATGAGCTGTTATTCACAGGGGAGAAAATTACGGGCTTGAACGCATCACGAAGACTGAATTAAGGTCTTATTTGTTGCTGGGGACGTCTGCCCAATATCTGTCATGTATATATCTGCTAAAGCTTATACCTTTAACAATACAAAACATTTGTACAATTTAGAATTTGGAAAGAAATGCGCCTAGTTTAGCATTATAAAGAAATGTAGGGCTACAAATGGAGCATGACATTTTAACACTGTGGCACAGGGTTGGTTTTAAATGGATCTTTAAATGCCATGAAATTTGCAAGATTTAGAATCTAGGCATCTGTCTGATTCCAATACGTTTTTGAATAGGATATCTGCTGGTATGTGTCATTCCAATATCATTGCTTGTTCCTAATTTGTTAACTCTTCACAGTTAAGTCCAGGGAACAAAATTACATCGGTGAAAAATGATAAAATGTCTCCTTTAAATCACTTTTTTTGCAAATCACTTGTGCGGCACACGTTGTCATGTCTTGTTAACTTGTACCAAGCACCACATTATGTCCCAAAGAGAAATTGAAGCGAAGCTTCAATTTTAATGCCTTTATCTGGAAACTTGTTCAACTGGAGAATCTAAGGTCCTTTTGTCTGTCTCTATTTTGTCGTCTTTTTAAATTTGAACTGATTTTCTAAACATTGTGGCACTTATTCTGCTCATCATCTGACCTCATAGTATGATCTCCCGTATCACGTAGCTTAATCAGTTTCAGCCACAGAATTGATATCTTTTTAAAGCACACAAGCACAAAGCACTTCAGTTTGTATATGATACTGATGTTGAGCTGTTCAGAACTAATTGCCTTTAGGAATGTGAATAATGGGTACCCAGAGTATGCAATAATAGTTTATGTGAAGGCGAACTGCATGACCCCACAAATCATGTGCAGAACCATTACGTAACATACATTCATTCATTCATTCACTTTCTGTAACCGCTTAATCTTTAATAGCATCGCGGGTGCCCGGAGCCTATCTCGGGGTCAACGGGCACGAGGCAGGAGATCACCCTGGACGGAGCACCAGCTCAGCGCAAGGTGCACCTACACACCATTCACTCACACACTTAAAACTACGGTTAAGTTAGAATCCCCAGTTCACTTAAAACGCATGTCTTTGGACTGTGGGAGAAACCGGAGATCCTGGAGGAAACCCAGCGCCACCTTCTGCGCCACCGTGGGGCTGTTAAGTAACATTTAAACAGTAAAAACAACACTTGATAAATAACTTTGCCTTGATGTAAGGACACATATACTAAAGTAGCAAACATTTGTTTAATTTTTAACATTTTTAAGAATCATCGTGTAGCTCCAAATGATGGAACTTACTTGGGACTTATGGCAGAAGCTTAAACAAGAGCAACATACATTAAATGCGTAGTGATGCATAATTTTGGATGCCTCAGGTAAAGTTGCATGTTTTGTTGATCCTCTCATTAGACTACGTTTCTGCATATTTAATACACAATTACTGTTTATTTGCTAAATAAAACTTATTGGGGGGAAAAAGCCAGTGGAAAAGTAAGATGTATTTTGCAGCTGCCTCAATAAACAGTTGAATATTTCATAGCTTCTCCTGTCAAAGTGGTAAAAAATGTTAGCTGGCTACGTAAAACGGGTTAATTAGGCTTGAAACATCTCATTCTGTAAACATAGCTTTCATATCAAATACCTTCAGTTCATCCTGGAAACCTGTTCATGCATAACCAGTCTAGTGAAATAAAATGCCATCAGACAAGCCCATTAAAACGTTAAACTGCAGCCTAAAGAGCTGAAAGGTTTTGTCTGTTTGGATGACATATTTTGTCTGTCTCATATTTTATAACTTAATTATCTCTTCATTAACTTAATTCTCTTCATAAAACAGTATCTCAAAACAATACATTTGTGCAAGCCCATTTAATTTAATAAAAAAAAAAAGTTTCTCAAATTTTGAGCAAAAGTCTGTCCATCTGACTGTAACAAAAAGATCAGACTGTTGATTTACATGATTAAGCAAGTTTTCTGCCGCGTCCCAACACTAGTTTCCATTGCATTCAGTGCAATTCTCATGCCATGCCATATTCTTCAAAAGGAAGCTCCAGTTATATCACAGGTGCTGACATAAGGTGGTTATTACTTTTTGAATGTGATTCAGTGCTTATGCGTGTGTTATGAAGTCCCTGTTACATGGTCTTCAAGTGATATGAGGGGTCGTTTGCTGCTGCTGTTTTCCAACATGCAATAGGCAGCTGATTTACAGTGTGTCGGCTCCAGGTCTGCTAACATGCATTTGAAGCATGTTATCTGGGGGAAGATTGCAGGAGAGATTGATGGGAAGGCTTGGTTCCGGCTGCCTGCTGCAGATCATTGTCAGCCACTGTTTCAGATGTGCAAGAGGAGTGATGGATGTCCTGAAACAGCCTTCTCCTGTCCCACTTTCTCTCTCACTTGCTCTCTCTGTCTCTCTCCGTTCTCTCTCTCTCTCTCTCCTTTTTGTTCTCTCTCTCATTCTCTCTCTCTCTCTCTCTCTCTCTCTCTCTCTCTCGCTCTCTCTCTCTCCTCCCCGTTCTCTCTCTCTGCTCTTGCAATGTCTTCTTGAAGAGCATGAATCATAAATCCTGATATGAAAGGGAAGCCTTTGATTAGTGAATAATATTTTGCGCATACGCGCAGTTCGGATACGGGTGAATAATCCTCTCCCCCCCCCCCCCAACTCTCTTCCTTGGAAACCCTTCCTCATCCTCCTCTTCTCCTTCGCCCCCAACTCTCTGGCTTATCAGCAGCTTCACTGAGGGCACGATATCACACTGAGGCTTTTGAAGCACTCCTCATTGAAAGGCTTTTGATTTCACACATTGGCTGCTTAATATTCCAGACTAGTTAGCAATCTTTTCAGAAACCAACAAGGTGCTGAGGATGCGGGCTTGGCCTTTCATTCTTTGACAGCTAGCTGAGACCTTCTCACTCTCCGACCCAATGTGGGGGTTGGAGGGAGCGGGACTCACATACAACATTTCTCTTCTTGTAGGTCATGTGCATGTGAGTTGAAGCTGTAAATTTATTTTTTCAGCTATTTGCGTGGGGTTCGTGTGGAATTGGATGTTCGGGGTTGTCATAGGTGTCTCACACTTTATGTATTTTGGCCTGAACTTTGGCCCTGTTTTAGTTTTCAGCTTACTTTATTTATCCTCCCCACTGCCCTAATGTCCTTAATTTGTTATAGGACCACATATATGCACACCAGTGGTTCGATATTAGCCTGATATCCTAAACAATGATCATAACGGCACAATTCTACTTTTATAGTGGGAGCAGGTGCATGTGTTCCAGATCATTGGTGGCACTATTCAGAACATATTTGTACACAGGCTCGCATTCAGAGCTTTTGTGGCTATTTTCATAGTAAGACACAGCCCTGTGACGCCAAAACAAATGTGTCACAACAGACAAAAGAGCTGTAACATTTATGAAGGGGAAGATGCATATGTGATGTCAAACATGTTGTCCGTAATTGGAATTTATAAATATATGAATAGAAGGAGGTAAAGGGGTGCAGATATTTTAAACAGGAACCTTAAATGTGGCTAAACAGAGATATGTCAGGAAACAGGTGATTACCCACTCATTCTGCCATGGATTTAAACAGAACTAACAACCCACAGCATGTCTGAACTGAGCTGTTTGCATAGTCCATCTTTTTGAACATTAATCTCTTGATTGACACTCATGTTGTACTTGTAGCCTGAGCTACATACTAGTAATCACAGACAAGCAACTAAATGATAGCAAAGCAGTATTGATTTTGGCACATGGCTCATTGTACGTATTTTTGGCTGGGCGTCAGCTACCTGATTGGTTAAATTCAAATAAATCTTACCACCATAAAAAGCAGACATTGAGTAAGGTGATACAAGTAGCCATTGAGTCTGGGAGGGACTAACACAGCTATTTCAAGAATATATTAGTGAATAGATCTGAATACAGTGATATGCAAGTGAAAGTTAAAAATAGTATTTTTAATATGAAAGGAAGAGGGTTTTGGCCTCTACAAATTTTTGGCAAAGCAATGAACATCCATGTGTGGCTGACCTTACAATGTGAAATCCACCCAAATCAATGAAATGGGTGTCATTGAAAACGATGTTAGTAAACACACCAGGTATGAAAACAGCCTTAGGCTGAGAATTTGGTTGCACTGTTGTTTGGTTTCAAATATAGTTTCTTATTGTTGAATATATTTATGAATACATCATTCTTAAAACTTTCATCAAGAGTAATTTGATGATGCCATTATTGCTAATTTGATGATGCCACATTGCCACTTAGTGACTTAATATTGTATCTTAAAAGGCATTATTAGTGCGACTGCGAAGTTTAATTAATTTCTCGGAGATGGTCCAGATTTTCTTCTTTGAAATCGGACTCAAAACTTCGTGTTATAGGCCAGATTTGGGCTAAACTTTGGGATTGGTTGAAATTTTCGGCATGATTAAAGCTGTAGCATGAGTGCATGTTTATGTGTCAGTGAGAGTGATGGTGTATTGCTGTATCCCTGCTATCACACCGGGTGGTTTAGAGTGAGTAACTCGCTCCCTGGACTCATGCGGCGTGGGTCTGTTTAGTGCCGTCACTGAAGTATTAGCCTGTGTGAACCATGGCTTCATCATCAATGAATAATCACTTGCACGCCCCCCAGCCAGGCGCCAGCTTTTGGCTTGGCAGACGCTTGACTGTGCGTTGGCTTGTTTGGTTTCTTGAGTTGAGAGAGGCTGCCTTGTCCTCTTCAGCCATGGCGCTTTGAAATCTCAGCCTCTTTTCGCCTGTTTTAAGTGTCAGAGAATCAGGCTATTTATGCATCAGGAGATGCAGCGGCGAGTCCAGCCCTGGCTTTCAACTCCTTCCCTTTTCAAGTCTCTGAGCTCCAGAGCCTGCGAGCCATTTTTAAGCCCAGCTGGAGCGACTCTGACATGGCGACGCTCTTGCCGAAACCTCCCCAAGCCTCCCCAGAGCCAGAGTCTGTCCTGAGGTATGCCAGCCTTTATGAGGTAGCCTAGATAAGAGATCCTTTAAAAAGACTTCATTTGCATTAACTTCAGTGCACTGCATGAGCATTCATTAGTACTCCACGGGTTTGAAGTTAGCTTCTCTGTGAAAAGGTCTCCTTTTTTAGCTTTTTTGTGAGCTGTGCTTTCTTTGAATTGATTTGTACCCTTTTTTTGTACTTCTTTGAGGTATGAATAGGCCAAATGCAAAAGAATCCAGAGAAAAGAACGAAAGGTTTGCCTTTTGCTTTTTTGTGATTTTTCGCAGTGCAACAAAACGCCTCGTTCCTCTGTTTGGCTGTGGTGCGGTGTGGTGTGACACATTTGCAACCACATTAGTTAATGTTTAAAGTGAGCAAAGAGGAAAAGGGAGAGATGGAGATGCAGCAGCGTACACTGTCTACTCTGCGAAGTGAGGTGGAGAGGGGCGGAGTGGGAGAAGATCGAGAGATATTGAGCAGTCATGAGCATTAGAAAGAGTCAACAGTGAAGGACCTTCTGGAGCCTCGAAACCATAGTGGACACTCAAGGCTTATCTTCATGTAGACCCAGAAAGACAGGGGGAGGGAGAGATGGGTAAAAGAAGAGGTGAGAAAAAGAGAGAGAGCAAGGGAAGGATAGGGTGCGGTGTCCAAATGTATGCAAAGCCTCCCGGAGAAGCATAGGAATTTTCCAGCCAAGCCCCATATCCATGAGAGCTGGTGACAAGCCTGCCGCATCTCCCCGACCGCAACACTTCAGCCTTTCAGGCCCTTTTTGTTCCCGTAATCCACTGTGACGGGGCCGGCCGCTTTTTCCAGGGTCGGAGGGGCCGAGCAAGGGGAGGGGCAAACGCATCGTTGAGGCCACTTTTTAGAACCATTAAATGTTCAGGGGGCCAAGCGACATCCATACAGGATAATACAAAGGGGCCTTTCTCCCGTTCTTGCTTTAGCAGTGTTGTCATGCTTGTCCCTCAGCATTATTGATGGCTGCTTTTGGGTAAATGATGAAGAAATTGAAGCTGTGAGCTACAGTTGCCCTCATGAGCCATGTCATGCTGTCTAGGAGCGTTCTTACCAGCATCATTTCCCCATTCTACTCCTCTGAATGGAAATGCAGGCCTTCCAGACTACTCCATATGGTCAGATGGGCCCAAATCAGATGGCGTCTCCATTAAGATGTTCTTTTTGCCGGACCATTCTTACAGGCACCATATCTTGGCAGACTGTTATAAATCAAGGATGAGACAGATTCCATTTCCCTTTCAAGTGTACATCTATTATTAAAGCAGCCATATTTTATGCAGAATGGAAATTAGCTGAGAAAGAGACCCTTTCTTCTCTGACGATGTTGCCACGTCGAGTAAGTACATGTGCCACTCATCCTTCGACATCACAAGGTGAGAGTTTTTGCCATTTTCCTCATCTTTCCCTCTGCATTGATGATATACTTTCGGTGAAAAAAAGTAATCAGTTTTTTTCTTCTTCTCCTAGTCTTTATCTTTGCGGTGGTCCTTTTTAGATTAGTATAGATTTAACAACACGAATACTTCTTCGATTGTCCAGGTTTTCTCTCTGCCTCATGGCGAATCAGCTTTTTCAGCAACATGGAGGCCCCTCCTCAGCCTGTCTATCTTCTCTTCAGCTGCGGAAACAGTTCTCAGTATCGTTGTCTAGGCTGTAGTTGAAACAGCACCATGAATCTTTAATGCCCATGTCCTCCGGAATACAGAAACGGGATGATGGAACGAGAGGTGATTTGATGTGAATGTATTTATATGCTCAAAAATCACCACAGAAATGCTGAGGATACTTAACGAGAGTCCAGTGATACTTGTCTCTTGATCGTATTTGTTTTTTGGGATTATTGTGAGTCTTCTGTGCTGGTCTGTGTCTGTGTCTGTGTGGAGATATGTCCAGACTGGTAATTCTCACTCTCCCACTTCATTTGTGTCCAAGAGTGGTTGAAGTGTGAGAGCATATGGATGGAGCGTGATTTCGTAGAAGTATGTTTTGGAGACAGTCCAGATGGCCCAGCAGGGAGCTTTAGTGAGATGTTGCTCTGCAGTCAGGAACTCCCTGGTCAGAATGGCTCAATCAGCATTGTTGTGTTTTGCAGAGAGAGAACTTCTTTCTCCTGTTTCTTTGTCTTTCTATCACTTCTATCACTGCTTTTTAACCACCTTTTAAACTCTTAAGGTCTATTTGCAGGTCCTGACGTTCCCTCTAGCTGTTATATAACTCAGTCATTTTATAGTAGTTAGTGGGTTAGTGGATGTTATAAAATTGATGCTTACAGTTCTACAGTCTGATTGAGCTGTGATTGAAGCTGTTGTAAAATACTATAATTTTGGTTGAAATAAAAGTTATGCTCTTCATGGAATAATCTTTGGCCATTATGTTGCTTATATACTATAACCTACCAATAAGAAATGGTACTGCTTGGCAGAAAGATATTTTATTGTGATTAATACAAACACACAGAACTTTTTAATGAATGTTGCTGTATTATGTGAAGTATTTTAATCATTGTTTTTATAAGGTCATAATTAGGCAGGTTTCACTACACTGTGTGGCCCTTACTCATGTACAATCACTAACACATTCTTATTGCTTTATAAACTTATTGCTTTATATGAGCACCTAATCTTTTGGTAGATTGTACTAGGGTAAATAGGCTCCAGAAACATTTCGATGCAACCAGTGCATCATTGTGGGACAAATGAAGGAAGGAAATCTCATTGCTTTCACCTCCAATAAGAATTAAGAATGTTTTTTCCCTTCTAAAAAGTTTTTTTGGACATATATTAAGAGCTAGATCTAGAACTTGGCTGTATTGACAATTTGAGCTCAGCTCCGGCCCTCAGCTTCTTCTTTTTTCTATCTATTGTTATTCTGTGGTAAATGGCTGCAGTCTGGGTGCTTGTTAGTGGTCCCCCACCACTCTTTTTCTGGGCTTGATTACTGCAGCATGTAAGACCCTGTTAGGGTGGCCACATGCGAGTGTGCTATTACAGCGAGGTTTAAGCTCCCCGTGTCAGTACAGATGCACATACCAGAGAGAGGGAGCTAGTTATCCTCAGAGAACTGCCACATTACCATACAGAGTGTATCTCTCTCTCTCTCTCTCTCTCTCTCTCTCTCTCTCTCTCTCTCTCTCTCTTTCTCTTTCTCTTTCTCTCTCTCTCTCTCTTTCTCTTTCTCTCTCTCTCTCTCTTTCTGTCTCACTTTCTGTCTCTCTCTCTGTCTCTCTCTCTGTCTCTCTGTATGTGTTCATGCTTGCCTGCACTGTATCATTCTCTTGTTACGATGGTCATTGTGAGGCCTCCCTGACAGTCGTGCTGGCAGTGTTTTTTCGCGTGATGGCAAGTCTGTCGGAATGGAGTGGAAAGTGCTTTGGCTTGAGGACAAACTGTTTTTGAAGAATTGCTCACTTTGAGTAGGATCACAGGGCTGTCATGACAGATAAGGTGAGTGCTTATAATACAGGTTTCTTGCATCAGCTTTTTTTAGCAAGTGTTTTTTTTTAATTTATTTAATATTTTAAAGTTGCAGTCTTGCTCCTCATTGCAGAGCATACCAAAGGCTGCTTCTGCCTTGCCTTGTCAAACAGCACATTACACACCACTTACACACTTCAGAGCGGTGGCCCAACTTCATCTAGTGTGCGTTAGGGGCCCTGTCTCGCTGCTGTAGCCGGGGGACTTGCCATGTTCCTCCGCAACGGTGAAATGAGCTTTGCTAAAGCCTATGCGATCTACTGAAGACCGCTGGGCCGATTGAAAAGCCTGTTTAATGTCACGCTTATTGAGTGCGCTGCCCCCCATCCCCTCAATCCCGCCTAGAGCTCCAGAGCTTATCCAGGTGCGACCTGAAGGAATGCCCAAGTTACCTGGCTGTTACTGGTGGCATGCTTTAATTTGTCCGATAAGGGTTAGGGCTGAACGATTTGAGGAAATTGTCTAATTGCTGTTTTTATTTCCAGTGTCGTGACTGCAGTTTGAATTGCGTTAATTTCCTACACATTATGCCCCAAACGTGATTGCAATCTACATGGTATCAAACATACTATGACTACTACTACTACTACTACATTAACATCTAAATTTAAAAAATGTGGTAATTCAGTGGGAATTAAAATTCTTATGTTAAAAAAAAATCCTAAATTGAGAAGCAACAGTTCACAGAAACACACATGAACACGATTGCACCTACATCGTCACACAGTCAATCCAGTCGGGTCCACAGCACACTAGTAGGAAAGGAGTTTTACCTGATTCAGAACAATGTAGCAAAACAAACTAAAACATTAGGTCATATTGTGACATTATTAACAATGTTGGATATATTTAAATAACCAGTAAATGTTAAACCACTGTTCTGAAAGAGCTAAACTGGTTGTGAGAGCCAGTAATGGAGGCTAATTGCTCTACACCACAGAGCACACTTTCAGCACGACCAGTCACTCGACATCTCTCCATCAGATTTGAGTTTTTATTCATTACAATTCAGATAGCTGTCACAAGTGAGTCAGAATCTGTTGCCGTTTTGAGGTTGGTCGCTTAGCCAGCATAGCCAGGAGGCTAATTCCTCAGCTAAAGCCCTGCCTCAGCACATCCCAGAGCAGGTCAAACTCTGTCTTTCCCCAGGCAAGCACCAGCCACTTGGCTTCATGCTCTCAGATGAGGTTTTAGTCAGGCAAATATCATAACAGTGTTCATTCTGGTCAATATGGAGATCACAATTATTTAATAAGATTGCTCATTGACTTTGGGAATTGTTGCTAATTTAATAGATTTCAACCCTGGTGTAAGCCTCCATGATGCAGCTTGACCATAGATCCATTGTAAAGTATCTTGCTGTAAACACATCATTTGCAACTTCACAACATAGATACAGGCATACAGTGCTAGTTGGTGATATGATGGGTTTATGCAAGTCTTGACCAAAGTGAATCTCTGGTTGCTAACAGTGCTTATGTCTTTGAGAGCTGGATGGGTAGGCAGTTGCGTCATACAGACTGTTCTTAATCAAAGACTGTGCTGCAGTGGAAGTCATCTGTTTTTCGCTCCTTTATTGTTTAATCACTTTGTGATTTGAGTTTCAGATGATTAAAGAAATTGGTCATATTGCACAGGATTTCTTGTTGTTCCAGACTCCTTGAAATCAGTCCATTTTAACTTTACCGTTGATCAAAGGCTCTGTCTCCTTCATCTTGGCTTGACAAGATATATTAAGCACAATATTTTTCACAATACACACAATAAGAACATATGAAGATTACATTTTATTTTGTCCTTTCTCTCAGCCTTTTAGTGCTGAGACTTTCTCCTGAGACTTCTCAGGCTTTTCACTCAGTCGTGGTGTTCGGTGAGCTCAGTTCAGCGCTTCCTGTAATATGTGGGCTGTGCAGAGAAGTGTGATGATCTGTACTTCTTTTGCACTTTTGCCATTACACGGGAGCTTGTCCAGCTTTTTTTGGATCCTGTTCCTCATACTGACTAGTGCCTACAACTATTGGAAATTAAGGGGGGCACCCTTGCCTTTGTGTCCTACATGTGCTGGATCATGACCGGCAAGACTTTGTACTTGTTGATCTTCTCCACCTCGTTGCTCAGGAGGTTGTTACCCATGGGGATTTTGACATTGATAAACATGCACAACATGCTCTTGTTGCGGAACTGGTTCTTGTTGTTTATAATCTAAGCTGTTCATTTTTGTCTTGAGTGAGGCTGTTTGAGGCTTGGCATTTCTGGACTGATCACAGTGTGGTTAAATCAGTCTCATGGGACAACAGTGCACTGGTGGATCTCCAGTCCCAATGTGAAAGTGATAGCCACGGACACTAGCCACATCACCACCATTACTGGGCAACTGGGCCCCTAAATAAAGTGCATTTTAGATCAAATTGTTAAACACAACATCTCTGTACCACACCAACCACAAGCAGCAGGTATTTCACAGTGGAAGGGACACACAGTCGTTGCACTCATAACTTAATGTTTACTGAGAACTGTTTTGGTAGATACATGCACAAAATACTCCCACGGCATTTGTCACTCGCATTCTGGTTTGTTGCCGTGCTCATTAGCCTTGTTTATCCTGTTGTTGTTTTCCTGTGGTGTAGAGTGTGCAGTATGCTAACTGAATGAGCCTCATATCAAGATATTTATGTTCTTCATTAATTCCAGCGAAGTATTAAACAGATGGTCAGAGCTTTGCATTGTGACAAATTTGCCATTGTGACCGCTGTACCACCAGGTACAAACACAAAAGCTATAAAGCTATAAAGCTGAAATGGTTAATGTTCCATGTTTTCTTTTGTTTTCTTTTCTGTTGGTCTGTCTGTCTTTCCGCAGTATGTGTATAGATGTATTTATTTATTATAATTGATGCTTATTTTAATCTCTGAACAGCTACATACATGTTACAAGGCTTACTGTCTATTGAATTTAGTGAAAAGTATCACATTTTTCCTTTTACAAAATTGGTATGTTAATCATAAATCATGATCAAAAATTATTATTAATTGATCTCTCAAGAATAAACATAAAAACAGTCAGCCATAGGAGTAATATAATAAGAAGTCTTAACCATTACTAACCTAAAGTAAAGTGGCCCCTTATAGTCATTTGTCTGCATCTAAACCATTTACCAAGTGAAGCAGTGGGCAGCCAAGGGGTGCCCAGGGAGCAGTGTGTGGGGATTGGTACCTTGCTCAAGGGTACCTCAGTAGTGAGGATTCAAACCCACAACCTTCTGACCGCAGGGGCCACCAGCTGCCCCTAGCATGATTGGTTAAGTGCATTTGGCATTCTGAAAGCTGGAAAAAATATTGACCTAAACAAAGGTTTTATGTAGCTGTAAGGTTGCTTGGTAGTCAGTCCATCTAACCTGTTGTCCCTGTTTGTTTTCTGGAACAGGTACTTGTGGTTGTGCAAATACAGCAGCTATTAAATAACTCTGACTCTCCCTTTCACAACGTCTTTTCTGTATGTCTCATATTGTAAATCACTGTTTTTGTGTCTGGCAGGATATTATAAACTTCTTGGTGCTTGATTTTGCCTAAGTGCTTTGACACTAAGCTGATTTTATTTTATTTTTCAAACCAGCATGCACTTTGCAACATGATTTAAGGCTTTTTTTAATTTAACAAGCTCTCCTCATGTTCGCGGGAAGATTATATGGTAGAGATTAATTATGGGGCAAACAGTTTCAGACAGGTCTTGCGTATTGCAGTTGATGGATTGTCAGCACATTAACGACCTCACTGCCGGTGAGCATATAAATTAATCAGTTACACACAATTACAAATATGTATTTGTTTCTTCACGGAGGTTTATGGCTTATATAATGCCGCTAAGGCAATATGCCTTGATAAAAATACTTTCCTTGACAGCAGGTTTGGGTTTTTCACAGGCAGTTAATTTAATTTAACTTTTATAAATATTTATTTATGATGTTGATATAACGAAAGAACTGGACATAATTCAAAACTTTAACCAAAGCCGGTTCGGTTGGCTGCTCTGAAAGAGTGAAGTAGTCTAGTGACTACTTTGTTGCTTCACGTGGTTTACATACTAGGGGTCCTCGAGTTATGAGGGTCTCAACATACGGCCTATCGAGTTCACGACGCACACGTGGGTGAACTAGTTTAGTGGCGCGCGGTGGAAGATTACACAGAATACGCAGTAACGTGCCGTATGAGTGAGGGAGGATGCTTATCTAAGCGCAAGTGGTCTGTTTGTGTTGCTTTGTTTGGCGACTTTTTCGCCTTTATCATGGCTTCTGAATGAATTTTTAACACTCATTTATTCTGTTACTACAGTACGGTGTACAAGTACAGTATATTTATGTCCTTTTCCTTTTTCTGTGGCTTAGTTCTGTTTTTATATTCTTGATTTTAAAACTCTGTTAGGAAAGGTTATTGACTTATACCAAAATTCGGGTTATATCACTGTCCTAGCAACGGATCTCCGTCGTAACTTGAGGACCCCTTGTTTACAAAACAGTGCTGTGTACTCTGTAGACACATACTGATACACTGTAGACATATACTGATCAGCCATAACATTAAAACCACCTGCCTAATATTGTGTGGGTTCTCCTTCTGCCACCAGAACAGCTCGGACCTGTTGAGGCATGAGTTCCTCAAGGCTTTAAGATTCTTTAAGTCTGTACGTTAGTGACTCCCTGGATCTGACTAATTTGTCCCACAGATGCTATGGAGAATTTGGAGCCAAGTCAACATTTTGAACTTTGTCATAATTCTCAAACCATTTCTGAACAATTTTTATTCTGTCTCCCATTATAATGTTGCCATGAAAGAATGTTCAGTAGCTCTTTTGTGGGATCAGACCTCATGATCTTGTCACCAGTTTACTATTGTCCTTTCTTGGAACACTTTTGGTTGGCATACCAGAATCGCCCATAAGATCTGTACATTGAGATGCTCTGACCCAGTTGTCTAGTATCACCTAACATATCCAATCCCTTGACAGATGCTGCTGTAATGAGATAATCCTTGATATTCATTTTGCCTGTCAGTGGTTTAATGTTTTGACTGATGGGTAAAATGGTAATACTGATAATTTTGGATACTATACTGTAAAACCACCCTGTGTGTATTTCTCCACCATAATTGGTGCAAAGATGCATATTAGACCAAAACATAATTTCAAAACTATTGTCTTGTGCATCAGGCAGTGTGAGGTAGTGTATCCTTTCACCATCACTGTGAATGATTCAGGTGAGTTTCTCTAGAATGAGAATCAGACCATTGACACCATTCGCATGTTAAACGTTTAATTATGGAAAAAATGATGGGGAATTGGTGAAATTTCTATTTTAACAAAGAATTAATTGACAATATTTGTCTAATTTTGGTTTATTGAGTTAAGTTCCACTCTAGTAACTGAATCCTCTGCCAGTTGTCATCATTATCTGTAGGCAACTTGATTATTAATGTATTTAACAATGAATGCCCTGCAGCTGTCTAAACCCTGCATTATAGAGTCTCTTTCATTCTCGAGTAAGATATAAATGAAAGCACAACTGCTATTGCTTTACAGACTTAATTCCTTCAGTGTGTAATAACTGCTGTTTCTTTCTTTTCAGGTTGGAGGGAGATTCCTTGGAGCACCTGTCCAGATGGACTAGTGTAGATGTCTAAACCAAAGGCAGCAGAGATGAGGGCTGATACGTGTATTCTCTTGTGAATGGAGCAGGGTAAGGATAATAAAGCATGCTCTGCGAACTGTGGGTTCTCCAATCTGTACTTATCTAATCCACAGAGAAAAGTAGTTTGTGCAAACAGCCTCAAGCCTAGCCCCAGAACTTCCTAATCTTTATAGATTGTGCTTAATTCTCTAAAGAAAGAAAGTGGAAAAACAAGACAAGAGGAAAAAAAATCCTCCGCTAATTAGTATGGATCAGTGCTTTGTCAGGTTATTCCTGCAAAAAAAATATCATAATGGCTGTGGAATGGTGTAGCCCCATCTGATTAAAGTATAATCCTTATACTCCCTGCAGGTCCAACATGTCATCTGCAGGAAACTATTATGAATCACCTCTCCCTGCTGGAGTGTTATCCTCAGGGCTTGGCCTCGAGTGGCGAAAAAATGTTCAGATAGTGGAAACGATCTCCTAGGCTAACCTCAGCTGAAGCTTGATTTCTCTCTCAGGTCTTCTCACAGGCAGAAGTGAACTCGCGGGTTTTGCTCAAACTGTTTGCAAATGGGGCACGCCGACCGTAATGGCTCCATCGGACAGTTTGTTTCTCTCTCGTCTCTCGTCTTCAGTTGATGAGAAATGTGTTTAATCCCTCCCAGGCCGTAATATCGTAAGCTTTTTGGTAATAACAGCTCTAATCCCCTGACTGCTGATGAATTGGATGAGGGGCATTAGCTTCAAAGCAATTTTCTCTGTCCGCCCCCTGCTTGAGGAGATATTAAAAACTGTTTCATTGTGCATTACTAATTTAAATTGACTTTTTTTTGTTTGGCCTGTAAAAAATGTGTTTTAGGCATTGGGAGTATTTTACTTGGTATAACTTTTTTTTTTTTTTGCTTGATGATGCTGGGTTTAATTAAAAGATAACCGCTTACTCTGTAAATGTCATTGTATAGTCGTGGGATGCCATAGAGAGACAGTCACACTGTTATTCCAGAACAGTAAAGTGGGGACAGGGGAGGGCGGCGCAGTGTGGGCAAAATATTTGGATTACAATACTGTTACATATTGAAACAACTCTGCCTTTTAATACGCTAAAGGGCCCGTATCAGTTTTCTGGAATTAAAAGGAGTGTATATTCATAGGTTTTCTGAGGTTGAACACTGTAATTTGTGTGATGCCACAAAACCAGCACATTTACAAATATGTCCGTATTCATTTTACAGCTTAGCCCCACCCATTCATTCTGAAGTTCCAAGGAGTGTTTCAGCTCTGTGCTGCCTTTAAATGGCAGTCAGAAAACAGGTCATTTGCATATAATTCTTAAAGGCACAGTAACTAAAACAACCGGTTTAATTCTAAGGGGTAAAGAGAGATTAAACCTTGGCCATGTAAGAAGAAATGTATTCTTATACAGCTCTGGAAAAAAGTAAGAGACCTCTGCAAAAATGTTCAGTTTCTCAGGTTTTATCTTTTATAGGTGCAAGTATTGAACTCAACAGCTTTGCCTTAGTTTT